>CADDXX010000154.1:1408052-1494813 GCA_902810485.1 Alauda arvensis
GGGATGGGATGGGATGGGATGGGATGGGATGGGATGGGATGGGATGGGTGTAGCTGGCTCCTACCCTTTGGCATCACAAACCCCACAGTGCCACAGCCCTCTGCTGCCAGCCACCAGCGTGGAGACCCTGCCTGAACTCCTCACCAGACCAAACCAGAGCCTGGCCACACCAACAGCAGCTCCCAAAGGGACAATTCCTATTCCTGTGCCCTGAGTGAGGACTCCCACTCACTCCACCAGATGAAGGGTTCCTGTGAATATGCAGGCAACTCCAAAGGACAAGTTTGTAGACAGACTTGTTTTCTCCTCATCCTTCTTTTTTCCATTAGAAATTCAGATCATGTCTACTTTGTTTTTCCTAAAAGTCTCAGTGGACAACTGGAGTTTGAGGCAGTTTTTACATCAAAGCTATCCCAAGCAGAACTGACATGTTAAAAAAAAATCTTTTTTTTCATCTCAACAGTTTAAAAATCTTTGTTGTGATTTCTTTTAATTCTTATTTCATTCCCAATTCTGATAAACAGATGGAGGAAAAAAATACTTTGGTTAAAGATTAAAGATTGTCTAGTTAATTGAATTARGAAGGGAGAGAGAATTTGCACCCCACATCTGTGGTCCCTCCCAGGGAGACCACAGCACATCAGTAACCAAAGCCTGAGGCAGCATTTCTAGAGGTGAAAACTGCAAGCTGGGTTGGGAGAAAGGGAGGAGGAGAGATGGGGGAAGTGAATTAAATAACAGAATCACAGAAACTAAAGCTGGCTGGAAACTCGAGAGTTATACATAGATCATTCATCTTCCTCAATTCAGGATCAAATACATCCACATCTTTCCTGATGGAAAATTTGTTTAACTTGTGCTAAACAACCCTCAGAGATGGAGACACCACACTCTAAGCAATCAGCCCCATGGCTTTTYCCCCCTGTTTTTGTTTTCCCAAGGCCTAACATAAATCTGCCTTTTTCCATTTGAAATCCATGATTTCATGTTTCCTCCCCCAGTGACCACATAGCAAATGTTTTTCTGTCCCTCCCTAAAGAAATTTGCTGGTTTAAAGGCTGTTAACCAGATTTTTCTCAAGCCTCTCTACTCTGGGCTAGTTAACCCCACTGCACTGAATGACTCCTCTGAGGTCATGCTTTCTGGGCCTCTGATCTTGGGCTTCCTCCAACTGACCCAAACCTTCCCCCCAACCCTCTTTCTTTCTGTCTTTGTTTATAAAGTATAACAGAGGGGTAAAAAGGGCCAGGCTGAGTGTATTCWCTCTCCTCCACTGGCCTCCATGGGAATCTTCTGGGGTCAGTGGTGTTGCTGGGATGCTGCTCTTTAAACTGTCATTTATTCTTCGTATTTTCATGCTTGGCTTTGGTCAAGGAGTTACCTCAATGCATAAAGAGAAGAATAAATATTTTCCTTTCCAACTGTGGCTSTGCTGCTGGGCTTAGGGTTGTGCAAAGGTCGAGACAGACTGATTGTTTACACACACAAGGAATTCACCCTCAGACACAGGGCTGCTTGTAAGGCAAAGTGAGAGTCAGACACCTCATCATGCAAATTAATGAGTCACTGATTTAAAAGGGCAAGTGAAGTCACAGTCTCTGTGAGTTCAGGCAATAGCTACATGCATTTCTGAGTGAGAAAAATAAAGTTTACAGGGCAGGAAAAACAGCAAAAGGGAACACATCAGAAGATCTGCMCATTGCCTGCCAGGAACTTTTGCTTTTGAAGATGAACTGCTCAGGGCCTGGGCTTTCCCTTTGTTTTTCACCCACATGGCCCTGCCCAGAGGAATTCTTTAGGTCCTCATAATATGTGACAGTGGTTTCTAAAGTGGGTGGGGAAACCTGCTGGCTGGAGTGGCTCCTCACTTGCCCYTTGCTGGGGTGACCAGTGGCAGCCTGGAAATACTTGGAGCTTAGAGATTCAAGGAGTGAACATTTTAAAACAAGGTATTTCCTTGCTCGGTGTGTCTCTGCACACTTACTGCAGTTCAGTGGATGCTGAGAACTTCCTCCTCTCACACCTCACTCACCCTAAAGCACAGCTGTGCTCATGAGGGAAACCAGAGCCTGGCAATTTGGGTGAAGTATTACTGGACCTACAGAATGCACATGATTCTGTGYAGAAGCACTGCTGAAATGACAGCAAACAGAGCCTGCTGCTGAATGCTTTCCTGTGACTCCTTTTTAACCTGGAGAATGCTGGGTTTGTGTTATCTGATGGATTCCTTTTGGATGAGAGTTTGGGGCTCACCTGCAGCAAAGCAGCAGCCAGGTAGAACATCACAAAGGTGAAGGACAGGGATGTGTGGCCCCCCTGCAGCAGGTGGATGGTGTAGAGGAACACCAGGTGCCCYGGGATGACCAGGAGGAACAGGACCCGGGCTGACTTGGAATTCACCCCTGCAGAGCAGAGACAGAAACAGGGGTAAAACAGCAGCTGGAGAGGCTGAGRGGAGGACAGGACACAGGGCACATTTTAATGCATAAACCTGGGGCTGCTCCTTCCCACCAACCCCTTCTCTAGATCACACAGACATCTGCAGGATCAGCCCAGCAGCTTTGCCTAGCACTGAAACGACGTGCCAAGGCTTTGTGCTCTGTGCTGATCCACTCTGATTCTTGCAGACATCCTCTCAGCTGCTCTCTGCCTCCCACAACTTCTGCTCTGCCTCACTGCAACAGATTTTCCCAGTTTATAGTTTGATCTAGCACTAATTCTCAASCTAACAGGGAAAATCAAGAGGAACWCTATAAAGACAACAGACMCAAAACTGAGTTTTGCTGATGTTTAAGTATTTCCAGTGCTGAAGATGGAARAATTGCTGATTTTCAGCAAGATTATGGTCTATTCACTGCTCTGTCCACAGGTGATAGCTCCAGGCTGGCCATTAAAATGACTTTCTGTTAGATCAAATCTAAGATTCTTTTTCAATTACTTTCTTTAGTGCTCCCTGAAGGCCATTTTCTTTGCATGCCAGTGAGCAAATACGCCATAAGCCTTTTTTTTTTCTCATGCTGCCCACTGCAAAGATGCTTCCTGTCTGATCTGAGTATTCTCTGTGGAAGGGGAAAGTTCTGCCTTTGAGACCCACCTAGTGCTTCACCAGCCAGGCTTGGGGAGGGAGCTATCTGCATGACAGGCCTGGAGACATGGACACCAAGGGTTCAGGGTCTACCTGATGAGAAGAATGTGGTGCATGGGTTGGGCCAATTCTGCCTCATCTTGTATGGCAAAACTCCAGGCATGCTCCAGAAGTGCAGGAATGTAGAAATTCGGCTGGCTTGGATGGCAACCAGATTCCCTCCAACACCTGCRAGGACAAAACACAGAAAGCCTGTAAAACCACCTACAGCACAGCAGGAGACAGCAGTCCAAAACCTAGCCTGAGGTGAGTCCCTCTGCATCCACTGAGAGCAGCAGTGAGAGAAAGAGAAAGATCCCTGCATCCCTGGTGGTGCTGCACCATTCACTTGGCAGCTCCTAAAAATCAGGAAAGGCTCCAGTAATTGTATTCTTGTGAATGCTGACTGGAAACATTTTCCCTTTCTCCCCAGCACTGGATRTAAATGCCATGTGGCCTCTGAAGATGGTGAAACTGCACCTGGYTTGACACAGTGTGTGAGCAACACCTGGGGAAAGCAGTGCAGGTGCTGCTCATGGCCACTTCTTGGATTTACTCACTCAGAGAACCATTATTGTTCAGAAGACAACAMAACATCACAGAGAGTGATTATATGGCTGTCTGAAGGTACCTAACACTCTGGTTAAATGAGAAGGAATCATGAGAATGAATTGGAACCCAAATATGTTAGCTAATTAAAGTAAATTAATTCCTTCCAGACTGATTAATTGTAGCAAACATGAAAAAGCAGCAACATTTTCCAGTAGAAAATAGAGGGATAATGATCTGTGGAGCAAACTTCCACCACCCTAAGTATTTTCAGGGTGGAAATGCCACAGAAAAGATAACGGTGAGCCAGATGCTACAGGCTGCTCATGTTTTCCCTTCCTTGCAGAAGAAATCATCATTAAATGAGAGATTTTCCAGATGGGAATCAAAGTGAAAATGCTCAGGCTGTCTCACTGTAGCTCAAGATGGGATCTGTCTGAGCCATGCACTGTCAGGCTTTGCACATGCCAAGGGAAGAGCTGCCAGTGCAGAGACACAAAGCACTGCACAACTGTGCCACCAGCTCTGCCAAAGGGGTCACCTGTGCCCACAGAGCCATGGCTGGGGCTATTATTGCTCAGCTAAATGGCTGCTGACCTTCCCAGGCAGACTAACCATGCTGGAAAGGGTTTGTCAGCAAGGTGGTTGTCCTCATGCAGAGCCAGGAAGGTGGCAGCTGGSTGGCAGCCTCTGGCACTGCAGCAGGACACATTCACATTTTGAGGGTGGCATGAGGAACCTGGCTCTCCCTTGGAATGGGCCTGTGCTACAAGAATGTTAGAGCGGCAGAAAAATAAGCTAGTGGATCTTCAGTGATTACCAGGATCCCCAGCAGTTTGTACTGATAGGYGTGTGTATAAAAGTRAATATAAATATAAATAAAMTATATACACACACAAAATRTATTGAGATATATTTATAAATCAAATTATATCCAAYCCATACACATAATCTTTTAGACACATCCACATATATAATCTTATTATATTGATACTTATCAACAATCTGTATAGGGGATGACTGCACAGCACAAATTACTGAGTGGAGGGAAGGAAACAAGGGAAAATGGATTTATKGTGACATCCCAGTAGGTTTGATGTTATGAAAAGTGTCAGTGTAGCTCTCAGAGATGCTGTTAACCTTTCTGCACAGCTCTGTCCTTGCTGCTGTTTTGCTCCAGAGACACTTCAAAACATAAGCAGGAATGTGATGGGGGACAGTAGCTTCACTCCCACAGGATGGGAGCAGGGCCTTGAACACTGATCTGTGTAGGGGCAAGGGTGGGTACCAGAACCCTTGGAAAGAGGGGAGGTACAAATAAAAGCATGCACAGAACCCCCATGCCCAACCTACCATTAATCACAGGTGTGAAAACTGCCATGCCTTCAAAGTTTGGGTCAGTGACAGTTTTGTCCAGGATGAGCCCACCAATGCTGTTAAGAAAAGGACAGGAAATTAGGGTGGATCAATCTTTTCCCAGGGCAATCCCTACACTGTGAAAACAGCACACTGACATGGGTTGCTGCATCTTCCCCATTGCCAGGGCTGGTCTGTTCACCATGTGCTCTTTTCACAGCTCAGTTTTTACCAATAAAAAACATTACAGATTTTGTTAGTGGCATAATGAGTCCAGGAGGACTTCCCTGCCCACCCCCAAGCAAAACTGGTAGTAGTTAGGAAAGCTTCATCATCTTCCCACAAAGTTTTGTTACATTTCTATGCTGGCTTTAGCAGCTTTTTTAAAATTCTCTTCCAGATCTCAGCTGGTTGTGAAAGATACAGCACAGGAGGAATGAACTACCTGGCTCTACATTTACCATTTTTTTTCTYTTTACAGCTGGATAAGAATGAGGTTGAAGCCTGACAATTTGTGATGATCATCATCTGTGCTTTCAGCTTCCTGGCTTTCACCCATGTGGTGCCTGGATGTGCAAGTGAGACTTGGAATGATTTGCTTTTTCCAGTCCTTTGGGGGCTTCTTATCTGTTGGAGAGTYGCCAGTGGCTGAGGAGCTCTGGGCAAACACCCTTCTGCTGTCCCTCCCAGTGCCACCTCTGATGGCCCTCYGAGAGAGCCCAGGGTGTCTCTGCAGTGTGCACACAGGGCTGGGATGGAGCAGTGCCTCCTTTACCTGCTGATGCTCATGGCAACAATAACAGGCTGCCAGCCAGATTTCAGGACTTCGGCCAGGGAAGGGCTCTGCTTGGCAATAGCAACCCAGAGAGGGATCATGACAATGAAGACAGCACAGATCAGAGGAGAAAGGTACTTCACATCTGGCAAGGAAAAGAAATCYTAAATTAAATACCCGTAGCTTCACTGGTTGCCAAAATCATATTGCACAAAGGTARGAAGAAAGGCAGCAGGATTCTTGCTCCAACTGAGTTATGTTAGAAGAAAAATCACATGGAGCATGATAGTCCCCACAAAACCACCTCATTCCACCACAGAAATCTGTAATTAATCCCTGAAATTCACTGCTAGAGGATGCTGTTCGAAAATCAGCAGGATTCAAAGCAAGTTATAGCTGAAGATGAACAACTCTCCAACTCCATCTCCAACTTAGAAAGRCAAAAAGTTACAAAACTTCTGGCTTCAGGGTACAAATCAAACAGCAGGGCAAGGGGGAAACTCCTGTGTGGAAGCTGTATCCCACTTAGGGCAGACACCTCATCCCTTCACCTAAAACAAGAGATAGGAAGTACTTTGGAAGGCAAGCTCTCAGAATTGCTGAGCAGCTGGTCTGCTCTATAGGAACAAATGTTCTCTGGYACATATAAACCAAGAGAGTATAAGTGAAGAGCTGGGATTTCTTTTGTGCTAGCTTGCATGTGTTTCCATTAGGTGTTTTTTCCACTCAGCAGAGGCAGAGCCTTGGAGCGATCTTTAGAAGCAAAGAAATTAAAAAACAAGTAGATGTGCAGCACTGAAAGAAAATAAACATGACTCAGAAGCATGAGAAACACCTTCGAGCAATGGGGCTGATGCCAACACTTTTGATACAAAAATGCTTCTTCAGGAAAGTTCYCCATCTGGTCTCTGAGCTGGGGCCAAAGGCAGTGGGATGTAACACTGACTCTGCAGGTAATCTGGGAGAGGAAACAGCTCCAAGTGTGCATTTTTAAAAACACCATTGCCAGGGCCTTGGGCTACCTGGATGCGACAGCACTGATGTGATGGCATCTTTTGTGAATGAAAGGCTCTCACACAAAGAGGTGCAACTCTTCAGGAGTGGCTTCAGTGGGCACTGAAATGCAACTCCTTTTGGGGAATGAAGGGTTTTGTCAGTGCACTTTGTCCCCTGGATCATACAGGACAGGTGGGTTGTATGACAGACTTAGCTGCTGTTCTGGGTCTCTTACCCACACACCACATGTTGTTTTGAGCAATTAATTCCTCCCTAAATAATGCAGACACAGAGCACTGGAGTTGATCAAACCTTATCAGAGCCCACAGAAGACTCCTGGTGGGATGAATGGTCTGCAGGCTCCAYGTTCCAGTTCTGCCACATTCTCTCACTGGCAGCCCACAAGAAGCTGAAACCCTTTGGAACAATTTGTATCTCCTTTATGCAGGACTGAGAAGGACCAGAGGCACTTTAAAGAAAAACTGAGAATCTTCTCTGGTAAGAAGATATTCTGCAGAAGGGAGTGCTGCATCAGGTGGCACACAGTACTTCAAACATTACAGACTCATGAGTATTTTTGAAGGATATAKATATACATTTTGGTGGGACCCAGAACTTTTTAGAGTGTGACCTGTATTTTATTACACACTGGGCAGGGAAATGGATTTGTTAAAGCACCATCAGCAGTGCYATCCCCCTACCTGCTTCACTTCATGCTCCCAATGACTTGGTGTCTGTGTGCTGACTATTTTTCCATCTCACGAAGCTCTTTAAACTACTCTGACAACCCCAGAAATGCTCTCTGGTCGTGGAGGTTATCATGTTGTTCTGCCCTGTGCTCCCTGGGAGATATTATCTGAGGCATAACAACTGAAAGACAGATAAGTTTCACAGAGGCAGGGGCAATGGCATCATGGAAAAATCCTATTAAAAAAAAAAAAAAAAACACCTCTGAAGCTCAAGGAGGACTGGATGGAAGCAATTCATAGGCCTCTTCCTGCAGTGTGTGCTTCTTCACTCCCTCACTTGTGCTTGCAYGTGGAATGAGTTATGCAAACTGAGAACAGCTGCCTCTCTGATTCTACTCAGTCTGAAGCAACAGTTTGGGTTTCAAATGGTACTGAGTTTGCTTTTATTTTCCCATTTCTMTTCTAGCTTAGGCTCACAATAAGTGGCCTAACACTTTAAAATCAACAGACATGTCACCAATGTTTTGAGCTTCTGAGGGTCATCAGGTGCCCAAGTCTTTGGCAGCCAGCAGCACAGCTAACCCCAGACCACAACTCCTACCCAGAATCCTGCACAAAACCCTGCAGACTATTCCCCTCCATCTGACTATCTTCTTCATCCATGACTCTCCATGTGAGAGGATACAAGAATATTTTACTAGTGCCAAAACCCTAAATTGCCTTGTGAAGAAGGTCCTGCTATTGCCCATGCACAGGAAGTAA
The DNA here is from genome assembly GCA_902810485.1 of Alauda arvensis. Classification (NCBI taxonomy): domain Eukaryota; kingdom Metazoa; phylum Chordata; class Aves; order Passeriformes; family Alaudidae; genus Alauda; species Alauda arvensis. The sequence continues at coordinate 1,416,304 of CADDXX010000154.1, forward strand.
TTTTGCTTGGCTGGTGACAGATCAAGGAACAGAGTCAGTGTCACACATGTCAGCCTTCTGTTCCAAAGCTGCMCAATCCATGTTGGTCATTTCTTTGACAAACCCCAGTTGTGTTTATTAGGTTCTGCCTTCCAGTTTGTTACTAMAAGAGAGTCTGGAAAAAGCCTCTTTGGTCATTTTTCTACCCCAATGGCATGGCAGCCTCCATTCTGAAACATGCCAGAAATGCTGAGGGAGCCTGCAATAATTTCACAAGGATTTGTAAGCTCCCCTGCTGAGCTGCAATTCCCTGCTGAACACTGTACCTATGTATTTGAAGAGAGTACTGCTGATTCCTGCCAGGAGGGAAAGGGTTATCAAATCTCCAAGGCTCGCCGCGATGGGTGTGGCGACATTGTCTGGATTGATCCCAACTTTCCTGGCTCCAATGATCACACCAATCATCACCAGACCTAGAGAAGACACAGAGCAGGCATTAGAGAAAGCATTCTGCTGTGTTTTACCCCAAAACTGCTGTCTGGGTTCCCAAAGGGACTCTCAGAGAAGCAAGAAGCACAACAGCACCATGCAGCCAGAGACTGGACACTCCCAGGAATCTGTCCTCTTATTTTCACCAACCTGAAGTGCATGACTGTCCTTATAAACTGCACCAAGGGCCCAGAGGCACACARGCAAATTCCAGGGATCAAAGGAGATACCAGCAGGCAGCCCAAATGYAGAAGCTCCCCTCCTGAGCAGCCTAATCCTTGCTGCCTTGAAGCAGGACCAGGCACGAAGCACACTCATAGATAAGCACACAGAAGGCATGCAGCAGCCTCCTGGTGCCATCCTCTCTGGATTCCATAGCACAAAGATATTTTCCATATTAGACTGAAACTTCTCAAAGTTTGAATCACCAAGGAGCAAKGAGCTTCCTTGCAGTAGCCTGCATGAGCCTTTCAGCCCAGCCATGACACTGAGCTCTCACACCCCAGAGTCTTTGGGGCTGCTTTAATTTGCACTGGCTGGATATTGATGCTGTGAGCAGCTCATGTCAAGGGGTTATGGTGGTGGCCCACATCTCTTCCTGTGTCCTCTGAGATGCACCTGGAATACTGAGCTGCTTTTCAGCATTGCTGGGGAGAAGGGAAGTTTTGCTTGCCCAGGTAAGTTTAGGAGCACAAACCCCAAACCCTGATGAACATGAGGGAATCCCTCAGCTATCAGATCTCTCACAGGYCTGTGGAAGAATCACCTGGAATAAGCCCTGCCTGGCCAGGCTTCATTGCTATGTAGCAAAAGCAGCCTGAGAAATGGTGATTCCCTCCAGCTCACAACCTCTGTGCCTGTCTACACAGCTAAATATGCACAGGAGCACCAGTTCTGCCCCAAGAAATGCCACACGTGCATCTTCCCTGATACAACATCCCTTATACACAAGCACATCCCCACACAACAGGACATTTCCACAGCAGCCCTCCCAGACACCCACACTCCCTTCCCCACAGCACAATTCCTGCTGCTTCCCTCCCTGGCCATAACAACAGCAGCTCCCCATGGTGCACACCCACACACAGGCTGCCTGTGACCATGTCCAGGAAAGAACTAATGTCAGCAGCAAACCTGAGACAGCACAGCAGCAAAGCCTCTCTGCACCACACCGAGCAGGGAGATTGTAGGGAAGAGTAATGAAAGCTGCTGTTTTTTAACAACTGCCTCATCCCACGTTTTTCATCAAAGGCATCTACAATCACCCTTTGACTCCAGCTTCRGGATATGCACTTGTTCTAACTTGTCCCTTTCATTTGGAAAACTCGTGGTATCCTTTGTGCCAGCTCCTCTATTCRGGGTATCATGCTGCCCTCCTATGGCAGTCCCACAAACTGGAGATGTGCAGGCAGCTCRAACAGCTCCTGCTGCCCAGCCCATCACGTTCCCCTGGACGAGGAAAGGCCAGGGGAGAGGACTGCCTGGTCCCCAGCTCACAGCAGGCAAACTACAGGGCTGGCCACAACCCTGCTCRGGGTGTGGGGTGGCCCAAGTCCATCTGGAGTGTGGTCTGGATTTGTCTGCCAACAGACCCTCCATTCCCTGGGTGACTTTATTTCACCCTTCCCTGGGAAAGGGCCAGTGTAGATGGCTCATGTGACACCCAAGAGACACGGAGTGGGGGGTGTTTGCACACCCATGCACAGCATGGGGCATTTCTCATGTGTCAGGGTGAAGGACACTTTGATTGGTACCTGTGGATGCTGAGGGCCCAGTGAACAACAGATCATGGGGGAAGAGAAGGATGCAGAGAGGATGAAAGCAGCAGACACAGCTCCCTCTGTCAGACTACAGAGATGCCAGCTGGGCCTCCCTGGTGGAAGGGACAGTTCCTTCCCCCMCTGAGTGCTGCATGTTTGATCTGAGGAAGCAGAAGCACTCACCAAGGGACAGTGCAGCAATGAAGGCCGTGGTGACGCTGCTGGCACACAGCACAGCAGCCTGGCTCAGCTCCACGGAGCCCTTGGAGATGGCTCCCAGGATCACAGCAGCAACAGCAGCCAGCAGTCCCACCACAGTGGCCTGCACCTGGGGACCAAAGGACAGCTGGTGAGCACTGGCCCACATCTGCTCCCAGGCAGCCCTGGCTCCACACGACTGCAGAGCTGCCACACAGCTTGGAGGGCAAAGCCTGGCACAGATGCTGAGTATTTGAGTATTGAAACAGCATCCCTGCAAGGCTCCACCRGATCAAAAGAGAAATCCTGACAAAGTTTGGAGAAAAACTCTGGGGGCCTGCAAAGGGCAGATAACACTTCAGCAAAGGACACTGAGCCCACAGGCAAAGGAATAACCTTGGTCAGCACAAAAATGGGGCTCCCCATCAGCACTGCACTCCTGGGAAGGCTGGAGCTGTGGAGGGAGATAAGGCAAAGCACACAGACACATGTTGCCAGSCCTGTGGTCTTGCCATGTGCAAACTCTAGGCTGGTTCCTGGATTTTAACAAGCAGAAGGAGCTACAAGAGGCAATTCCTCCCATCTCCCCCCTCCTGCCCAAGGCTGATTCCCAAACACTGCCAGTAAATGACTGGCTTTATCCAGAGGCTGCTGTGAAACAGGGACTGTGCCATAGCTCCTGCTGCAAAAGGAGTTTTATTAGTTCAGTTTGCCCACAAAGGCAATGAATGTCTAGATGTGTTTTACAGCTAAACTACAAGCTCTGGGGCCACACAGAGCTTTATTGGAGGTCAGGTCCTGGCTCTGCTTGGCTGTGTTGAGGATACCTGCCCCAAATCACCAGCTCTGCATCCAGCACTGCTGGAACAGATGCTGCTGGTCTGCAGCATAGCAAGAGAGAAGGGACTTTTGCATCTCCCAGCTGAAGTGACTCACCTGGATAAGGGCTAAATTGCAGGTGGCCATTTTCCACTGCTTCTGGGCATCATCCATCTGTCCAGTGTTAGCCTAGGAGTCAAGAGAAATACCTGAAAAGCTGTTTCTGTGGTACAGGTGGCTGCTGAAGGCAGTTTCACCTGGTCCCTGGGGGAAAGGGGCAGTCAATGAGAGGCAAATGCAGGTCACCATCTCCCAGCCTTCCCTGAACCTCATTCTTGACACTTTTCCACCAGCCCAGTGTCCCAGGGGTACCAGAGGCTCACACTGGAGGTGCAGAGGTGTTGCAGGGCATCCAGCTAAAGGTGGAGTGGGCATATCCACCACAGCCCACACAAACAGCTGAACAAATTAAACTACTTTTTGTCTCTTGTTCCCCCTAAATTGCTCTGGTAAGCTACAATTTCTCCTGAGACATAATAAAAAAAGGCCTCAGGAGGAGTAAACAGCATTGCTTAGGGAGATAGAAGAGATCAAATACAGAGTAGCAAAAACTGCTGCAGGTTCCAAGAAGCTTGGGTCTGCCCCCACCCCTGAGGTAGGATTGCTGGGAAGCCCTCCAGGATCAATACCCACAGAAAAGCAATCCAGTCCTGAAGCTGACAGCTGTGGAGCYCTGGCTTTGTCTCCTTCATGTGTCACAGGGCCCCAAATATCAGCAAGTGGCCACCCAGGTATTAATTCACCTTCAAAGTGCAGATGGAAATTCTCTGTTCCAGTTACAAAACGAGGGCACACACATTATTTTAATGCTCACACCCCACTAGTTTCTACTTAGCAGRAAAGGGCATCTCTCATACAGAGTGTGATTACATAAATGAAGAATCTCCTGATGTTTCCTGCTAATCACCCCCCTCCCCACACCCCCCAGCAGCCTGTTCACACTCACAGCAGTGGAGAGCCTGGATGCCAGTGTCATCTCCAGATTACCCTTCAGGCCAACCAGGGCAGGAACCAGGATAAACACTTCTGTGATTGTCCGAAACACGTCCCAGTGCTGCAAGGAAACAGAGCATGACCTCACTTTGTGATGCTCACCAGGGCAGTGCTGCTGCACCCCAGGGCAGCAGGTTCTTGTCTCACCACCTCCAGSCATGGTGTGCACATAGGGGCAGATGCTGCCCTGATGCATTTTATGGTTTGCATTTTGGGAGTGAAGGAAGGAGTTCTCAGCTCACTGTATCCTTTCTCGTCTCATGCACAGCAAAGCAGGACCCTAATGGGGAAGGATTTTTCCAGGGGCACCAGAAGATTTTGGRAACCCACAAATTAAAATCTGCCTTTAGCATCAGCCAAGACCAAGTTAAAAGTAATKAAGGTTCACAAGCCAAATGAAATAGGGCATGTTCTCCATCCTTTGCACTGACACTAGATAAAGAACCTCCACTGCTAACCAAAATCATATGAACAAAACCAAAGATCTGGAAAATGATCTCACAACAAGAAGTTATGTCTGTCTTTTCTTACCAAGCTTCTAGTCAAGCATCTAAGACTGGTGCTGGGAGGGAATGAGATTTTTGCATCTATTCTCCACAGGCAGTTCCTAAATCTTCCTGTTACCAAGTACATTCTTGGTACAGCTGGAAAAAGGTTTTGAGTTAAGATTTTTCATAAGCCAAACTGCTGGGCCAGTATCTTGACTGTTGTTGCTCCTCTGCAGCTGAACTGCACAAAGCTGTTGAATCAGCTGCAACACCAGAGACAATCTGAAAATGTAACAAACTTTGTTGACTGACACATCTTCTCTAATTTTTGTACCATACATGCCTTGGAATAGAATTCATTCCTCCTCTGTGCATTCAGGGGTGTTGGCAAAGTCCTGCTGTAGCCAGAGAGGTTTAAATCAGGATGAAATCACAGAATGGGGCCACTGAGCATGAAGGAAAAGTGAAGAGCCCAACATGTAAGAGCAGAATACAAGGAAGAAGGGTGGCTGCAATGAGTCAGACCAAGGTCAATCTAACCCATTCTTAGCTCTGTCAATAATCCAGTTTGGGTGCATAAAACAAGACTCTACAAAAATAACAAGTAAATGGGATAATTCTCCTGTGTATTTTCCAGACTATGACTATCTGCCACAGGGTACTGAGCTGGAGAGGGGTTTCTGCACACTTATCAGTGTTGAAAGGCTTTCTCTCTCAGGTCCTCACCCAACCCCCCCCCCTCCAACCCATGTGCCGTCCTGTGGCACAAATTGCCATAGTTTAGCTGTATATATCATGTGAAGGATCAATTTGTTCATTGTTTCCAACCTGCCAGGGGTTGTACCCATGGTGGTCCTGAATTCTGGCACTGGAGGACAAAACTAACAACCAATTTTTCACATCACTGGGGCTCTCTAAACCTGGATATCCGTGCAGTTGGACAGACTCAACAAATGGGGATGCATTCAGCTGCCAGCCTGTCAGGAAATACACACAGGGTGTAACAGCTTGGTGTTTTTCTCTGGCTGTGCCACGGGAAGCTGCAGGAAGCTGTGGGAAGGTGATGGTGGYTGTGGTGTCTGCCTGCTGGGAAAACCTCACAGCTTCCTTCTCAGTCAGGATGAATGAAACTGGGGCTGAGCCAGTCCTGAGCATGTGGTGCAAGGCACCTCAGAAGTGCAGATAACAGGCAAAATGCTATTATCAATACAAAAAAGGCACTCTTCCTGGCAGTGGGGACCTGCAAACAGGCACGTGTCAAAATGTTCAAGGTACTCAAAATGTTACTGTTGCATAAACAACCARCAACACAAAAATTGCCCCCTTATTTGACACACTATTTTGTTTAAATTTGTTAACATGGAACTTAAATACCTCAGAAAAGCTAGGGGCAGACATCTCTTTTTAAGATTCACATCCCCCTCCCCCCTCTCTCTTTAATTAAGAATAAAGATCCAAACATTTCTTTGACACCTTCAAGAGAGAGAGGAGAGAAAAAACAGACTTCACAGTCACAATGTAAAAACCTCCAATCATTTAAAGCACAGARGCATGCAGAAATTCAGATTTAAGACCTTGCATATTTTGCACATAAAAAGACATAAATAGAAAGCAACARAAAAACTCAACTGTGTTGTATTTTCTGTGCACGCCACCTCTGGGAAATGGGGCTTTGGTATGTCTAGGTAAGCTCCAATCCTWGTGACATAATAGATTTTGCAGGTCTCAAGCCATCAGAAGTTTCAGCATATGAGGCATGATTTTTTGGGACTCTGCCTGACATATAATTACACCTGAAAGCTCTGGACAATTAATAATCACACAACTGTACTAATAAAAAAAGCCGACTTAATTGCCTCTATTTGAGTCTCATTAGTGACTCACCAAGAGCCTAAGGACAGATTCATAATGATTTATAGCACAACAGCCAGGACTCCACTGTGCTGGTGACTGCAGAAATACGCAATAAACAGATGATGTCTGTTCCACCACCTTGCAGGACTGGCAGCTGGAGGAGTGGCTGAGTGGGGCAGTTTGGAGCCATGCAGGCAAGGAACCACCTGAATGAAGAGACCTGGACAAAGGCTAGGAAATGTCTCTGCCCTTTGGGATGAAAATGGCCTAGAAATAACAATGACATTCCATGCAGCACTGCAAACCCACACAGGGGGACAGAGAGAAAGGAAGAGACTTTCCCACCTCACATTTCTATAAAGGAGTTTCAGCCATAATGTTTCAGATTCATAATGGAATTCAGCTCTGAAGAAGTTGAGTTAACCCCCTGTTCTACCCCATAGCAGCTGGATCTGCTCGTGGGGTCCCTCAGAGGAAGAAAGGTTATCATGGATGCACTGAGCCATCCCCCAGGCTCACTGCAGCCCCCCAGGCTCACTGCAGCCCCCCAGGCTCAGTGCAGCCCCCCAGGCTCAGTGCAGCTCCCCCAGTCTCAGTGCAGCTCCCCAGGCTCAGTGCAGCCCTGCTGGAGCTCCTCACACACCCATCCAACTCCTGTTCCCTCCCCAGGACATCCATCTCCTATGGCAGCAGCTCAGAARCCTCAGAGGTTTTCCACTGCTCTGAACAAGTCAACAGAAAGATCAGAATATCCTAGAGTACAAAATGCAAGCCAATTCAAAATCCTTTTCTGAGCTAATCAGCTTTTGTCAACAAAGGACAGGGATATCTCATATCTGTGGCTTTTATTTGGACTGTGTCCCACTCCAGTGGCGTGGAAAGGGAAAATGAAAGGGAAGCTTTCCTCCTGAATTCTCYGGTTTGAAATCTGATCATCCAGCTTCAATACGATTCTTCACCTCACTGTAGAAAAGTGGGCCAAACACTGGCAGGGGCCTGCAAGGTCTCCAGCAATGCCAGCCAGCCCAGAACCCAGATKGACCAGGGGGCCAAGGGTCACTGGAGCAGAGGCAGAAATGTCCAGAAGGAAGAAAACCTGTGCCATGCTATCAGCCCTGCAGAGACTGCATCACCTGCACACACAGGAAGAGAAAACGGCAAACATCCTTTTCCTACAGCATGGGACACCCAGGTCTGAGAGTCAACCAGGCTAGACATATCTCTTCTGTTGTTTTTTCTTTTAAACATTAATGTGTACAGTTCTTGGTTTCATCCCAGAGCAGAGCAGAAACTGCTAAAATCCTGAGAAGTTTGATAGGATATGAATAAGCAGCTTACACTTGTTCTCTTTACAGCAATATGAGCCCTGCAAAAGACAGCATCAGCTGGACTCAGAACACAGAACCGAGTTMTTTCAAGGTATTTTGTATGCAATAAAAGAAGGGCAGCAGGATTGAACTCAGTATTATCTATGCTCTAGATACCATCCTTAAGCTTGCCCATATATCTCCCTGTCCAAGGCAGACACAGAGTTTCCTAAGAATGTTTTGTAGTCACTACAAATGGGCAAAACATTCCTTAGGCAGAAGAACCACTAGAAAATGGGCAAATCACAGACTTCTGTACTTGAAAAACCTGTAGTTTCAGTATGTGAGCCCTCATGACTGGCAATATGAATCTTATGGTACCTGGCCTTGAGCAAACAGTGTCAGGTTTTAGTTGGATAGGAYTGTGAGTTTCTAGCTCTCACACTTGCAGGAAGTTGAAAATAAACAGCTCAAAGAAGCACAAAAGAATATCACAAACTTTAAAGGCTAAGATCTCTGCATTTTCCCAGMTACTGGTTTTGTTTTTAGCTATGGGGTTGTTGATACCATGGCAGCTCACCTCACTAACATCTCTCCTGTGCCAGTTGTGACTCTCAGTGCATAACTAAAAACTGGGCTCCCTCCTCTGGGAGCTGAACCCATGGACTGGTGGTTTCTATTTCAACATAGTTCACCCAAATATACACTTCCTGTGGTTGTGGTTTACACCTGACCCCATTTCTAGGAGTCAAGTGAGCAAACACACAAACTAGATTGCACACGGTTATTTAAAGGACAGGTGCAATGTTACCCATACATGGCTTGTGTTTCCCATCAGTTTGGATACTGTTACATTTTTGAACACAGCTCAGTTCCTAGCAAGTGAATCGATTTCTTCCAGACAAAGAGCTATTCACTCCAAGGTACAGAGTGGKTATGTGCTACGTCTTTTTCCTTCTTTGAGACAAATGTTAACCATTAACGTAACATCTTGGGTAGTTTGAGAACTTCTGTAATGCTGCAAGACAGGTCTGTGCCTAGGCACAGCAMAAGGTGGAGATGACAAACACAGCACAGCAACAGCCTGGGCCACTCCAGTTAACCCTTCTTTGATATTCCTTGTGTTCCCTTTAGTTCAACTTCTCTGCCTTCTTTGTTTCTTCCAGTGCAAGAAAAAAAACAAACAAGCAAGGTATTGTCTTTCCAAACATTCAAGTATCCATATTTAGCTCCTCCTGTGGTATTAATGCCAGAGAATCCAGTGTACTCCAGTGAGCTCAGAGTGCAGGATATATCCTTGGGAAACTCTGCCAGCCTTTTGATTTGTAAATCCACTGGCATGAGATGCCCAAACTAGATCAAATTTTGCATTTCTATTTGTGCCACTGGTACAAAGGAGAGATGGATGGGATGGATCGTGGTTGTGGGCACAATGGTGTAAATGCAGCAGCACTCCCTGGCAGTCAGTGGAAGTTATTCGAAACTTATACCCACCTCAGAAACTGCCCAAGAAGCACTCAATTTGTAGGCAATGCTAATCATTTCATGGTGGCATGCCTCTCATCACAGTATCTAAATGCTTTCTAGACCAAAGATTACGTTAGTTTGCAAAGAACCGAACGCTTGAACTTGCCCCTAAGTAAAACAGGTAGTTAATAACAACCCTGACCTAGATCTCCTTATCAGCAATTTTTGAAGGAAAGAAATGATATCATGTAACAGGGGAATAKGCTTCAGCCTGATCCAGTTGCTTCATAAGAGTCTTTACCTAAGTGTTAAGCTTGATAGAGAAAAGGGAGCACYCAGTCTAATGCACCCAGTGCAGTGTTAGGCAGCCATCTGAAAACCAGAATCCCACATGACATGGAACCCAGCTATGATCTAAAGGAGATGGACAGTGTTCCTCCAGCACAGAAAAACCCTACAGCCACACTGCTGACTGGCTGCTAGGACCACAGTCATKAAAAACAAAGCACAAATACTCAAGGTCAGAGCCTTAGCCCACCCTCTCACTACAAGTTGCCTAATCACAGGTACCTACTTGAACAACATCCATCAAGAGGCCAGCAGCTACCATTCCCAAGCCAGCCAGAAGGAATGGCACAAAAATTTGGGAGGCAATGGAGAATGAAGTCTCTGGGAGAAATCCACTGGCTGACCTGGTCAGCTTGCAGGTRAAACCTCTCAGCTTCTTGCCGTGGAAGCACAGTTCCAGCTGTAACTGGGTGACCACCATGGTCACACACTGTTACCCCATGCTCAGCAGGAAAATGGAGGGAGATCAAGACATCACACAGATCCTCCTTGTAGCTCTCTCCAAAGTCAGCAGGAATGTTTTTCCTCAAACTACAGCAACGATGCCAAATTCCTCTAGTTTCTTCTCCTCCTAGGAGCACGTCCAGACGATTGCAGCAAGGGTATCCTCCAAAATTGGTTCAGCTGGGTTGAGCCCAGGTGGCAGCAAACTCGATGGACACAATTTCTCTGATTTATATCCAGGGGGGAATTAAAAAAGAGAAGAGAAGATTGTAGAGATGCCTGTGGACGAATAGAAACGAGCCCACACCCCATTCAGCTCCCACCACTTCAGTAAAAAACCAGTAAGACCTGCTCAGGCKACAGCACTGAAAGAGTGACAGGTCACACAAGAATCCCTCAGCGTGCTCAAACACACTGGTGTCCTTTCTGCTCGGGTTACACTTCTCGGCAGAGCGCGGCGCGTTCATACGATGGTTTAATGAGTAAGCCTGCCGCAAACCAGCCCGGCTCCCTCGCTCCCACCGCACACTGCCGAGCTCTCCTCGCTGTCCCCGGGCCGAGGGGCTGGTGGGGAGTCACCCACCACGATCCATTCTCCGCGCTCCTCCAAGGTGAGGGAAGGTCGAGGGGAAGCGGGAGGCCAGGTTTCTCTCAGCTGACGGGATTACGCAGGTGCCATCCCGGGGCAGGTGACACGGCGGGGCCGGCTGGTGACACAGGATCTGCCCCGCCGGACCCCCGGGTGCGCTGCGCGGTGTCCGGGGCCGGAGCAGCTCGCAATGACCGCCTCCCGGGGGGAAASAGAGCCCGCACGACCGGCCAATAGGCTTCAAAAGCGAACACCCTTATCTGCTGTCATCACTTCAACTTTCTGCTAGTTTGCAAAGGCCGAGATAAGAGTCCTAGCCGGAGCTTATTTAAGGTAGCTCCGTAATCCCTCTGCGCGGCAGGCAAGGCAGGGAAAGGGCACGCAGTGAGCTGGTCACCCTGCTCTGCAGTGAAACACGCTGCTCCTGCACGCTSCCGGGAAGGCGCTGCCTTTGAGAGAGAGGGTCTCACCCCAGAGGCTCCATGGTTAAACAGCTTAAACAAGGTCAAAGACCAGAGCTGCACCACGGCTATGTACAGACAAAAAATTTGTATCCTGCTCCGTAAAGGCTTCAGCTCAAATTCAAGCATGCAGGGAAAAGAGTCATGGTATTATGCTTGGACTCCTTTCTAATATTTAATTTGGCCAAACTAATTGAAGCAGAGGGTCAGAAAGCTTTGAAAGCCACCATTTAGGATGGACCAACCCCTTCCCTCACGTTCTCTGCAGAGAGAAGAAGGCTAATGGCTCGTGGACTCTGTCCTTGTGACAGGGTCCCCAGCACTGCGGGGGAGTTGCAGAGAACATGACATGCTTGCAGCTAAATTGGGAACTCAGGAAGCTCTKGGCCATTTAGACAGTGTTTATTTGGTCTGAATTCACACAAACTGAGGTGACAGAGCACGTGTCCCTGSAAGCAAGGCAGAGTGGAAAACAAATGCAAGCTATGGAGGCTCTGTCCTTCACTGCTTTTTAGGCTGTTATTTTGGTACAGCCCCTAAAACCTTYTCCACTCCCAGCTGCMTTGGTGTGCACTGTGTCTCCACCASCTAACAAYGGTCCAGGTAGCTGAAAGCTAACAGGAGAGTACATTTCAGCTAATCTAACTGGAAAAAATGTCCCACAATATCTGGAAGAGTCAGGTTAGTAAAAATCCTGGAATAACGACACATGGAATAATCTCTTTATTCCAGCTGGGAAGAGAGAACTGACAGTATGAAGGCYCAGTTCTGGTTAGTCATTCACAGAGGCTTCAAGGAAATAAAAGACAATTTCTGGACAAAATTTCTGGACAAAAACACAGGTTTCCAAGTTCTAATAATGTGCCTATCTACACCCATATGCCATTGTATCAGCCAACTGGATTGATGACAGGCAGAAACATTAATGTAAAGGAAATATCAGTGAGCCTAAATGACTCAAATGACATTAAAAAATACAGCAGCAACACATCCTGTACTAAAGAGTCAGCCTGACAGGGTTTATGAGTTTATCATGCTCCATCTCTCTCCTTCTAAGCAAGCACCATAAAAGGCTCTCAAGCGATAAATCAGTATGCAGAGAGGTAATTGGTTCAGGTAACCCATGTGTGTACACTGGGTCATTTTATTATGCATTTAAGGAGCCTCTGATTAAAARCCACACCATATTTATCAGCAGAGAGATGCATCACATTTTCCTGGCAAAGAAATGTACCTTATTTGCCCAGAAAAGACACRCCAGGTTTGAAAAGAAAGAGAGCACTGCTCAACAGTGGGAARAAGATTGYAAYTAGCTGGTGAAAAAACTAAAAAWAACCCCAACAGCTCATGGCTGTACCAGTCAAGAAGGCAATACCTGGGRAGGTGCACTGCTGCCTTTCTGTGCACACAGATACACCCTATCCTCATGYTRCCAACTAGTCMYCAAGTAGCACTGTCCTGGAGCAGTCAGAGCAGTAACAGCCTCTCTGGTGAGCCCTGACCCTGATCTAGATCCTCCATCCACAGTACAAAAAACAGAACAGAAAGATGGYGAGTGTCTGAGAGCACAGTTTCATACCTACCTTGTCTCCCCTGCAAGGAAGAGGCAGAAATGCCAGTGAATGCTCYCACAACGTGGCAGTGTCAGCAACAGGCAGCACTGCTCCAACACCCTGGGCTCACAGGAGAAGGATGTCCCTTTTCAGGGACTGCATGTCCCAGTGGAGCACTACCACTCCTGACTCTGTGAGCTCTCTSTTACATCAAGCAGTGTATTTTTGTTTCTAACCTTGCTCTTCTCCTCCCCACTTTAGGAAAGGGCAGAGAAGAGAACATTTGTGGAGAGATGGAAAGCAGGCAGATGGAAAGTGCCTGGAGCCCAGGGGCTCTCAGGGATCCAGTGCTTCCCACAGAAACAACAGCAGCAGCCAGGCAGAGGCCAGGACTGGCTCAGGAAGGAAGGGCAGCAACAAGCCCTTGATGAGATGTGTTTAAGCAGTCCATGGTCATGCACAAACAGCYACTGTGCTAATTGCCAAAAGCCATGTTTCTGTGACATGTCACATGGGTTGATTTCCCATACTTTAAGCACTAATATGATGCTTTTAGTGAGCTGTTTATTTGCAAAAACAGAAAACAGACTTTKGCAGTTTCGGAGGAGAATGAGGTTTGCCTCACACTCTGTTCATATTAGTGGCTCCGTTCCTCCTAGGAAAAATAAACTCCCAAGGAAGATACACAGAAAGAAAAGTCCTCCTTCAACATCATAAACCCATCTGCAATYCATTTCACACTTTAATAACTCACAGTAGGRAGAAACATACATTTAATGTCAGAGATCCATAGGAACAGGCAGMTCTAAAAAGTCTAGAAAATAAATACGGAAGTGGCTGCTCAGTGTTCAAGACTCTTGGGAATAATGTCTAAGGAGACAAAAAGCAGTTTAACACTGGGTTCTGGATTTGCCTGCTGTTCTGTGATCTGACTAGCCATTCTGCTGTGTACCAAGTACATGCTAAGGTCAGTTAAGGATACTGGGTCACTCCTAAGCCTTTATAGCTCTTCTAGCTCAGGGAGATCAGCTCTGGGTTAATGACAAAGGAACACAGCTCCACATTTTTGAAAGCTGTCAATGTAAACACAGTAGTTTCTGTGTCCCTGTATCAGATAGGTCAGGGTAGTTTGACCTCACAGCTAGTTAGTCAAATAACAAGGTTAACAAAAAGGCACGCTGTTAGAGCAACCCAGAGTGCAAAGGCATGGCAATTTATAATCTGGAAATTAACTGCAGCTTTAAACTGTCCAATATTAGGTGCTGATCACTGCCTTAAAGGTCTGTATTGCTGCACCATAGAAGGAAAGGTCTCATCCTGACCACCATGGAGTCAGAAATGGGACTTAAAAAATTCAGGTCATCTGCTGTGAGGTCTTAGAAAAGGATGTGGTGCACAGGCAGGGCTGAGCTGTTGTATGAAGTKTTACCAGTGCTGGGCTGGCTGATACCTTGTGCAAGAAAGCAGTGGGTGCAGGACTGTCCAGAGGTTCATCTGTGAGTGGTGTCACAGTSTGTGTGCTGCAGGAAAGCACTGTGCCACCCCAACCTGAGGCTGCACTCACACACCCTCTTCCCAGGACCAAGGGGAGATCTCTGCACATTCCTAATCATCCTTCATGTACTCTTTAGTACCGTGTTCTCTTTTGTATCCAAAGGAGGAAAGGTGCCAGAAAAGCACCACATGTCTCCTGAGAGCTGCACAGTACATAATAGCTGACGTTGAGGGACAAGCTGCAAATCCTCCCTTACCATGCCATTCCCAGAGCAAATCCTCTGCCTGTGAAGAGAAGTCCCCCACTTATCCCATATTAGATTTGTCAGATGAGTTTCTTTCCCTTACCTGAACATAATCCAAAACCATGCCTGCCAAGACCATGCCCAGCCCAGCTAGGAGGTATGGSARGAGCACTTGCAGGCAAATTGAGATTGCTGACTCTTCCTGTGACTTTGCCACGGCCGCTTTCTCCTCAGCCAGCAGCTTCTGCTGTGCATGCAGAGAGACATCCTCTGCTTCCTGGCTGCCAAGTCGGCTCTCTCTGTGTTTACCCTTGCTCTTTCCTTTGTGCCTGGATCGCTCTCCATTCCTAGACCTGCCCTCTTTTCTCCTCTGCCGGACTTCCTCACCTTTCATGGTGGCTTTCTTGAATCACAGTTTTTCTGAAAAACAAAGCAGAAACAATGAGATAACAAAAAGAAGTACCAGGTAGGTGAGAGTACAGGAAATGCTTTGGCATTGTGTGCACTTAACCTGAAGGCAAACGACCAATTTCTCCCCAAACCCAAGATAATCTGCTGGCCCAAATACTAGTACTTAGTTTGCCTTCAACTTCGTACAGTGTCAAACCAATCTCCCTTTCTGTAGTTGCATCTCTTTCTGTGTTCACGCTGCAGTGCTTGCTGTGCATCCTGCTTCTTCCCCTGAGAATGCATAGAAGAATGCAGAAGGTGCTGCACATGTCCTGAACTCCTGACCCACCAGCTCTCACACTGGGAGTCACAAGAACTTATGAGCCCAGCAGAATCCAACCCTTTTCAGGACCTGATCCCGAACCAAGAAATGGGAGCAATTGGCTTCCTTACATCCTAGCACCCCACAGCCCAGCAAAAGACTAGCATCCAGGTRTGTGCTATGCTTATTGCCTAGCACAGCTCTTCACCACTCCCCAATAACAAGACAAATCTTTGACCTTTGTGCTAATCTGGATACTTTTCCTTCATTTTGTGCCTTAGTTGACACGCATGCACTACATGACTCATCTAYCTACAGGGAAGTTGCCATGACCCCACAGCATCTTACAAGAAAAAAAAAAATAAACATGCAAAATTCTAACCGTTTGCTGCTATCACATCTCGTTTCTTGATGGAGCTGTCACTCATACTGCTGGCCAGGCAGTGCCCCAAGCCTTTCACCCATCACCTCCTGCCAGCCCTCATCTGGATTAACCTCTGCCAGATGTTCTCTGATGCTCTCAGCATGGACCCTTAGCACCCCTGCGCTATCCCAGCTAGGACCAGCTCTCTTCTTGCCCCAGCATCTGGGCAGCGGAGGAAATCAGGGAGCAGGGAGGCCCCGATGGCGGCCGGGGAGGGGAGGGAGGGAGGCAGCCCGAGTCCCGCTCGGCGGGAGGAGGCCCCGTCGCGGCTCTTACCGGCTGGGTGCGCTGCCCGTGGCGGGGCAGACCCCGCGGCCCGCGGGCGCGGCGGGGCCGATGCGAGCGCGGGAGGCTCCCGCCACATCTGGGCGCGGCGGGGCCGGCTCGGAGCCCGCCCTGCGCCGCGGCCGCGGGTTCGAGCCCGGCCCCCGCCCGAGGAGGCGGAGGCGGCGCCGTGAGTGGCAGCCGGCGGTCCTGCCCCGGCGCCGTGCCCGCACACCGCTCCTGCCGCACTCCCCGCCACGCCGGCACGGCCCCGGGCCCCTCCCGGCACCCCCGGACCGCAGCCGGGGCTCTCCCGGCCAGGACGGGTCCGGCTCGGGGGACAGCCCCGGCAGGCAGCGCTCCCCACGGAGCCCCTGCAGGGTGGTAGGGAAAGGGTGACAGCTTCCAGCGTGGGCAGCGCAAACAGGAGGCGGCAATTAAGAGCTGCGGAAAGACGTTTCCTCTGTTTGGGTTCGTCGGGGTGGTTTTTTTTTTGTCGGGTTGGTTGGCGGGGTTTTTTTCCTCCTGTTTTTGGCATTTGCGGGAGCTCGTGTTGCAAGCTTCCTGTGCAAAAGCCTGCCTCCAGCACCGGCAGGGCAAAACTCCTGTTGATTTGGGTTTTGTCCCCCTCCCGTTCTGAATCAGCGTGTTAGAAATGTGATTACAGCATCCGTCACGTTTAAGCACATAAATCTTATTAAGCGCYGGAGTCACCATACTCATGCAAGTCTCCTGAATCATGCAGCTCAAATTTCCAGAACAATTGAGGATATTAAATCATACCTCAGTACCAGAGCAAACTTATATCCTGCTGAAGTCTCTCAGATGTCATGCTATGCTAAAGGGCTCTTACAGATAAAATGGTGCCTCTGGCTCTAAGCAGGGCACACCAAAAGGAGTTGAAGGGTTTTTTTAAGTGGCAGTAACGAAACCCTGCAGCTGCTGCTCGTCGAGGGCGCACGGTGGCTGTTGGACGTCACTCTGTAAGGGCAAGGCTTTAAATTTCAGCTCACTTGGTGTAATTTTACGTCTTTACTTTGCAACTGATGCTTCCCTGAGAGYGGTCAGAAGACGGCGTCTTGGTGTGAGAAATTAGAGGGGAAGGAACGCGGTTTAAAAAAGTAACAACGTTGCCAAGACAGTTTTAGACCTGTTAAGTGTGTTCTCCTATCRTTTTACCACTGAGCTTCAAAGAAAAGTATCTACAGAGCAAGCACAAAGTCTCCCGGGGAACTTGATTGACAAGGGCACTTTGGTAACGCTTCCAGCTCGGGAATGTGGCTGCTCCCCACCAGGGATCGCACACCTGAGCCTGAGCAGCAGCCACAGCAGGAGCTCCCAGCTCCCTGCCAGAGCTCACTCCGGGTGCAGGAGACCTGTCTGTGTCACTGCCGTGACCTGCTGTGCCAGGAGCAGTCCCTGGAGCATCCCCAGTGSTGTGTGTTCCCTGTCAGCAGCGGCACAAAGCTGCTCATTCTCGGAAGTGCAGCAGCGCTTGTTTGGATGGATCCTGGCTTTGACGTCAGGGAGCAGTGGCTGGACCTTGGTTGCAGAGTGACCCTTTGGATAGGACAGTTCAGGTGCTCCTTGCAGCCTGGGAGGTGCCTGTTGGCACAAAGCTGAGCGAACTCACGCTAAAATGTTTTCTCTCCCCCCGAGTTACAATTCACGTGTGCTGCTTTCCTCTGCTCTCACACATGTGCAGGTAGCACCAGCAGTTGCAAGGTGAGGACTCAATACACTCATTTCTGTTTATCCCCACAGTGCTTTTGAAGACTGTTTCCTTAGCAGGGAAAAAAAACAATAAGATTGGTATTCCCTTTGTCACCTCCATATTGCTTCACAASTGGACTTTCTTTCCTGCAATTATTCACCTAAGAAGAGTGAAATTCTACAGCTTTCTTCGGTATTCTGTCTGAAGATGTGGGGTTTTTTTTTTTCTTCTTCCCAGTTTCCTCCTATAAAATGGCATTTCTTGGGTGACCAGAGACTCTTGGAGGCATTTCTCAAATATAAATCTTGATTTATGACTTCAGTTAGCCCTGGTCACAGACTTAGTTGGACTGCTGGGCCATGCAAGCTCCCRTGTCACCACTGGGGCTGTGTAAAGGCTGCTGGAGGCTGCTGCATGGCTCCTCAGGCTGCATTCCCATCATGGCACATCCCTCTGGATACCCTCCTGCTGCAGCTGAGGGGTGCATAAAGGAATAAGCAGTCTCCAGCCTTTCTCCTCTGTGAGACAGTGTTAGCTAGCGTGGCTTAAAATAATTSTTTGGAGATACGTGCATAGACAGAAATAGGCAGTGCAAAACTGATACATGATCAATACTTTGTACATTATAAATCTGAGGGTTTAGAGGCAGAAAACAGCAGGAACTTCCTGGAGCTGGTAAAGGGGGAGAAGGAGAGATCTCTTCTGTGTTCCTTTATATAAATGTTTGAAGGAAAGAGAGCTTTATTGTCTGCTAGGCCAAGTCAAATAATTTCTAGATAGTTGTGTTAATTTTGTTCCAATCTCCACCTCCTTCTGATAAAAAGCCTTGGAAAGTCCAGATGTTTTGTGTGCACCAGTGGTTTTAAGAAAAATTAAAAGTGCCATCTCCTACCTTGTTTTTCTCATCACCTCCCCTTGTTATAGGCACTCACCACTCAGTTGCCTTTGCCTTGGCAAAGACAGGCTGCAAACTTTCCCTGAGGTTTCCTGTATAGAAAAAACCCAGCAGAGAAGAGCAAAAGCATTGTGAAGACCTGGTGTTTGTAGTGGGACACCTCTGTGTTGATTTGCAGCACAGCAGTCCTTTGTCAGACTATTCTTTARAGGAATAAAATCAGCCTAAATCCCCCTGCTTCGCCAGCACTCTGATGAGAACTGTCTGTGCAGGTTCTACCACCTACCAGAGCCCTATGGCTGATATTATAACATGCTTGTTATTGCTTGAGGCCTTTCCACGCTCCATCTGCCATTAGATGGCAGCAAGTGAATGTGAATGAGGCTCTGCAAGTCCGATTTATCCTGTGCCTTGTGCAGGGATTTCAAGCTTTTACCTTCTAGGTCAATGGTTCAAATCTGTCCCAGGTCAGGAGGGGCCAGAGGTCTTTATAATCTGACAGCTGCTGAGAGTCCTCTGTGAGAGCAGTTTGTGCATTTCTGATCCTGTGGGCGAGTGCCCTTCTCATCACTGGCACTAATTGGCACCAGTGCTTGACGTGCCAACAAAGAGTCAGAAGATGCTCCAAGGAGACTGAATTCTCCTCCCTGAACTCCGTATGATTGGACAAAGGGGAGCACTCATGCCTGYGCACAAGCCTGCCCTCGGTAATGATGCCAGAAGAATGTGCTGGCCCCATTCCTCCTCTAACTGCCCAAAATTATCTCATTCCGGACAGGAGGGTGACAGTTGGGGTCTTTCAGCAGATAAAATTAATTTGTTATTAATTTGAGATACGATGTTCGAATGGAGTAGCGATGGCGCAATGAAATCCTGTCAAACATGTTGTAATACCTCTGTTATTTACAGCCTCTRTAACTGTGGGGACAAACTCCATCCAGAACTGCCTTACAAGGTGACCTAATTTGGAAAAGAAAGCAGATACAGAATTTTCTCACATTAGAGGACACCTCACTGTGACTTCTTCCCTTACAAATTTAAAGCCCTGTGAAGGACTGGAGCAACTGATACTCTCCAGAGAAACCCATGAGATAGGAACTGAGCCTAACAAGCATGTGATTGTGATACAGTTCAAGCCCGTGTGTGTATCACTCAGCCTGTTCTATAAAGATTTGAGAAGCATGTCACTACGTAAATCCCTCTGGGCAGCTGGGCTCCCCTCCAGCACACAGATTTCCCTTGCTGCTAATGAATCAGCCTCTTTTGCTAACTTACCTCCAAAGCTCGTTTACTTGGAAACCAAGGGAGCTTAGGGAACAGGGTTCTCTCCATGCATAACAATGACCTATTTTAGATACTTCTCCTCACGAGGTCGCAGAGAAGGGGCAGCAAAAGAGTGCTTCTATCCAAAAGGCATTTGCTGGAATCAGTCCTGAACAATGCCAGCCATTTCCATTTTGAGACCTGACATTTCGTGGTGCCAGTGCCACCACACAACAGAAAATGCCGGCGTGAGCCAGGGATGGGATCCAGCTGCCTCATTCCAAGGACACCCAGGCCTGCTGCACTCGTGGGTGTTATTCTCCAAACAGCCCCCTTCCCACAGGAACTGGTGACCCAGAATGGAAATGCTTCACAGCACTCCCAGAGCAGGATGGCAGATGAGGCCAAGGGCATGTTTCACACATCTGGGTGTGTTTACATCACTGGGCTCTCTCAAGTATCAGCAGCAATACAGCAAGGAAAACACAGAAGTGCATTAGGGAATCTGTCCTTCCTCACCAAGCTMCGAGGTGCCACCCATGCTGAATTAGCAGCACAGCTTACAGGAGTGCAGCAAAAAAAGCACCTGGTAGCCCCACAGGAAATGCTTGGAAACAGGAAATGTTTCATGTGCCATCTTGCCTCTGAGATGTGGGCTACTGCCCAAGCTTGGGAAGAATTCRAGCACTTGGTGATTTTCCCACAGTTAGTGCCCTGAAGCAAAATGGGGGGAACAAACAGATTATAATGCATTCACTTTGTATTTTATTTAACCCAAACCTCGCCAATCTGATTACAAGGCTGAGATCCCAGACTGGAACTCTGTGGTTTCAGCCCATCCATGGTTGACACCCTGCAAGGCAAGAGAGGACCATTGTCTTGTATGACTCAAACATGTCTTTAGATTAGCTCCTGGTTGAACTGGAGCATTTCTGTTGGAAATTCTGTTAGAATGCCTTTATGAGGCTAAATTTGACCCATTTTGGCTTTCAGCCCCTGAATGCAGTTGCATCTTTATGACTATATAAGCTCATTTCCAAGCTGCCCTTTCCCTTCTTGTCATTCTCCTTGAGTCCCTCACATTAGGACAAGCAGATCAGCTTCCACTCACTGATGTGGTCTCCCAAAAACTTCCCCCACTTAACTAACTTTCCAAATTGTGTGCAAAACAACAGGGCTTAGTACTGGCCAGTAGAGCTGAATCCAGGGAGAACCAAACTACCTGCACCAGCAGCAGACTTTGTCTGTCAAACCAGTGACCACTTTAGCCCTGCTAAATGCTTTTAGCATCTGTCTTTAAAGACTGGCCCATGGATTTTCATAGCTAAAGTGCTGGTTGTTTGCCTGTGCAGCAGGAGACTGTCAGTGTGTTACAGTGTCACTYCAGCCCATCAGTAATAGATCTCTGCCTGTAACCCATCAGCCTAACYGGATTAATTTGAAGGGACCCGTTTCTCCTAAATAAATGTTCACTGGTGTTAACTACCCAGTTATTTTCATTCATGAGTCACCTTTGAGCTCTTCCATTATTTTGACTAATGGCACTGTCACAGGCAGTGACACACAGAACAGCATTTTTCCTGTTCTCCTGGAACGTACCTGTGCTCTGCTGCCCCTGCAGGGTGCATTTCTCACCACCACCGACAGCTCAGGCTACTGAGGAAGRGGAAGAGAAAAACRAAYAYAATCRGTGTTTTCACAGAATCACRGAATRGTTTGAGTTGGAAGGAATCATTAAAATCATCTATTTCCAACCCCCTTGCCAGGGGCAGAGTTTTTTTTTTCCAGTTACCCAAAGGTAGTTACTCAGTCTGCTTCATCTCCCAAGTTTACTCAYGGCAACATCAAATATGCTCTTTTCAGTTAAAGCTATTTTTAGTCTYAAAAAGGGAGTCATCTACCTGACCCCTGAAAGTTCAGTGAGATATCATGATGAATAATTACTCTTAGTCATCTCAGCATGTTTAATTTAGCATAACTGCACCTTTCCTATGAAACAAGTTGGCTGCATTTATGCCAAGCACTACAATTAGCTCCCAGTAGTTCACACCAGRGTGTGAGGTAAAAGCTGTACTCAGTATTTCTCAGTTTCCCAGTTTGCAGTGCTCACTTCCAGATACCTTGCAGAACCATTCAAGAATCCTTCCATTTGCAGTGTCCTGCTATAGGATACAGCCTCATAATACGTTTTTTTAGGTGCTTCAGTATGATGGAGGTGGCAGTAGAAAATCTTTCTGCTGGGATGTAGCAGCTCCAAATGTAGGTAACAAAAACATAATTTCTTACATTCACTTCTGCCTGGAACTGTTACCTTAAAGTAAGGCAGTGATCCTTCTACTCATTTTTTTCAATAGCTCTTAAAATAAATCATCTTTCAAAACCACTCAGTTTTGCAGAAACTTGGATACTATTGAATATATTTGGAGCTGTCTCACTGCCCCCAAGGAAGATGAACAAAGCAACCTTTTCCTACAGATAAATGYCTCTTGCTTAAGAGGAATTAAATATAGACACTTATTCCTCAGGGCACAGCTGTACTGAAATKAATTTTATTAAGAGACTTAAAACTTATTTTGAAATGTCCTTCTGGTTTGTTAGGATATTTCCTCAGGAAACGGTTTCATTCTTACCTTTTGCTGATCTGTATTATGAACTGTTGCCTTTGATTTCTTAGCTGTTTGCTGCTGCTAATAGCAACAAACTTTCCTCTCTGAACTCTTTCCAGAAAARCTGAAGCTTTCTTGAGAAAGATCTGGGAAGTCTAAGCAATATTGTTTAGCAAAACAAAATGTGCACTGAAAGTGTCCCAAAGATCACCATAAGAAATGGCCTCAAGCATGGCAGYCTTAGCAGAAAACTCAGGGCCTAAAGAGGACTATGAAGTCTGAGCATGGACACATTCATTACCCAAAACAGGCTTTTAAAAGCAGAGTTACAGCCATGGGCTTTCAGGGGCACCTTTTCAAAGGAATTGTCTAACAAGGCAGGTGCATTTTGTGTACCCTGTCCCAGGACTTGCCAAATGAATGTGTAAAGCGCACATAGTTATTATGCAAATGTATTTTAATCCTCAGACATCTCAAGACAAAACTCTCAYAAGACAGCATTTAGACCTTTTGGAAGCCATGGGAGGCCCCAAGGTCTGGGCAMACACCTCTGACAGCACCTCAGATGTGCTCAGTGTCCTGCCACRGAACAGACACACACAAATGTCACAGCTCACCTTCTGAGAGCAGATTCTGCTTGTGGGTTGGGTGGCAGGGAAGACATTTTAGCAGCATGAAAATAACAGAGTCRTATTTCCTCCAAGGATCCTGGAGCAATTTACGAGCTTCCTCAAGAAGATTTATTTGTTAATTTGTATTGTGAAAAGTCGATAAATGTTACATAAATGTCTTGATGCTGCTGTTATTRGGCCCAAAAAAGCAGATTATGGAACCAGACTCAGTYCCCTTCAAAGTGCAGATACTGAGGGTTTTTTGTCCCCATCAGTCACTGTGCACTCACATGGTGCTTCCCTGGCTGCAGCCTGCACACCTGCAAATTCTCACTCACAGTATAATTCATTTGGGCAAGTCCTACTCTAACAAACCCCCTTCACTGAAAACCAACAGCAACAACTTTTCCAGCACTTTCAGTTCTATTTCAGTCATGACTTTTCTCCTTTTTCTCCCACACACCAAGCAAAGCACCCRGTTTCTTTTCCCCATCAATGCTTTCTCCAGAGGCAGGAGAAAGGGATGTTGCTCATCCTTAGCCAATGCAGCTGTGTTCAGAGCGTGTCACCCACAGGCAGAGAGAAATGAGGGGGAAAACTGCAGCCTGTCAGCCTGGGCACATATTTAGTARGTTTGCAGCTGCCTGTTACTCATCTCCACAACAGAGGCTGGTCAGGCTCACTGGGGCTGTGCCAGGCTCTCCTGAAAAAAAAAAAAAAAGGGAAAAGGTATTTATTTATAACTTGTGAGATGGAAAAGTGGTTTCTATATTTAATAGAAAGTGTTCCCAGCAGATTAACCCTGGTAGTATTAGGTTTGGGGACTTGTTTTGTTCTATTTGAGCATTAGCTACTACACTTATATTTCCAGGTCCCATCCTCCACAAAGTGGAGTCCCATAGCACAATTGTTTACTGCTTAGAGAGGGGATGATTTATTCTCAACCTGTCAGAAGATCCAGACTTAGAATTGTAGAGTCAAGAGGTAAGGAAGACAGTAATTTTAAAGGTTTTGCTGAGTTCTTATTTTATATTTGGAAAAGGGAATTTGTGTTCAAATACACTGGATGCTTTGTGCTGCAGCCATTGGCACCACRTGAGCCCCTGTCCTGTGATCCTGCAGTAAGATCACTTCTGCCTTTGGAGGCCAAATTCAAGGGCATGTTCCCACCTAAACAGCAAGTTTAGAAACACTGCATATGATCTTCTGAGGGGGTTGCCCACTTCAAAGTAAGTTTGAGCATGTATTGCTCAGTACATGCTCCATGCAGTGAGGCCGTGCAGTAGCTGCAGTGCCCATGTGCAGAGAGCAGCTGGATGCAGGCAGACCCTGCACTCMCAGATGCTTCTGGAGCTGCCCTGCCAACACCTCACAGCTCTCTGCAGTGTCTCCTGCCACCACAGCACAAAGGCAAAAGACACTGTGAGAGAAAGGCTGCCAAATGTGGGTGCAAACTGAAGGACAGAAATTGTTATGCAGATAATCTCTGAGTTACAGCCTGGGTAGATTGCATCCTTCAAATTTGCATCACCATTTCTTCTTCAAAGGTATGCAGTGCATGATCCCTCTACCCTGCTGTGAGCTGCTGTGCCAGGCTGTGAAAAAAGCACTGCTGTAACATTCAGTCCCAGACRTGGGTACATTCCAGGAGCAGGAGACACTATTTCTGTGCGTTTCCTTCTGCTCTGTCCAGCCRAGCTTGTTTTGAAACTGACTTTTTGTTTGTGAAAGACTTTGGGGATTCTTGGCTAAAACATACACACACATCTCCCTTTCCAATTTAGGGCTGCATTTCTCTTGTAATGCATTGAGGAAACTGAGACACAGGGAGCTCTAATTAACTCGCACAAAGCTATGGACATTTCTGCAGAAGACTCCGAGTAGAAATAAACTCTGTAACCTCTAGATTKTATCACTTTTCATTATTCTCTAACCTCTTCTTCTCCAGTCCCTTCTCCTTAATAATGAGACTCKAATCTGAAGTGTTCATGTGCCCCACCATGCAAAGAGATCTCATCCTGATATGGCMAGCCCAGATACTCTGCCAAAGTAGCTTAGAATTCTGATKRCAAGTGTGTATATATGTAACATTAMAACACCAGAGACAAGGATAAATCAAGAAAATCTTGGGTTTTTTCCTTTATTTGCAGCCTGGACAAAGAGAAAAGGCTGCATGTTCTTGCTTGCATGCCACCACTCCTTTGGTGCAGGGAAATTCTCAGTTCCTGAATGCAAGAAGWGCAGGGTCAGAGAGGGGCCTGGCCATGAGTTACAACCCCTGTGCTGCCTCCAGGTCTCACAGCAGCATGCTGAGGGCACCCATCACATGCCTTGGCTTTTCAAGAACCTGTACCTACAGTGTTACTCAATCCTCTACACACCCCTGGCCACAGGGAGAACCACTGCCTGCCTGTATCAGCACTGAGAGGTTTCTGTTAAATGCAGAGCCCTTCTGGTTCAGAAACAATGGGCAGCCATAGCACATGATAAATGCTAAGTAGCTCTTCAATCTGTTTACCAAAAGCCTTGATATGATTCTGAAGGATTTTGGCAGTGCTGGGCACTTCAGAGGCAGCACAGCCCAGCTGTGGAAAAAGCAGCTTTGGAGRAGGCAAAGCAAAACTTACATTTGCATGTGCTGCTCGTTTGAGCAGCATTTTAGTCTCCTGTGTCTCAGTCTTCTCATGGATGCTACCAGGATAATTRCAGTTAACAACTGAGCACAGTCTGTGGTAAAGCTTTCTTAAACATTTGGGTGATAAAAGCTGCTGACAACATTTATGGACTTTCATTCCATTAGCAGTTAGCTTCTGCCAGAAATAGGACCCAAACCAGCTTTGATATCTTAAGATGAGATCTATTTCTGTATCTGTGTGCTAAGCAAAAAAAGCCAGAGTCCTTGAAATGACAGACAAACAGGTTCCTCTGTGTGGAGAGCCAAGCTGCTAAGGAGCACCAATGTGCTGAG
The DNA here is from genome assembly GCA_902810485.1 of Alauda arvensis. Classification (NCBI taxonomy): domain Eukaryota; kingdom Metazoa; phylum Chordata; class Aves; order Passeriformes; family Alaudidae; genus Alauda; species Alauda arvensis. Next base: position 1,442,309 of record CADDXX010000154.1, read on the forward strand.
CACCATGTGTTTAATGTTCCCCTGTGCCTCAAGAGACAGACACTGGTGAATGGACACTGCCTTGCCCTGCCTGGAAGCTCTGACCTGGCAGCAAAGTGGTTTGGAGTAATGGGAGCCATAATAAGTATGTGAGCCCTGAGCTTTCCATATTTGTGGGTGTGTGGAGCCTCTGGCAGCACTGTCAGTAGTACATTACATCCCATGACCTGCCCTGTAATGATAAGCCTGGATGTGACATTCAGACATTCAGACCAGGGGTAAATGTTTTGCAGTGTGCACTCCAGGGTGAAGGTAATAATTTAATGAGCTTTTGAAGAATTTACACCCTTCCAGAAAACTCTGCCTGGGAATGAGCTTTAARACAGCTTCCTTCCCATCCATAACACCAAGAGACTATCACTCTAACTATACAAATACCACATCACAAGTACCAGAGAGAGTCTTGTGTACRGGTGCAAAAAGGATCTTGCTGGAGSTCTCCTTCCTTTTCAAATTGCTGTATAATCAAATATGCTTCATTAACTTGAACTGAAAGAGCCCTCAAAGTCACTTGCAGTTTTTCCAAGCAAAGTGACTTAAAAAAGGTAAATGTTCCAACCTTCCACAAACAGAGCACTTCCTAAAACATCTCTTTAACACTGCAGTCACTGTCTTCTCACTGTCAGAATCTAATTATGTCTGCAGATGTACTGCAACCTCCCTTCTCTTCCCTTGTCCACTTAAACATCCTTTGGGATTTTTTGCTTTATTTYATTATGCATTAATACATTAGTTTAATTACCTATGCTGAAATGCTAACAAGCACCCAGAAGGACATGGTAAATTKGGCTTCAGYTTAGGAAGAGGTTTCMGACTAGAGAGATAATGAAGCATTAGGCCAGCATGCCTCCARTTAATGAGATCTTTACAGGCATCAACATCTATACACAGGTGACTGCAGCAGAGGATGGATGAGAAGGCTTTTAGAGTTGCCTTCCCACTCCACAGTTTGTTAATTAGCTATGATAAACATCAACTACCCACTTTCTGAAAGTAATGAAGTATAAGCAGCTAGAGGTACATCCTTTGGTATTTTATAAATTGCAGTTATATGTGTCTCATTCTCAGACACTCAAYTGAGCTGCTCTGGTTTACTGAGCTACTGCACATCAGCTGAGCTAGATAAATCTTTGCTTTTCATAGATAAGGGGAGAAATGTGAGCACTGTTAACCCAGATGAGTAATGCCTAAAGCCCCTGACTGCATATGTCAAAATTGAAACAGGCTGGATCATACCCATTAAACATTAGGATGGCYAGAGAGCCAGGGAGCAAATCATCAAATCCATCTTAAACACATCTCTTCAGATGGGACCCAGTAAAAGTGCTCATTGTTCTCTGCTGGCTACAGAAGGAATCTGCCTTAAACAGCAAATTTTAAAGTAAACAGACAACATGAGYCTTGGAAGAAATCTTCAGCACTAAACAAAGCTAGYAACACTGCCCACCTCTCTGCTTGTGCATGGATGTGCTGGTTTTGGTTAAACRAGGACAAGGAGGAAGGCTTTTTTTCAGACTGAGTGAACACAAGATCCAAGTGCCTTCAGGGTTCATGCCTGTGGAYTGAGGTGCATTTCTTCTCATCTGGTTAACTACTCTTTTGGCAGAGCTGCTTATCTCAGCCCTGCAGCAATGCAGGGAGGTTTGCATTCACAGGAACACCGTGAGAGCCTCTCAAGGGAAACTTGCCCAGCATTTTCCCACATTACAGCCTTAATCCTCAAAGTTCCCACTAAGTGCCTCAGCTCACTGYGTCTTTTGCTCATGGCAATGGATTCTGTGCAAGGAGGCTCTGAAATGAGTGTTKAGCATTCCTTTCCTGATGTTGACAATGTGATCCTTCTAGATCTAGGAAAAAGTAAAGCCCATAATGGAATATACTGGTATGGCTTGGTAGAGTTTCCCAGAGTAAAATACAGATCACTAAATCTTCCTTGTCACACAGCTGTTTTGTTTGCCAGTATCTGCCCAATATCCTGCCCTGTCCCAGGCAGCACAAAGTTCACTGCCCACCTCTGTTTATGACAATCCATCCTCTGCACAAGTAGTACAGACACTTTCATAACATGTTCATTTTTCAGGGTGTTACTTCTCCTTTACCTGTGCCCAAAGAAATTAATCATCAAGCTCAAAACCCATTAGAAGATGAAAGCCTTTGGAAATGGAGAGCAAAGTTGGAAAGGGGCATAATRATGTGGTTCAGTGTGCAGAGAGCAGGCTGGGTGTCAGAGCCCTGTGCTGGGGTCACACCCAGCATTGTCACAGGGCAGGCACACACTCAGCATTGTCACACAGAGGCACAGCTGGTGCAGGGCTGGCTCTGGCTCCCTACACTCCCAAGCACAGCCACTCAGAGKGTTTTGGCACCACAAGTGGCTGACAGTCTCTCAAGTTTGGCCACAGAGCAAGTGCATTAACACAAAGAATAAAATCATCACCTTAATACGAGGCTGTTCTTCACACAGAGAAACATGACCTGTCCCTGTGCAGGACAACATTGCCAGATTAGATTGACTACAACCAGCTACAGACAACCCTGGTTCTGGCAGAGGTCCTCATAACACATTCCCATTAAGGACTTCCACCCTCATCTCATTCATTTCCCAACTACTGAAAGCCTGCTGTCAGAGAGACATTAGTGGCTAAAGGGATAAATGTCCTTCAGATCATTACACTCATTACATGCTTCCAGAAATGATGAGCTAGCCTGCTAAACCATTTGCAGTGAGAACATCTAATAATGGAGTTATTCTATAATGATTCTATATTCTATTCTATAATGGAGTCTATCCCACAGGGGTGGAAGATGGGGCACAAGATCATAACATTTTTCCCCAATGGCTGAGAACAACACACTTAAGACAACATTTTTAATTAGCTGGCTTCTACCTAGGTCCTTAGGAGAGGGTACAAACTGAGGAACACTGAGGTATCCAGTTTAAGGTACAATCAAGTTACAAATACAATCCTAGCTTGAAATTCACAAGCCAGCACTCCTGTCTCCAAGTCTAGCCACTGCCAAAAACCCCACTGACTCCAGCAAGGCCAGAGACTGATCCCAAGTTGGTCACAGCTGGGCTTTTCTGCCCTGATAAAGATTTGCTAAACTTGGAACTCGGTTGTGGGTCAGCTTCCTAACACCACCCATGTTTGGGGTGGCTGGAGCTGGAGTTTCAGTTCTGGCCCTTGTCCATGGAAYTGAAAGCCAGAATTATGATAATGACAACAAAAATGTTCAGCACTTTATCCTCAAAGGGTGGGGTGGCTGGTTCACTCAGTGCCCAGCTAATCAATGGCACAATGTGAACCATGCCATCAAGTATTCATAGAACATCTTTGCAAGCTACACATGAAAAGATCCTGAGGGTTTGATAGGTATATATAGATTTATTTTTCTCTCGAGTTTCCCCTGTTTCTAGATTCCCCAAACCATAGTAGCAGCAGTAATTTTTTAAAGGGTGTTGTTATGATCTAGAGGCAAGCTGGAGGGGAGGTGTGAATGGATGCTCCTAAAGCGATCACTTTTTACTTTGCATGTGGCTTTCTGAGCAGTTCCTGTGTTTTTTTACCCTCCTGCTGAGGCATTTGGCTGGAAACATCCTCATCAGCTGCACTGCCTCCTTGATTGTTGGAGGCATTTCCTTGGTGACCAGAAAGTGGCACAGAGGAGCAATTGAACATGGACTCTTTAAAGGGCTGGCACCATCCCAGTAAATGGGTGATCAGAAAAGCCACTCTACTGAGCAGCCTGAGAGAAAGGAGCATTTGCAAAGCAACCAGACTGGGAACAGAGGCTCAGGTTTTTTTAGATGGAAACTTCTTGTCCAGAGGATCAAAGTAKGTGCATAAAGAAATACAGAGTAAGTGTCTCAGAGTGCAAGAGGTGCCTGGAGAAGATGCTTCCTTTCCTTCTTGGCTCAAAAAGGGGAAACTTGCTCGACCCACATCACACTATTTTAGTAAGGAGCTGATCTTGCTGTGTGCTCAAGAGCTTTGGATTTCACACTCATCAGTGACTGGAGGTCACCCAGTGTTTTGCAGGAACATATTCCATGGCAGAGTCAGGCTGTAAAATGTTTGATGTCCATTCCTTCCTTATTCTTAAACATGCCACGTATCTGTTTAAAAAAGGACCAAGATCACTCCAGGGCACAACACCCTTGGTTTTTTTCTCAGTGCAGAGAGCTGTGCTATGTGTTTACTCTTTARTGCACTCCTGTGGATCACAAACACACTGTGGGCTGGAAAAGYCTCACAATGTTCATTGGGAGTGATTAATCCAGTCTCTGCTCCACATGGAAACTATGCCTTCCCTTATATTTTCTCATGGGCATGAAAATCTAGATTTGAAGCTGGAGTCATACACAGACATTTCTAAACACAGAAAGTCATGYTGACCATCCCCACACCAGGAAAAACACCTGCCTGGGGAGCTCATTTAATCATGGAACTCTCCTGGAGGGCTCCAAAACATTTTCAAATGTTGTGAAATGAAAAACTGAATGAAAATCCTGAATATTTCTTGTTTAGGTTGCAACACAATTCYAGCCCAGCTCTAGGAAAGTCATGCTTTGCCTGCTCTAGAGAGATATTTCAGAGATGTTTCTCTGGAGGCTCAGACACTAAGAAGCATGAAATCAGACACTTGGAAGAGGCAACGCAATTCCATCTTCATCAGTAGCAGGGAATTAACTGCTAATGGCTAATAGCTGACTGTAATTACATATTAAGTATAGTAATGAATGAAGATGAGAAACAYGAGAGCCTTCATATGCAAAATTATCCAAATTACACAGTCCCTTCTGTTTTCCAAATAGTCAGCCAGCAACTTCATGAAAAAGGCTTGTAATAAAAGGGATTTCTGCATTTTATTGTTTCTACAGATATTCCAGGAAAAGCAGCATGGTTTTCCTAGAAGTCCAGGGCTGCAGCTGAAGCCTAATTTACCTTCTTGCAGGTCTGGGCCAAGAGCTGGGACAATATGTCATATCAAACAGTRATAAACCTGAAATCTGGTGGTAAAGTTGATTGACAAAGAGGAAATTTCTTGTTCTGTGGATATCACCAGAGTAAAGCATCTCTCAGAAGAGAGATCCTCCTTCTGCTGACTCCAGAGAGCTTCATGTGCCACTGACAATAACCAACTTGTTTATTCTCTGATCTATTCACCACCTCTTCTCCAAGGTTGTTTTGCAGGATGGCACCTCTCTGTAGATGTGGGAGCACAGGCTGGATTTACCCCTTTTCTGGAGAGATTCAGAGGCCTGACACCAGCAAAGAGGACAGAGGGTACCACTAAATGTCCCTGTGCATTTTGGGAATCTCTTCTCTACAGAGATCTCATTGATCTTGGCAGCTCTTCCACCACTGGTTCCCTAATAGCAAAAATAACATTAATCAGAATACTTCCCATGCTTRTTTTCCATGACCACCACTGTGGCCCAAAGCATGGTCTCATCCACACTCTCCAGGAATAGTTAGAAAATAACCCAATTTGTTAAAACACAGGCTGGATCATAGGGTGGTAAGAAAGGAATTGGATGAGTTGTCCCCAAGTTCCCAGACTCCAGGGGAGTTTGGGAACTAGTTTGAGTGGTGGCACCAAAAAAGGGAAGCTCAGGATGTGGAGAGAAAGACAAGAACAAAGCCTGTGACTGTGTCCAGTAAGTAGCTGMAACTTGATGACTCTCATTAGTGCCACTGAGGGGAGCAGAAAGCCCCTGTGCACTCACACAAGTTTCTTCTTGTTGACACGATTTTCACGTATCAGAGCTCCCTGGCTCACTTCAGGGGCTGGCTCACATCATCCCTCACAGACTTGCTYGAGCCTGTACCAGACACACTCCCTCTCTCCATCCTCCTTTCACACCCACTCCTCCCTTTGCTTTCCTGCCACCTCTCTGCCACCCTTTTTTGCAGCACCATCTGTCCAGAATGGATTTGTCTGCTTTTCCTCAAACCAAGTCCTTCCTGAGAAGCATGTACACAGTTTGAGYGAGTCCAAAATCAAAAACCAGGCTAWTGATGAAAGAAAACTCATCTTTCTGACTGYCCCTGGTTCAGAGTTCCCACCTGGCAAACATTTTCAACTSATTGCCAGAGGGYTGTTTCATCTGCTGGATAAGCACTTCATGTTTCATCTGCTGGATGTGYCTTTCACTCCACGAGCCAGTTCTTCCCCAGGTGYCTTTCACGTGGGGTCYTCCATGCCAAGTGACAAACTGCCACCTTTGTGTGAGACAGTGGCAGCASTTCTGAGAGAACAAGCTTGAAAGCAGCAGGTTGGAAGGAAAAGAGCAGCAAAAACTTTGAGGTTGTTTGAATGCCTTCCATGAAACTCCAAATGGCTTCAGTGATGAGGGGAGGAAAGAAAAACCAAGGAAGATTAATACCCTGCGTGCCAGAACTGCAGCCAGTGAAAGCCAGCACTGCTCCACTGCCATGTGGGTGATTCAAACACAGACCCTCCCTCACCCCTTCCATGGGGAAAGTCCTACAAAGTGCACATCCACAGACACACAGGACACCTCGATCCTAAATGCAGAGCAAAAGAGATCCCAGCTGAAATAAATCAATGTATGGCTCCAGTGGTGCAGTGTAAATTTGCACCAACAACCTGCATTAAGAAGTATGTTTTATAAAGTAAATCTTAAGAAAGGGATTTGCAGAAACCAAAATCAAGCCAAGTTGCAGCCAGCTTCTCAATTCCCTCAGCACCCTTTCTTAGGCAGCTTTCCARTTTGTGTCAATGAAAGTTTTGCCTGAGTAGTGACAAAGTAAAAATAGACTCAGAATTATCAGGATTTGACCCAGAGCCTTTAATACACAGAAATAGACAGATCCACACACCAACATAGACACAGAGGGCAAACCTCAGGAGTGATAATGAGCTTTGATTTTTCATCAGCCACAAAAATATCAGCTGTGCCACCAGTACATTGCACAAYAGGGCAATATTTATATTTGATCCCTCCAGTGGTTTCACGCTTTACATAATCCAGTCATTCCCCATACAGTAATGGAAACAGACAGCATTTGCCATGGTTTATTTTTTGCATCAGGCATTCTTTGCCAGGTACTCATGGGAAGCAAGATGGCAGGGGAATGGCACTAAATTTCCCCCGTGCTGACTCCAGGGAGGCCATGAACAAGCAGTGCAGGAGTTTCATTCTTTTTTTGGAACAGAAGCAGGAGCTTCTGGCTCATCTTGCCCCCTTTGCATACCTAAAAGGTGTCATGTGCTACAAGAGTGGATTTGCTGACAGAAAAAAATTTGGCCCCAGTGCCCAGAAAAGACTGGTCTCTGCAGTGAGCTCCCCTCCTTCTACCTGTGTGGAAGGGATTCAAACAAACCTCGGGGCGAGATCACCCTTTCCCACAAGTGCCATTATTTTCCTGTGATCTCTGCTAGAAAAGCACTGCCCTGCAGAGAATGAGCTCAAAGATAGGCTGACCCCYTCACTGAGCCCTAGGCTGTGGGATCAATTTCTAGGCAGAGTGAAATGAAAACTCAATGTAGTTTAAAGGGACTGACCATTTMATATTGACAGCAGCACTAACTACACAAAACAGCTCCTTGGTAACCTTTTGTGAGTCCATCCACCACYATACTCAGGTCATGTAAACATATGACTCTAAAAGAAAACTTGGCTCCAGAGTGAAGCTGCCACTGCAAACTTGACTTCAGCCCTGGGTTTGGACCCACTACAGATGTGGGAACATCCAGCAACATTACTTGTTCTGTAATTTTTTTTGAATCTGTGCTTCAGGGTAAGATTTGGACAGATTATTTCCTKCTGATAGACATTCTTAGAGGGTGCAAGCTGAACTATCAAGAACTTCACAGAGTTGTAGTATTGYTCTTTGARTCTTTTGGAAACAGGCTGGAACAARAGAAGCTGCCTAAGCCTAAGCYKCYCACACTAMAGTAGGACCACTCAAGCCTGGAATAAAAACCATTCTTGTTACAYGTGAGCAAGCCACTCTGTGCACCAGGAACTGAATATCCTGAACCCCAGTGGCAGCACTGAGGAGCTGGGAGCYTTCAGCCTTTGACAGGCTGGGCCCTAAGCTTGTGCTTACACAGAGCAGCATCTCTCCCTGTGCCTCACCCCACACTTGCACAGTGCTCAGAGCCTCGCAGAGGGCTTGGCAGGCAGGGGACACGGTGCTCCACAGTGTGCAGGTTGTGCCCAGGCAGACTGCTAACATCTGACTGCAACAAAGTCAGGGAAGGAACTGGGGTGGGAGAGCTCAGAACATGTCCCCACAAAATGAGCCAGAAAGGCCTGGGAGCAGCTTGAAGGTTTTATTGGCAGGGATCAGAAGATAGCAGTGGACTTTAAATCTGCATTTTCTCTATAACCCGTGTAAGCTGGGTTTTTTTAGTGCCTGATTGCTTACAAACTGTGAAGGGACACAAGGGCTGGAGATTCACCCTGTCTTTTGCTGCCAGCAAACAGGCACAATTATTTTTTGCATCCTTGCTGGRAAGAACAGAGCAGACTGTACTCCAGGACTTTGTTACCTCAGGACATATGATCACCATTCCTATGTGTCACACTCAGACTTACGCCAGCCTGTTAGCAGAGCTGGAATAGTGAAGGCAGTGAGAGACAAGCTGCATTTCCACAACCCTCCAGCTGTCAAGAGGAGCAGAGACTGACAGAAATAAGCTGCACAGAGGAGACAGGCCAAACCAGAAATAATCCATCATGTGCCACAGTTCCCAGATTCCACAGGATCGTTTCTGAGGAATCTGATGTCAGGCATTGGGCATGTCAGCACGACTTGCACTTTGGTGATTTTCCATCTGTAGCTGCTGTTTCTSATATTATACCAAGGGTTACCACTGACACGGAACACTTTAGGAACAGCTGGAGGAGCAGTGGCCAACCCTTCTTTGCATGCTGAAAGYCTTGCACAGCCAACAAGACACATTCTGCAAGGCTGGGAACATCTCAGAGAGGCAAGGATAGCAGCTCCTCTGGGGTCTCACTGCTCTCGTGTGCGCTGGCACCAGGGTGAGCATGCTGTGAGCAGCAGGCTTAGCCCCCTCCTGGCTGACTTCCAGAGATCTGAAGTCCCAGAGAAGCCCCCAGAGCCCCACAGACCCCCACTGGTGGCCATGTGACACAGTCAGTGCGTGAGGAGCTGCACTTACGAGGCAGCTGTGGCTCCAGAGCCACACAACCATCTTGAGAAAGATCAAGACAGTAATGAGGGGAGTCAAGTAAACAGCCACAGAGAGGCAGATTTGTAGTTCTTAGTCCAAGTGGAACATCTGGGCTATTTTTGAGGGGAGAGTAGCTTGGAGTTTTCAATATYTGGTTTGACCAGCAAAACAGACCTGAGAAAGCAAGGGCAAAAGAGAACAAGGATGTTACAAAAACTCCTTCCAGCTTTCCCTGGGAAAATTTAACTTTTTCATTTAAGATGGGGCACCATCTTAAAAAATAACTTTAAAAAGTTATTTTTATCTTTCTCCCTCCTAGAAGATCCCCTTGTTTAAAATTTTTGGAAGCAACATAGGTTCCTTCACCAAAAGACAGCACAGGCACCATTTCTTCTCTGCCCCAAACCTGGCCAGTCTTGTCCTGCTCATTGCCTCTAAGGCAGATGYCAAATTCCTGCAGAAATTCCATGGGACCAAACTCTGCTGCCAGCCAGTTCTGGCCAGCCACAGAAAGGGAGCAGGAATCCAGAGCATGGTCCTGCCCTGGAGACACTAGTCAGCAAAACAATTCCACAGAAACTGAAGTTTGGATCTCCCTGACTGCTCACAGGCACATTTCACCATCACTCCTCCACTTGCTCTTCATCTCCATTCCTATCTATTCTCAACCATGTTAGGCATTTCAACAAGTATGRGGAGAAAAGGACCCGTGAAAGAAGGCAAATTGTTATAATTAGGATTATTTTGGAGAGCAGAAAGCCCTCAGGAAAGAAGAGTACTCATGACTCTGCAGTTTCATCTAATTTCTCTTTGTTGTGGGGCTATAACACCACAACCATTATGAAATATGGAAAGAAGCAACTCATGTTCAGAAGTTGCTTCTCACTCAAGGTCATCTGGGTGGACACAGGACAATGCACTGAACAAGAAATTAAAAGGTACTCAAGAAATGCCAGCCAGCAGAAAGAAGAAACACAGTCACATTTCTCAGCCTCGTGTCCCAGCAGCTGAAATTTCTGTCCCCTTCTGTCATTTAATCCCAGCTTTTCCCAAGTCATCAGAGTGCTTCAAAGGAAACTGTTCACCAGAGTGCCCTGCACAGCCCTCCTGTCTCAAATTTAACACCTCTTGAACTACTGCCTTTCATACCATTAAAAGGGCCTTAWGGGTATATTTTAGGCACTAAGTGATCGTTTGCAGAATTTACTGCAACAAGCTCCCTGCTTCCTTTCTTCAGTTTATCAGGGGAAGTGGGGTTTTTATTTTAAAATATTCCTGTTCTGATTTTAAACAGCTTTTCTTCCCTTGCCCACTCCCTCAATGATGTTTTGTGTTCTTCCACAAAGTCACACTGCCTTGAATCCCTCTCTTCTCRTTCTGTTGTTGCAATCGAGTTGTTGCAATCTAGCCAAGGAGACTGAATGGACAGATTCCTGCACAGGGCTCTCCACAAGATGTTTTCAGCCCTCTCCCTACCCAAGTGCACTCCCTGTTCACACAAAGAGAATTGGGTCATCTGGTTGCAAGTGCACACAACAAAAGCTGCAGCAACAGATGTTACAGCACTGTGGGCTGCTCAGTGACGCAGTTTGCCATGACCCAGTTTTGAGTCACCATTTATACCACTGGTGTTCCAAAACGTGGGAGCTTGACTTCAAAAAAGGAAAAATTCACATTCATTCCACAGAAGGCTCTGTGGATGGTTCTRTGGCTGAAGTGCTCACACAGCTGAAGGGGGGGAAAAAAAGGCATTTGTGCAAAATAAGATGCAGAGCTGCAGCTGCCAGCATTGTCCAAGCCATGATGKAAATGTTTGCCACATGAGGGTTGGGCAGAGCTTCAGCACATGCTGCTCTGCAGCAAAAATCCACACTTAACCTAAGACTGGGGTAGCCAAGTATGGCAACGGGGATCATCACTGTTTTGGAGAACTCAGTTCTACCACTGTGCTGGTTTTGGCTGGGATAAGGTTAATTTTTCTCACAGTGGCTGGTATGGGCCATGTTTTGGATTTGTGCTGAAAACTGTGTGGATAATACAGGGATGTTTTCATTAATGCTGAGCAGTCTTTGCACGCAGTGTTTCCATCTCTCACCCCACCCCAGCAGCAAGGAGGTACACGGGGATGTGGGAGGGGACAGCTGGGACMGCTGACCCCAGCTGACCCAGGGGATGTCCCACACCATCTGGCATCGTGYTCAGCTCCCAAAAGTCAAGGAAGAAAAAGGAATGTGGGACACTGGGAGTGGTGGTGCTCTTCTACCCCAGTGCCCATCACACACAGGATGGAGCCCTGCTTTCCCRGGGATGGCTGAACATCTGCCTGCCCATGGGAAGGGGTGAATGAATGCCTTGTTTTGCTTCATTTGTCTGCACAGCTTTTGGGTTACTTATCAAATCATTTTTATCTCAGTTCATGAGTTTTCTCACTTTTACTCTTCCAGTTCTCTCCCCCATCCCAMTCCCCCATCCCTGYTCAATAGCACTGCTAAAGCTGGACAGTTCAGCCCTCCATGTCTTCAGCTCTTTATTATCTCATGTATTATCAGCCAGCAGGGATGGYCACAGAAATAAAATCTTTTTGTGAAAATAAAGAAAAACAAGCTATCCTATCTAGAGGAGTTTTTGGAAACAATCCCTTCACTTCTTAATCAGGAAACAACACCCTCTGAAGTCAACAGCATGACCTATTGCCACTAATTCCCATCTCAGGTAAAGGAGCTGAGGTTCATATTTCTAATCAGCTTCACCACCAGTGTTTGATTTTTCAGTGACTCACTTGGATTCAGCAGGAAATCCCAGAGGAGAACCCAAGAATGGAGATCCCATAGCATCAGCATCCCTTTTTTTCCAAGTAACTTCATCTAACTTGCTTCCATCAAAACCTTTACCCCTTTCAACAAAACTTTTCACCAGTCCAATTCTAGCTCCAAAGCCTTTCTTTTATGGAGCCCTCGTGAAAGTCTTGGACTCACCAGCACTGGGAATGAGACTGTACATGGCTGTCCTAGCACAGAACAGAGAGAACATGATGTAATTTCCATTTTTCTCCCATTTGTGCTCTTTCAAAGCCCCAAACTACTTATGGTTTCCACGCCACGTATTCTTCTGTCCGTTGCCATGGTGCAGCCACTGGTTTGTCATTAATATTGTGGGTAACTTCAGATCCTTGACCTCAGGGCTTTCAGAGCTTTTCATGGTGTATTTTCCTCTTGATTGAATTGCTCTGCATTCCCAAGCACAGCTAAAACAAAAATAAAACACTGCTGCTTTTGAATGGTGAAAATTCATTTCACAAAGACAGGCTAGCAAAGGCTGGAAGCCCATTGAAGAACAGCAGATTAAAAGGGAAACAGCCATTCTCTGCAGACGTAGCAACTGTGGCACAGATTTAAATTTACCTACAGCATCTGAGTCAAGCAATGGTCCCCAGGCCCCATGCATGAACTCAGTATCTGGCTCAGTTCCGTTCSTAATAATGTGCCACCCCACTGGAGAGGACCTCAAATCATTCCCTAAATTCTCATCCATGAAGTTTCACAGCTGTTTTAGGAGCTTTACTTGTTCCYAGATCACAAATGGAAAGACTGAAGTATAGAAACAGAAAGCTGAATGAAGATGCAGCTCCTGGCTTGCCRTGCATGTGCCCTGCCTGCAGGCCTGTGCAAATGGTTTTGTGCCTGTGAATTTTGCCCAGTTGGATTATTATTATTCAGACAGCAGTTGGTAAGTCAAGTGCTGTCTGTCATTCTCTGTATTCAAGACTTGAATTTACTGAGAGCAGAATTTCATCTCAAGTATCCTTAATGCTAGTGATAATTCTCACTTCAGAAAGCAGTCCTTTGCTAAAGTCTCTGAGAAATCAGCAAGTTTACAAACACTAGACTGAGTCTGTGGTACCCCTGATTAAYAGAAGTATAATGACTTTTTTTCCCCCAGCTTTAAGAAAATAGCCATTACCAYGAAAAATGTATTAATTTTCATTTGAACAGGAAATTGGCAAAGCTAAACGGTTCTTCAAGCAAAGAGATTTTAAAAACTGCACGTACTTAAAGATGGTGCTTTCACACAAGCTCTTTCTGTTAAATGGGATCCCAGAAACATGGATTTGCATTTAAAAGGCCTAAGCCATCACATTTCTGAAGGTCCAAACCTCCTGCCCAGCCTGGCAATAGTTTTTTTGGTGAGGGGCCCTTCCGGATATAAAACCCAAAGGGAACAGCAGCATTAGCATTTTCCTTTTTTTCCTGGGGGTATTATTTGTTTAAAGGGGAAAATGCATCTATTACCTGCTTGGGGAAGATGCTTCAGAGGATGCAAAAAACCCATCTGACTCTACAGGCAGTGCAATGCTGCATGTGCCAGCCAGGCAGTTCTATGCACTTGAAAATGCCTAATAACAGGACTGGGAATGACACTAAGCACTGGATCATATCAGAACCCACAAAAACACCTGTCAGGAAAAATAAAGAGCAGCAAATGGACAGTAAGACACAAAGCCTGAGGGGTTTTCTGGAAATGCTGAGGGAGCAAAGAACAAGCAGAGGAGAGCAGGACAAGTCACACAAAGTTATATCCATACTCCTCAGATTTGGGGTCTGGTTGGACTGTTCATGTTGCCACTGAAGCAATTTTGGGACCACTCTCAYTTCAAGAGTGTCACCCCTGGTCCCCTTCCYGGGCARGACAGCTCTGTCCCAGGCACAGAGCARAGCCATATCACAAGTGCTGAGGGACAAAACCCTCCCCTGCCACCAGCACATCCCTCTTGCCAGAGGCTGGGAGTAAAGCCAATCCCACAGCTTCTTCCCAGCAGAATAAGGAGTCCCTTTAGGATGTGGCCAGTCAAGAGGACGCTCCAGCTGGCTCCACTCCCTCAGAAGCCTGCACTCCTGTGTATCCATCCTGCCAGGCCAGCTCCAGCTCCAGCAGGGTGAGTTGGCTGTGACATCCMTCAGGCAGCCCATTTGAAAGCCCTTCATTGGGAAGGCCAGGCACATTCCACTTGAAACAAAAACGCTGCCTGACAAACAGCCCTGCTCCTCAGATCTCTGACTGGAATAAGGAAAAAAAACAAAGAAAAAAAAAAGAAAGAAAAAAAATAGAAAAAGGAAAGGGAAAAAAAAAGGCCATGAAATCCCAGATCTCCTCAGAGAAAAGCATCTTTGTACATCAGTGTGTCTGTACCTGACATTTGTTCTTATAAAAGCAATTAAAAAAAAAACGCTCTTATTAAAAAATCTTATGTTGGGGATTTATAGAAGCACAGTAGAAATGTTGAGAAATGCCAGATATYCCTTGCTGGGTTAAATCCTGTGAGATGCTGAATATTGTCACCTCCTYCTGAATGCTAACTTTAGATTCAGGTACCAGCCTTCTACTTACCATTAACAAAAGTGGGGGGTTTTTTGTTTGTGGGGATGTTTTAATATATTTATGATTTAAAAATGCTCCAAGTGGAACCTCTTTATATATTGCAAAAAGCCACATCTGTTCCCACAGAATGAACCATGCAAGATTAGCCTAATAAATTCTGCTGTAAATTAGATTCATAGCATCTTACCACACCTAGGAAGAGAAAAATGCAAGGTACCTGCTGAAATAGAGCTGCCCAGCCTTTCCCAGGCCCAAATMCATCCATCCATCCATCCATCCATCCATCCATCCATCCATCCATCCATCCATCCATCCCAGAGCAGAACTCCATGAAGCACATAAAAACATAAGAAATTTATTTCCGTATTTTATGTTTTGCCACCTTCTCTGCTCCAGAGGGGTCGAAATTCAGCATGGACACAGAACTTCACCTCCTTATCATGGAGGAAAAAAATTAAAGAGCCTCAAAAAGTAATTTTTCAGTTGAACACATTTCATCAGACAAGATTTCTCTGACATGGAGAACAGGATGCAGGAATGGAAATAGCTTAACCCATTTTATAAATTGGCATGAATCAAGGTAAACAGCAGGCATTAAACAGGCTCCAGTTGTGCTGTTTGCATGCTTCACTTACTCTATGATGATATAATTTCATCACTGTTGATTAACTAATTTTGTTAGCATCYAGAGTAGTCATCTATCAGGGCCTTGAGGTCTCCAATTATTTCTTTGCCAAAGTTATGACCTAGTTATACATCATTCAATTACTGAGCAGTGAAATAAAAATCACACCTTGTAGTTAAACTGCAGGAGTGAAAGTCAGGAAATAGAAATTTTGCCCCAGCTCTGTTACTTGCTGTTTGTGGTCAGTTCAGGCCACAGTTTCTTCATATCCACTAATCTGGAAATTCCTGTTTCAGATAATCAAGATCTCTATCTGTCATCAAGAGAAAATATAGATACTCAGCAAATCAATCTCTCAGTGCCTCCAAGTGAGCTCCCRAAAGCAGTAGAGAGCCCTGCAATTCAACTCTGTAATGATTATTTAGCCATTTAATCAGATATACMAAACCCCATGCACCAGCTGATTCCTGCCTGATGTTCCCCCCCCAAAAGATGCCTGGAACAGCTGCAGKGCAGATCCCTCTCTCCTGATGCAGCATCCCATGCATTAAATRCACTGTAGCAGCCACTCATTTCTTACATGGAGACAAAACAAGGGAYCATCTTTGCTTGGGACTGGGCCACTGAACAGCCCTGAGGCCAGAGGAGCTGCAAAACAAAAAATGAAACATCCCGAGGTGCATGAGTAGGGTGAGGAAGCCCACAGTGTGCTGCCTTGTGGGACACGGGGAAAGAGCTCTGCAGAACAGGGACAGTGTGTGTGTGTCTGCCTCACACAGGCTGTGACAGATCTGAGGAGTGCAAACAGATTTTAGTTCCTGTATGGGAAAAGTGCTGCACAACTCTTCTTTCTTCTGCTGTCCTCTCATGTAGCACAGCAAGCTTTTACCACTTGTTTTCAGTCCTGCAGCCTGGTTAAAAGGAAATACTGTTCCAGCAAAGATGGAAAGTGCTCTGGGCAGCTGAGCTGAAAGCAGAACTTCGTGCTGAAGCTGGAACAAGGTGAATCCTTTACACCATGGCACCTACTCATGGTRTAATGTGCAAGCATGAAAAATGAAACCAGCTGAGTTCCACACAAAGCTTTTGTGTGTGTCTGTGTCTGATGTGCTCTGTGAATCTTTTGTCACAGCTCAAAGTGCTGTCCCCAGAGAGGGGCAATTTTTTCCTTTCCCTCAACTGTGTTTTATGGTTTTATTCTAATTTTACAACCAGTCTGTGACAGCTGGTCACACAGTGTGTCTGGGTTGAATAAAGCCCAGGGACCCTTTGCCAAACTTCTACGCAATGTGCTGAGCTTAATGAAATGTGTCAGCTCCACTGTGAATCGTGCATTCATGGAACTGAATGAATCYGAGTTTTCAAGGAAAACTGAAGGGATACATAACTGCACACAGCAAAYTGGGAGGGGTGGAGAGAGGAGAGAAATCCCACAGGAACACTTAGCAGCTCTACTAATAGCCAAATAGATCCTGATAACTGGAATTTAATCAACCTGCTTGAATAAAGATTTAAAAGTACCAGCCACTGCTGAGACCAAGTGTGAACAATGCTGTTCCACAACGTCCCAGTGGTCAGGGTTATAGTGCAGCTCTGCCACACACATCCAGCACAATCCCAAGAAAGTCACATAACTTTGGGGCCTTTCTCTCCCATTTTTAAAACAGGAACAAATTTGCTTCATTCTGGCTCRGGTTGTTTCTCTGACCTACTGAGGTTTTCAGCCTGGCAGGACACTGACCACTCCTGACACACCACAGTGTCTAGTCAGTACTTGAAGCTATTTTCGTATCTGGGACAGGACAGACATCTGAGAGATGCAAGGTACACAAAGCAAAGTGCAYAATGCAAATTGGATTGTACTCTGGTGAGCACAAAAAAATGCTAATTTTGACAGAAAAAGAGGACTTCAAAAGTTTTAAGATCTTCCTGCATCATGTCAATACGTGAAAGTCATGGTGCCATTGCATGTCTCATCCTTGTAGTTTCTTGCTAAATCAGTCTATCAGTAAAAGAATTAATGTCTTGATTCTCTGTTGGAAGGAAAAGGAAACAGAAGKACTCAGCATCCCTGAAAATCTTGCATGGTCTGGGAATTTTTCTGCCCTAAGAGATTCACAACAGAAATGGGGAAATTGTCACTGCTGCCTGCTGTAAAAGAGTTGCTCAGCTTTCCTTTTCCTCAATGTTTTCAATCAATTGTGAGCCAAACTGCCCCTAAACCAGACTTAGTTGTGTTATACCAAACACTCTGCTACAAAGTGGGAGGATCTGTAGGAAGGCACCTGATGGCCATGGCTGGGCCCTGCTGCAGTTTGCTGTCAAAGTCAATCTGACATTTCTGGACTAGACAAGAACTTATCTGACCTTGACACGTCAAGGAAAACAGCAAACACACTTGCACAAACATTGTAAAACAGGAGGAGATGTCAAAATGTGGATGTCCTTTGGGGTAGAGTTAAAAGACAAAGACAGGACTCCTGGATGTGTTAACTCTGTTTTCAAAGCTTTTCAGCTCTCACCAGCAGCTTTTACCTTAGAAGTGCCTTACTGAAGAATTTAGCCTTGAAATATCCTTTTAGATATTCYATTTTACATTAAGGGAAACAGAAGATTAAATGACTCCTGCAAACTTTACACTTGTGTTGGAATCAGATATAAACCCCAGCTATCTTTGCTCCACTCCTTGGCTCTAGTCCAAGGCCATATTTTTTCACCTCTTACAACAAGTCCTGCAGACAYGTGTTCAAGAAGAGAAACTTCCTCTGCAAACAAGAGCTCTGAACTCCACCAGCCTGCCACATGCACTAACAATTAAAAAAAAACCAAAACCAAAAAATCCATGGCTTTTTGAGAAGACACTCTCAAAAGTAGCCCAGTTCCCACCTTCTTTTTGCACCTGAACCAACTGCACCATCCTCCTTGTCCCTGAACTCTCCTTCTCTTTCCACATCTGTTGCCTGCAAATCTTCCTGTCATCACCTCCTTTTTTTAAATTCCAAGATCTGGATTGCATCCCCATTCCTTCAGGCCTTGATCACTTCTGGCCATGGGGAGCAGCAAACTCCACTTCTGCCATGGAGCCTTATCAGCTGGCCATGGCAMTGACCTTACCAGGTGCACTGTGTAATTTTCCAGCTCCTGGCCCTACATGGAAGGGTGAGATGAGGGCCAGTCCCACCCCAATAGGATTCAACTCCACCAGGAAYATGAGATCCCTCATGTAACAGGATGGAGTCCAGTGCAGAGCTGCTGGGATCCAGGCTGGCACCCACAGCCCTCTGATTCCACCACTAAGTCTTTGATACAAGACAAATCCTGCCTGCAATGTATTGCCTATATCCCATTGGTTCTGGGATCCAGTTTAAAATAATCCTTTTGGATTTTCTGCTTCTCTCTTTTTCACTGCTCCCTCCATTCCCTAATGCTCTTCATCATGACACAAAAGCACTGCTGGTGCAAGACCTTTCTGTTGTACAGAAAGCCACARGGTCTTCTGCTCTGGGGATGAGTTTTTGAATACTTAAACATATTCCAAGTATTTKTAACCAAAGCTTTCTGTAATTACTAGCATCCATTCTCACTATCCTGCATGTCATTCTGGAGATGGTTTGGGAGTGGGACTGATTCTAGGCCATAGCAGTGCACTCTGTGTTGAGCCTAATGAAAGCAGGGTTTACCCAAGAGGAAGGATTAATTTAGGTGTCATATATCTCAGCAATACTTTTAATTCATATGTTTGTAGACAAGCCAACCTGTTGTTAAATTCTAATGACCTGTGCAAGAAATATACTTTTCAAACAAATTCTCAGTAGGATACTTTSCTTTAGCATCTCTGGCAAGAAAGATCTGAGGTGATTTAGTTATGAATCTTATAACTTGCTCTGGAAGTGTGCTTAATGATGGTTAGGTTCTGAGTCTGTAGAAGTGTTTTTAATTACYAAGAGAAGAAAAAAAGAAGTCAAAGCTTAGCCAGCTGCCAGAGCTTCCACAGGACTGACTACATTCACAAATCTTGTAATCTTTTTATGTTCATTATGAGGATACTACAGAAAAAAGGGCAATCAGATTTTGGCCAACAAATTAAATGCTTATTCAAAGATTAATTCACATCATCTGTACTCCATTAGATGTTCTCCTGTGCCAGGGAATATAATGCAATATTTTCAGGGAGGAATAATTGCTGCTGTTGCCAAGAGCTTGCAGTTTACTGGCTCTTGCAGCACTGACAGAGGAGTCACTGGGCTATGGGCACAGCTAGAGCAGATAGTGGAGCAATATTCAGCATGAAACATATGGAGCAAATCTGCTTCATTCTGGTGTTAAAAGGTACTGATTATGACCCTGAGAAGAAGCCAAGTGACAAGGGGGAAGCAAGCCCATAAACCAATAAAAGTTTATCTTTTGTTGTATCATGAATGAACAATTTGTCGCAGCTGGGTTTGGGCTCCCCCTCCCCCAGTTATAAACACATCAAGATTTCATTTTAAAATCACAATATATGGCTGAGGGGAGTGGGACTTCACTTCAGTGCATCTATCCTGGAACCTCCTAAGAGGGTAAACCTTCCAAGAATAAATGCATAGTACTGTTAAAGACAAATTCCCTGAATAATAATTTAAAACCARCTTTCCTAATCAATTTGTGATTCCTTTCAGAACACACAGTGCTATAATGCAGTTCTTCTATTCTGCCTGTTCATACATTTGCTAAACATGAAGATTTTACCTTTTGTTTCACAGCAGCAAAGGCTAGCTCTGCAGTGATTGTTGGCTAGGTGTTAGATGGGTTCACATACAACAGTGAAATTCAGGAGAGCCACTAAGCAGTGCAGAATTGCCTGTGTTAGCCCATAGGAAATCATAAATACTTAAATTTTGTCCCTTAGGGAGCTGTTACTACTGGATTTAAATAGCTACAATTACACAAGGCAAAGGTGTTTGCACATTTTACTGGATTTGGTTTCTGATCCCTTTTCTGGGCAAACCTTCTAGAGCCACAATAGCAATAATTATCCCCAAATAGTACTTAATTATAAAAA
This sequence comes from Alauda arvensis, assembly GCA_902810485.1. Lineage (NCBI taxonomy): Eukaryota > Metazoa > Chordata > Aves > Passeriformes > Alaudidae > Alauda > Alauda arvensis. Next base: position 1,462,564 of record CADDXX010000154.1, read on the forward strand.
AAAACTGTTTGGTTTTTTTTGTTTTTTTTTTTTTTTTTTTTTCTTGTTCTATATCCAGGCTTCCTAATATAGTGAACACAAAAAAAAATCTAAGAGAGGTAAGACTTGTGAGTGCAAACTGGCATCTAAATGGCATAGGTGGCACTGCAAAAGCAAACACAGAGAGTAGATCCAGGAGAAGAAGCAGATAATTCCAGCCACTGAACTGATCTTGARAATTCAACTGATAATATGGCAGCTWCTCATGCTACACCTCTGATTTAGGTAGGCAGTTCTTGTTTGTGGAACACTTGGTTCTTTCCAGATGTTCTATTGCATCTGCGTGGCTGAAAGAGATKAATTTACAGCCGTTACAGAATTTGCCTGCAGTTATTTGTTTTTTTGTTCTGAAGTATTTACAATAAACAAATCACCATGAAATTTAGATGCCACAGTGCCACATAATGAACCCCCTCATTTGATTTGTCTGAGGTTCAATTTAAAAACAAATTATGTCCTTCTATTGACTTCCCTGGGTAGGTGCTGGAAAGGACCCTGCCTGGATTTGGCTCCCTGTGTGAGACAGATGCTAAGACGTGGCCATTTCAAATGGCTTAAGAGCAGAACTGAGTAACAGGAAGTTGTTTTTTCCTGTAAAATCCATACAACATCTGGGGTACCTAGCTCGGCTTTTAGATACAAAASTAAATTTAATTTCCAAAACAGTTTTGTTTAAAGTGTTATTTTCTGCCTGATCCATGAAGATTTAATCTCTATAATGCACACTGCCTGTTTCTCCCACTGGCCTCTCAGAAGTAAGGTAAATGTAACTGCTCTGTTTAATGAGCTGCTATTATTCCTACTATGATGACCAATAAAAATTAGGATTTATTTTCCTGAACTCTTTCCTTCAGGAAATGTCAGCCAAACATAACCCTGCAAAAGCAAACACCATGTTTGYCTTGGCTTCTTGGACATGCCATGTTCCCAGAAGGAGGGCAGAACAAAATATTGGGGCCTAGGCACATTGCCTGGCTTGCAAATTGGGCACTGGCTAAAGCTGGTTTGCAGATACTGGAAGCCAAATCTGTGTTCTGGGGTTTGCCAAGTCTGGTGCTTTTCCTCCACTTTCCCAAACCCATGGTAGCCACATCAATTTATGCATTTGAGAAAAGTTTGAGTGCATTTAAGGTTTTATGCAAATGCCCTCTGTTATGTCCCACTACAATACCTGTATTGAATAACATCTTGTAAAGGTTTTACAGGCACCAGCGTTTTTGGATTACTTACCAAGCAAAAGCCAACCATTTTCCTGTGTTACTGTACATTCATATAACCAATTAGCAGAGTCTAGTTGTCAAGCAGCACCAAAAATAGGGTATTGCACCAGATTTCTGGAAAACTGGACACCCTGCTCTCTGGTTTTGGCCCATGCTSTGTTAGAAAGAGGACACCCTTATTTCTTCAAATTTCACTGATGGAATAGGTTCACACTATAAATTATCCAACTTCAATTGTGATTTTATTTTCTGCATTAAAAATTCCAGACCGTGATTCATCCTCTTGTCACTGCATTTTGACATGAATACAACTCCTCCCCAATCAGTGGAGCCAGACCAAATTGGGATGCTAAAACGGGCTTTTAGGCAACTCTTTTTTCTAAGTCCATCTCTAACCAGTTTCTACTTTCACTAAGAGGACAAAACTGAAAATTTTTCCATTCCATGATGTTTATTATCAAAAATCTCACAATCCAAGCATGGATTCCCACTAACTAAACCCACACACAAACCTAAGCTGACCACAAACAGGGCATGAAAGCTAGCCAAGTCTCCCTATCCCAAGACCTTCAGCTGTGAACACAGCCTGAAAACAAGGATGAGTTTAAGAATTGTGTCCCCAGCCTTCTGCAGGGACAAAACAACTTTGAAATTTGATCCTCAGATAAAGAAATCTGGCTCAGTTTTCAGTCATATCTGTCAAAACTACCCATTCTTACAAATGCAGGAGCTGTCAAAATAGGGGTACAGTTGTTAATTTCAGGATATACAAATATAACCTGCTAACCCCCTTGATTGGAATAGAAAAGTAGAAATGGGTATGATAGCAAAATGGATATCATTTCACACCCTTTTCCAAGGGACTCTGTCAGTCTTGCCCCCATTAGTCTCTGCTCTATGGCCCATCATTRGAGTCCCTCCTCCAAGGTGATGTCTGCAGAATCTCAGTAATTTACATTGCCTTTACAGATGCTGACATTTAGAGCTCCTGAAAGCCACAAGAACTCGTGCACTTCAAAAAAATCAAAATCAGGTCAAGGTGTCAAGCTCTTACTTGGTGCTTTCTCAGTCTATTTCCTGACATCTCTGCACATCTCAGTGTTACACCAGAGCACTTTCAGCAGAATTACTCCTTCCAAACAGGAGAAATCTCCAGTGTTGTGGTATCAGACTGCATTTACCATATGCCACATTTAAATGCAGAAGTTTTCATTGGCACAGCATTGATCTGAATCATGCTAGGCCTTTGGAAGGRAAATAGAGAGAGAAAAAGAGAGGGGAAAACAACCTCATCCCTCAAGCAAATTACCTTACAAGCACCCAGCTTCTGGCAGACTGGGACCTCTTCTAGGGCAGAGAGGGGGGTGCTGAGACCTGCACATGAAATGCAGTCCACCACATGGAAATGCTGTTTATCATTCGTATTCTACTCCTGTATGGTTAGTAAAACCCACAGACACTAAAGCTGCACTTTATCAGCTTGTTTCTGTCCCTGCACGTGACCATCCTCAAAGAGCACTGCCAGCAGCTAAAGCAATGAACAAGAAAAAACTACCAATAATCCCAGGCTCTGGAGTTTTCTCTTAAGCAGCTTTGACAGGACTTGTTGAACAGACAAGAGCCATGAAACTTTCAAGATGAAAGCAGAAATACAAGCAAAACTGTCAAACTTCATTTGAGTTAACACCTCTAATAAATATTGTGACCAGAAATACTTTTCCAGAAATGCAGGCATGAGACTAAATAAATAACTCAAAGGCATTGCTCCTGGACTGTAATCCCAGCTCTGCCACTGACTTTCTCAGTGATTTCATTTTGGGTATTTAATGCCTGGTTACACCACCTTCCCTACTGGCAAATGAACACAAGGATATTGAACTTCCTGGGGGAGGCTAAGGTAAGTGAGTGTGTTCTGACATCTGTTCCCAAGGCAAGTACCAAACTTGTGTAAAATAACCAATATGTTACCCACATGTTAATTCCTGYCTCCATTTTGCTAGTACCAGCAACTCTGCAATTTATTTTAATTGAGAAACTTCATGCTCCTTTTTCCATGGGTGYCCAAACTATACTACACCTCGTAGGAAGCTGCTTCTAATAAATGTCTGTAAATCCATCTCATTCTTGATTTAAAACCTTATATCACAGCATTTCTGCCAYCCTAAAACACGACAATAATGAGGTAAGCTCCTAAGCTGACACATCTCCTCGTGTTGTGCCAAAACCAGCTGTGACAGCACTGCAGTGAAATCACGAGCAGGAGGTGTCTGAACCAGCACTGTTCCACACATGTGTGAGTCAGTGTGTTTCTGTACAAAACCATCAGGAGAAAGCARCCTCAGCCCAAGTGAGCTGAGAGCAGGTTTGAGACAAACCAGAGGAAGRAGTTTTCCACACAACGAAAGCAGTGGAGCTTGTGACCACATGAGCTCAAAATGAGATTAAGCACTTGCACAGGCTATTAAAATCTCCAGCTCAGAAATGGGCTAACCTGCCAGTCAGGGCTCTGTCAGGGGACAGACCACTGAACACATGCTCTGCTCCCTGATCCCTTCCTTCCAGCCCCCCTTATCAGCCACTTTCAGAGAGAAAGTCAGTTTAGACAAACCTGTGCTCTCACCCAGWGGCATACCCTTACATTTTTAGGTAAGCTAGTAAGAATTGCTTTTTGATTATTCCTTCTGGTACAATATCATGGTATTTGATAGATTGGTATACTGTGACATTTGATGTGGCAGCTTTCATGGAGCTCAGTACCCCTCATAATGTTTATATTCCTGTGTTTCTTGTCCCCACATACTTGCTGATACATTTTATTTTAGCATGCACGTTGTAGGGAGCAGGACATTTGTTCAGTCCTGTTTACTGAATGCTCAAGATGACTCTGTGTAAATATCAGACACCAAGGTGAGCTGTCAGAGAGCCCTGTGGAGCAAACACAGGCAGGCCCAGCCTCCAGCCCCCTCGATCCATCACCCCAGGTTAGCTGATATGATAAACAACATAAATAGAAACTACTTGTTCTGAGCAATAGCTGTTAAACCAATAAACATCCAAAACTTTGGAGAAAAAACACTGCTTTTCCTCATTTATCAAACAAGACTCTGTATCTATTTTTTTTCTCCCTCTTCTTAAACAAGTTCAGTCTGTAAAGATTGAAGGAAAACAAGTCGTCCTTTCAAATCCCTCCTTTGGATCAAACCTCGTTGGGTTTTGATGTCAATGGTGCACAGAGGGCTGACCACTGCCAGCACAAGTATTTGGCAGCCTGGCTGTTACATAATACAATCCTGTCTTTCACAGGAGAGAGATCTCTGTGCTACTCAATGTGCTAAAATTTAACCCACTGCTTTGCTCCATCCAGCCAAAACAACCTTGTACATTTTTCCATAGCACTAAACGATGGCTATTAAAAAAAAAGAAAAAAAAAAAAGAAAAGCTTCTGCTTGAAAAATAAAATCCTCAGGAATACTAAAACTACATATAGGTATTTATTTAAGGAAGTACACATTTCCCTTTCCCCACCTCTGACCGAAATCTGCTCTGAGAAGGGAGATGTTTATCCCAAAAAGCAAGAAGGTTATTTAAAAAACTTCTACACCTACTACAAGAAATATACTAACAAAAATAAAAGAAGTGTGTTACTTTCAAACTGTGTCACTGCCTCATGTAAATGTTTGGATTCAGAACTCTGGAAACATAAAATGTTTTCCAAGGCTGTTTACAGTAAGTTTGAGTTTTCAGCTCCCATGAGTAGGAAGAAAATGTCTAACTTGGACTTTTTTTCCAGAATGGTTTKTGAGCTGTTCCCGTGTACCCTGTGATGCTAACAAAGAACAGTATCAGCTTTGAGTGGTGTAAATCAGGGGCACTTTTAGTCCCATTCGTAGCTTCTGCCAACAAACTGACATGGCAATTTACAGTGCCAGATGCTGACAGGTGATATTCCCACTGAACTCAAGTTTTAAAAAACAAATTATCTTTTCTGAGCCCCAGTATAAAACAGCCCATATAATATCACCCAGCCATCCCTGGACCAGCACCAATATCTTGTGTTCAGCTCATGAATACCCTCCAGCAACAGTGATATTAGCAAATCTGGGAAAGAGAAATCCCAGTTAAGGGACTTACTGGAACTGGAAGAAAGGCCTTTAGGATTTGCTCCACTCAGAATGAAATGGAAAGAGCCCAAGAGGCCCAGATTTTCACAGTCAATTTACAGTCACTAATAAAGATTTCCCAATGGGATTCCCTCAGGGAGCTGGAGAAATACTTTGGGGATACAAATCCATACTCAAGCACAGAGTTAAGGGGAACTGTGGAGCAGAGCAGAGGGCAGAGACGTGTACTGCACCCCACACTGAAGATATGAAGTATGATGTGATCAGCCATCATTCTATTCCATAAGTAGTGCCAGGCAGACAAAAATCCTTCTCCTGGGAACCCTGGTGCCAGCTGCTGCTGGAAGAGGAGTTGAGAGTCATGGGCATTCCTTTACGGAATGTGGACAGAGGTAGGCACAGACATCTGACACACAGCACATATTGCATAACGTCTATAATTTATGCCATCCCCTGTCCTGGGCTCCTACAACAGCAATGAGTGATCACAAAGAAGGGAAGATGTCCACTGAGGCATTTAAGGAAACTTCTATTCATAAGCCCCTCTGATAGGAAAGTCAGTATAAGGTTTATTATAGGGATTTATATAGTCTGAATTATCCACTGGAGAAGGCTCTCTGACCACTGAGAGCTGAAGCCTCAGAGAACCCAGGGAGACAGACCTGAGTCCCAGGAACTGGGCTCACCTCTGGGAACCCAGGGAGACCTGAGTCCCAGGAACTGAGCTCACCTCTGGGAACACCCCAGTCCCAATGTCCTGGCTCAGAACCTGGACAAGCACAGCACCATCTCCCAGTGGAGAGTGGCCAAGCTGGCCTGTGTCACTGGAGCATTCCCATTCAGAGATTGTGCTACCACAGTGTCCAGCAAAATCCTCCCCAGTGCAACCTGGAGATCATCTCYTGGTGCTCCTCCAAGTCCCAGCCGAGCCCAGTGTGTTTTTAATTGAGCTGAGTGTTTCATGAGTGGCCATTTTATTGTACACAGGGAGGAGCACAACAGGGGAGAAAGTAGGTGGGAAGTGTTATTTATTTAGCTTTAGGGAAATTTAGTTTACTCAGGAATTCATCTTTTGTTTCCCCTGAATCAGGAACCAATTAGCCCACATTACTCCCTTTGTTTAGATGTTGTGTGTTATGCTTTTTTGGTCAGGAAGCGGCCTAGAGCAATAAACAAACACTTGTGCCTTGGAGCGTGATGGAAAACCTGGAGGCACAAACCAGCCAAAGAAAGAGAGAGAGAGGCAGATCAGCCCGCGGCTGGTGAGCGGGTATCACACACATCCAAACCCCTCACACTCCCCTTTCACACACCACGAGGTCCCACACCACAGCTCCTGCTTAGAGCGCATTCCCAAGGGCAGGGTTTGGGGAGAGGCCCGAGTCCCCTCAGCTCCCGGGAACGAGCGGCGCCCCGAGCCGCAGCCCCGGCCGTTCCTGCGGCCTGCCCAGGCCCTTGGAGGGATGAGACAGCAAAAGCCTGGCTCCCACCAAGTGCTGCTACAGCCAGAGAGCTCAGAGGTTTCTCTTGGCTCGCTGGCTGACTTGTGTAACCAGGGTGAGGTGGTGTGGGGAGCACGAAGGACGAGAGGCCCGATCTGCAGCGCTGCGGGGAGTGCAGGGGAGCTCGGCTGCATTTACTGGGTGTGAGATACATGATTAACAGTCTGGAGTCACTACGGCTGTGCAYGGACAAGAGCTGGGTTATGCAGCAACAGTGACTGCACTGAGAGACCTGTGAACACCTCTGTGGGCAAGGGTGTGAGGAAATCCTGCACCAGCAGCCCCTGTGCACGCTCCATTCCTCGTCCTACTTCACTCCAAACTGTGCCTTTCTTCCCCATCTTCAACGTTTTCTTTTGGTTTAAAGTTCAACTCTTTGCAGATCCCCACTGGGGCTTTATTAACATTTAGAATAACCACAGTTTCAATGCCACCTGTATGTGATTCCCTGACATTCACGGGCAAGAACAGAATTGCTTTGATTTTTTAGYGAGYAGGCATTTAAGTAGATCAATAGAGAAAGGCAGTACTTACYCTGAAAAAGGACACTGCTCTCTTATGACATGACCATTCTAGAAACCACACTGCCTGCCAGAAAATTCCTGATGAAGTCAAAATATTTATTGTCTTTTGATTATTACAAGTTTGCTTCATGCTCTCTCTTTGCAAATGACAGGTACTGAATAGTCATTTTATGAGAGTCCCTCAGTGCAAATAATACAGCAGAAACATAATTGCTTGTCATTCATGCTTGGATATTATTAAACTGCCATCATCAAACAGAGTAAGTCTTTATGACTACACATCTAAATGGGGAACTATTTCAACTGCTCACAATATTTTATCATGCAAACACTACAGGCTACATGCATCACTCAAGAGTAAGGCATGCTGAAGAGTATTCAAAAGCTTTGGTGCCTATATCACTCAAAATCACTTGATGAAGTGTTYTAAATCTTACTGAAGTCTAACCTCTCTCAAACTCCCCTCTTTCCCCTCCTAATACATTACACACTACTTCAGCCGACAGACATGTTAGGCCTGAATTTTAAGTCATATCAAGAACAACCGTGATCACCTTACAAACATCTATGACCACATAGAAGGGTTATTTGYATGTAGAATATTGTTTGTTGGCTGAACTTACCAACTTCTAGAAACTTTGGGCCACCAACAAAGTTCTCACTTACCCATAAAGTAGAAAATATGGCTTTGGAATACATTTAAAAACCACATGACACCTTTGGTACTCACATCCCAAATTGGCTTCCTTGCCCTTGCCTGAAACCACACAAGAGTTTAAACTCAAGACATTAATTTAAACCCTCTGTCTTCCCTATGATTTGGGAAGAGCTGAACAATGCAACCCACAGGCRTGTTAGCTGAGCACAAAGGTACCATCTAAGCAGTCATATTCTTACTACTACTTGGTACTTACTTGTTTTCCAGATAAACAAGCAGATAGAAATGACCAGTCAATAGCATTTTTAAACTCCTGTTCCATTAAATCATCCAAATACTGCAGATTAAGTACCTTAATTAACCACTAATGGATTCTTTGCATCCTTGAATTTGGACTCCTTTTCTAGACATGTACCCTTACAATTATTAGAAATGCCRTTCTTCTTTGCAGATAGGATGTCCAACTGTTCAATTTATCAAATAGAGATAAATTCATAGCCCAGAAAGTCTACCCAGAGAAAGCCTTTAGCCCTAGCAGCTCCATCAGAAGTTAGAAACCAGGCTTTCAGCTGGTCCACAGGCATCATAATTCATGAGCCATTAGTTACATGTACCTCAGGGCAAGGAAAACCTTGCAAAATCATCCTCCTCCTATTTCTTTTCTCTGTTTGATTTAATCCTAGTTATGAGGGGAGAAAAAAACCCCCACATCTAAATAAAAGTTAGCAATCAGGGCTACAGGCTGGRAGCAGATTTGACCCATCCATGAGCAGACATTTCTGCAGAAACCTTTGCAGACTGGTAAAACATTCAGTTCAACYAAATCATGAGGGATCAGAGCAAGATTGGAGCTTAAGTAATTTGTCACTGGAACTCAASCTCAGTTTCTTTGAGCTTAACAGCCTCTAGAGACTGAGCAAAGATCTCTGCACTGCACACTCAGCACATGGAAATGGCCCCCAATGCCCTGCCCTGGGGACTGAAGGGGGGCCAGGAYTCAGCCCCTGTTGCCCACACAGAGAATCCCCTGCTCCGTCCTGAGAGAGAAAAAGATGTCTCAATAATTCATGATGGCTAAAAATAAACTCAAAATTAAATAAACAGTTTACCAGGTTGGGACATTTTGTGCTACAATAGACATTTTCTTGGTTTTTATTTTTTTAAAGCTTCATTTGGCAGAGCAGCTCATTTCCCAACACAGCCCAGGCACCCTGGGTTACTTCAGAAACGGTGTAAACAAGCCAAGTTTTCCAGATTTGCAAATTAGCTACTGCACACGTACATGTAGCATTTGCAGAACAATTTCCCACCACGTACATTTGTACCAAGAGCCTTCATGTCCCTGTGGTGCAGAGTGATTTATATCTGAGGCRTGTGTGCCTGATTCATGCTGCCCGCCCAAAGAGGCTGTGGTACACACCATATATCARCTCTCAGGCTTGTTTTCTTGTCATTTTCTCTGTTCAAAAATTAAAGAAAATGAATCAGGGAATGAAGAAATGCAATTTGCCAGTCTCACAGATTTTTCACAGTGATTTGAATAAATCAAATCACTATTATAAGAGGGCCAAGATCAGGGATAACTATTGCATTAGAGAACATTGTTYTGAATCTGAAGCAACTAACAGAATAGCCTTGGGTCTTGACTCTTTCCTTTGAATACAATCTATACAGGAGCAGCTTCAAGAAATTAGCTCATGCAGGGAATTGTCTTCCTGAAAATATATTAAGCTTCTTAATGTAACAGCTGGATATTTACAGCTTTATAAAAACASCACAGTGAGCCACACTGTCTTTGGCCCTTGCATGGGACAAGCACAGCTGGAAAAGAGGACACAAGGAGGTGGCAGCACTGTGCATCTTGTTCAAAATCTAAAGATGATCACAATTCCTGTGCTGAGGAATGTTAAAGCAAGGGCTCTGCCTGCATGGGATGTTCTAAATCAACTTGTGCACGTACAAACAAGCATTGCATGTTCTCATCAAGGGGATGCCAGATTTAAACACTCCTGAGTTTTGGGAAAGTTTGGATGAAAAGCCACATGGCTCAGGTCCACTTCTCACTGCAGCCAAGTGCCCAGTCCTGATCTCATTGAAAACAATGGCAAAACTCCTGGAGAACAATCCAGGTCATAACTAGCCAGCTGTCATTCATTTTTCTCACTACGTAAGCTCTTATTTTTACTATTATACCTGACTAGACTCTCCAAGTTGTGGGTTTTTTCCCACCCTGATCTCACTTGAATGATGTCAGACAGGGAGGTAGGGAGACAAAAMCAGAAATGTGGTAAATGACAAAGCTGGAACTAGCACATCCAAGAAATAAATATAATAAGTAGATTCAGTGCCAAGGCTGGATACAGCAGCTGAGGAAAAATGGGAAATGTAAAACTTTCTTGGCAAGGGCACATGGATTCATCCAGCTGAAAGAGGCACATTCCAGCCCACACCATTGTAAGCAATAATTGATGTCTCCCTTGAGAAAATACAGATGTTTGTAATTTTTTTGATTTTTTTTTTTTTTGACTGGTCAAATGAAATAACCTTGTTGTCTTGAAAAATTCCTCTAGGACTTGGTATTGCAAATGTTACTTCTGTACAAACTGTAAACTGCTGATTCAAACCAAACACACARTTACATACAGGACAGTTTTGAAATGCATTCTAATAATAAAAATGTWCTTGAAGATTGACTGATGTTAATGAATTAAAAATTCATTCAGGCTAGATAAGATGCAATTAATAATAACAATAATAAAGAGACTGCAATCAGATCTTTTTCTTGTCTGCAAGTATCCTSCTCCTCTTCATCATCTATTTCAGAATTTTCTTTGCAGAAATKATATTCATGACTACTGAAAGAATATTTCAATGCTCTTATTTTAATTGAGCTGGTACTTCAGTAACTTAATTGTCTTTTAATTAGATATTGCTGATTTACAGGAGTGCAAGTGGTTGAAGAGTACAGTCATCACATTCTTAGAGAGGCTTACTGAATTTGGCACCMAGTCCTGGCAACCCTCATGATCCTGGCCAGAGAAATTCTTTAACTGAAAAGGCCCAATTCTGCTCTGCTTTATTTACACAAAGCATATGGTAACTGTTGACTTCAGCCCTTCTGATTTTCACATCTTCYTGGGGATATGGACAGCTGTGTGCTGGGAAAATACTTCAATGTTCAGGTGAAAAAAACTTCAGTGCTCAAACACATCTTATTACACAAGTTTTCAGTTTTCATATTTAATCTTTCTCTACATTAACCAGAAGCCTGATTTGATTGCTCTTCTCTTTTTTTCCTYTCTGGCTTACAAGTGCTGTAGCTTCAGTCAGCCTCCTGGCTGAAAGTCAGCCTTTAGCTTTTGTCTAGCTCTAGGGAAGATGATGAATTGGGAGAATTTAAAATACTTCTTCACAGAAGGGCCCAAGAGTCACCACTCAATCTGTCAAGCTCAGAACTGAGCCCCAAGGCAGTTGCTGGGGACAAGTGTCAAATCTGCTGTCAATCTGCTGGAAACCCTCCTGGCTTTGTTGAACACTGACAATTCACACTAGCAAAAATCCAGCCCAGTATTTCAAAAATGTCCATCATTAACCTAGAACCCTTAGAGAAGGGTTAACCTTTGAGTCTCTGGAGATGAAACATTCCTTCTACAGATCACAGCACAACCATCAGGAACAACATGTCCCTTCCTGTATGGGATCATCACCCAAYACTGAAAGTACACACTCTTCCACAAATAGATCCTAGTCCTTTCTTTGAAGGGGCCCTTGGCAGGGTAAGGTGTCAGGGAATTATTCAGGTAGCTTAGAAGAGCTTTGTGTAATCTTCTTTAGATATTCCATGTTCTCTTTTAYTTGCAGAAAGCAGCTTCTTAACAACAGCAAGACAGGAGGATGCAGGTGAGCAGAGGTGGTTTTTCACAGCACCTTTCATKATCTGTTTCAAGCAGGTTTCAGTGTTTAATTTTTTTACCTGCACATTTCTTTCTCAAGTCTTCAGTGACCTCCTTGGTAAACAATTCTGGTTTTTAACTGATCACAGAGTTAAATATTTTCAAAATTTCTCACTTAAGTTTACCTGTGTCTAATTTCATGGTGTAAGTCTTYGCATGCATCACCTATGTCTCTCTCAGACATCATCTCCTCCTGGCTTCATTTTTTTTCCACTCTCAGTTATTCATGTCTCAGTTTTCCTCCTAAGCCTTGTAGGGTATTAAAATTGGCAATTTAGATGCACTGTAAAAATAAGAACACTCCTTCCTGCTCAGAGGACACATGGTTTATTGTTTTCTAAGCTCTGCTGTGTCAGCTCCTCCAACCAGCAATTATAAAATTGAAGCAGCCAAGGTTGGTAAAAGTCACTTTCCTATTAGCATCTAATTATCTACCACTAGATCTGGGTCCAGCCTTCAGTGCCATTGAACACRTATGATATTGGCTAGGGCAAGCAGAAAACTTATGATTTCATTTTTAAGGAGTCTTGTGAATAGAAATGGAGAAAGAGTTGGATAACACAAGGAAAGCAATTAAAAACYTAATGCAAAGTTTTTGTATTGCCAGAACCCATCCCCTCCAATTCTTTTCTCTCCACACATCATCCATTATGTCTAACAAACTCAATTTCCATGCRTGCTGCAATGTCCCACTGGTGTAAGCCCTCTGAACTGAGAGTGTTCAGCTACATCCACTCTTTCCTTCATCTGTAAAAGTGCAATCAGTGAGATGTTGTTGGGAAAATAGAAAAAACTATTTTCCCAACAACATCTCCCAAAATACCACGCTGACCTGACCTAAGAGATGTCTGTTCTCTCTGAAGAAGACAGACAATTCAGGGGGTGTGGTTGCTCACACAACAGGTAACTGAGCTGTGTGACCCCCTGGCAATGCAAGAAGTTTACAAAGGCTCAATGGAAATAATTTACTTGGGAAAGATCCATTCAGGGTTACTAATTAGCCTATCCACAGAAGGCTCATGTCTCAGRGAATAGAGTTGTGTGTTAAAAGACTGCCTTGGGCAGAATATCATGTGTGTTTGTCCTGTTCCTGATCTTCCCTGAGTATGCACTTGGACACCACTAAAGATGGGGTATTAAGCTGGAGGCCCTTTGGCACGTTCTCAGCAGTTTTTTTTTTTTTTTTTTTGACTTTTAAAATTAGGATGATACAGTAAAGTGCTGAGGCAGCATAGAGAAATGTGCAGACACACTGGTTTGTACCAAGGATCTGCGTGAGAACAGCCATGGGAGCTCCTTCCTGGTTCCAGTTTCCCCCCAACCTGATAGAGCAGTGGTTTTCAAATGGGACAAATGGGACTACCTGGATATCATCACTTGAGGGAACAGCTCCAAATCCAGCACAAAAATGCAGCAGTTTCATTCACCTCTGGCATGTTTACTCAACCAAGGCTAGAAAACCCTGTCTGAGAAACCAGAATGGCAGAATGGGGCCCCTCTGCACAAACAGGCTGACAAGCTTTGTAAGTAGCTGGAATTGGATGTACTTTCCCCAGGTTTTCATCCACTGAGGAGAATCAGAAAATAGGTAAAAAATAAAAGCTTCAGAGAGTCTGTCTGAGCACCCTGCCCATCTGTGTACAYGCTCTCATTTCCCTTCAGGACCATTTCTGTCCCTTACATGCAGCAACAGCCTGTGTTGTTAATGGCTCTGTCACCTTAGGAAAAGAGAGACAAACTCAAATTCCTTTGAAGTTGATTACAAGTCTTGTAAAGGCACTTTGTTCAAAGTCCTTAGCCATTTTCAATCAGTTTTTATTGAGATATACCATGCTGGTGGACCACTGTGGAGCTTTCCTTCATAGATTTAAGACCTTCAGATCATAACTCAAGAGATAAAATTAAGTATTAAAACCCCTACTATTCAAGTAGATAGTGAACTACCATAGAATCATGGAATGGTTTGGGTTGGAAATGACCTTACAGATCATCTAATTCCAACCCCTGATATGGGCAGGATGTCTTTCAGTAGATCAAGCTGCTCAGGAGCCCATCCAACCTGGCTGTGAACACTTCCAGGGATTTGGCATCTACAGATTCTCTGGGCAACCTGTGCCAGTGCTTCACTGCCCWTTCAGTAATTAATTTCTTCCTAACATCTAATCTAAACTTACACTCTTTCAGTTTAAAACCATTTCCCTTGTCCTGTGATTATCTGCCCATATAAAAAAGTCTCTCTCCCTCCTTTTTGTAAGCTTAAGATACTGACAGGCCACAATGAGATCTCCTTGGAGTCTTTTCCAGGCTGAATGAGCCCAGCTCTCTCAGCTTGATTTCACAGGAGAGGTTACCAAGCCCTCTGAGCAACTTTGTGGACCTTCTGGACCAGCTCCATCAGGCCCATGTCCTTCTCATGTTGTGGGTCCCAGAGCTGGACACTGCAGATGGGTCTCACCAGGGTGGAGTGAAGGGGCAGAATCCTCTCCCTCTCCTTGCTGGCCATGCTGCTCCTGAGGCAGCCCAGGATGCTCTTGGTCCTCTGGGCTGTGAGGGCACTGTGGTAATGGGTAAATTAGGGTATGCTGCTTCAAAGGCCAGTGCAGAATTCTCACAAGTGTGTTTTAAAAACTTGGATAAATCCACATGAAACAACGGTTTCCCTGTGTATTGAGAACTCAGTCRTTTAACAGACAGTGTTTTCTATTATAAGTAATAACTAGTGACTGTTAGCACCATTTCTTTCCTATGGACTCAAGACATGCAGTTTGGATCCAATTCCAAACAATCCCCAAATTCAGGGAGCTTGGATCTAATATTTGATTTCAATTCAACCCCTTCTTTTTTATTTCCTTATGCTTTGGCCTATCTTTAAGCATTTCTAGGGCCAGAATAACTATTTCCAGGATCCAATTCAAAAGGAAGCCCTCAAGCTGCTAAGAAAGGGGTTTGCCATTAAATTACATCCTGATCTTCCAATTTTACTGCTAAATAAAATCTGGACAGCTATTAGCAGCTTTTCCAGAGTCTTGATTTGTAGAGTTACAAACTGAACAACATGTAGCTTGTACATGACTGTTATATCTGAATRCTTGTCAGACATGGTTCGTATTCAACACTGCTAGCCATCAAAAACTAGTGAGAGATTTTCCTTCCTCAGCATGAGGAAACTTGTTTTGCTTTTCTGAATTTGTTGCATCAAGAAACCTGGCCAGCAATTGCAGAAACTTAACTCTCCAAGGATGGTGAAAATCATCTCCTTATTACTTTGTAATTATCAGAAAGTTTTGGATGAGAATGCCTGGAGTCCACTGTCGACATTTCATCCTGGCTGACAAAGCTGGCAGATGATCCAGCACCAAGAACAAAAGAGTGGGAAATTATTTGGAAACGTGCTAAACCTGGAAGACAATCCTTTGAAACTGCAAAGGAGCCTCTGATTAAGTGATCACTCGGAGTATTTGTGATTGGTTCAGAATAGAAGAAATGGAACAGAAAGTCAGCTCATTTGGGACTTGGAGCTGAACTGAACCCAGAGTGGGGAATTGTCCTTATCCTGAGGGTGCCTTAGCAAGGCTGGAGCTGTGAGGGCAAAGGGGAATAGGAAAGCCAAATATATAAAAGTTCCACTTTTCAGAAAGAAACAGGGGATTTAATCTTACTTTTTACCTCCAGTTTATATCCTTCTCTGGATTAAGGTCTCAGRACCACTGACCAGTACAACTACACAGGGTTTCACACTACTCACATCCCACAGTAACCTACTGGGAGCAGTAGGTCTCTTGGAGCTGAACTYAAAATTGTTTCAAGACCTTGATTCTMGAAAAGTCCTTGATCRTWTTCTGGGGTTCAGARAGGAGGGACAAAGTCTTCCCTTCCTCTCCACTCCTGGATGAGTTACACCTTTGCTCTCCATGCCCTCTCTTTCAGGTGACAGGACAGCAACTTTCAAAGCAGGGAGCACTGTAAGTAATAACATGGAATCTCCATCCCAATTCCAAAGGCTGGGGTAGGATGCACAACATCCTTAGGAATATYAGGAACCAGATATTCATGCACACACAGCAGCACATCCTACACCATCTCATTTAAAGAAATGTTCACACTTCTTTGCAAACCACTTAAGCATCTTATTAAATGAATTCAAATTGTTGCTAAGTTAAGAATAAACTGAGAGTAATGTAAGACTCTAAAAAATCTCAGTTRAAAATAAAACCTAATTTCTGTCCCTAACTTACTTTCCTACTTCAGTAAGAACCAAACCAAAATGCCATTTTCCCCAAAGGATTAAGAGATTATTTTTTTTTTATAAGGAAATAAATAAAAAAATCCATCATTTCAGAAATTAATTGGCTCGTGCCTCCCCATGACAAAGTAGGAACACATTCATGACATGACATGCATTTATCTTTAAACCACTCACTTACAGTCAGTGCCATGGAATATGGATCTCATTGAGCAGGATGGAAAACAACCCAAGTATCTTTTGGAAAGAATAATTTTGTTGCAATTACAGGTTTTCCAAAAGGCCTGAAATCTGATGATTTCCGAGCAACAGGGCACTGAAGCATTTCCCTCCAGGGAACCAGCTTTTGTTTAGGGACATTCCAGGAAAACAGTCTGGACAGATATATTTTGTTGGCTGTAGCTTTTTTGCAGACTTGGTTCTGAATGCCATTAATTAACTGAAGAGGCCCCAAAAGAGAGCCTATTCCACATGAAAGCAGCAGCACACCAGAAGACTCAGAGCTCCATGATGAAACTGCTTTTCCATCCTGTTCTGTTCTGCACCTTCCATATCCACCAAATTTCACTGCTGTACAGGACAAGAGATCTTTCCTAAATGAAATCAAACCTTGCATTTTACTCTATTTTTGCTTCCTACACAACCACACTGAGTCAACCACCTCACTGTAGGCTTTGGTAACCACATCCATCACAGGAGCTTCCTTCCACTCATAACACTTAGTTTCTCAGGGGTTGTCTGCAAAAGGGAAAAGCAAAGAGTGCCTCAGACCTATTTTAGACCCAAGTGGTCCTTCCAGAGAAGATGCCAAACTTTCTGCACCTCGCTATTGAAAAGGGCCCTGGAGGCTGCAGCATCATTTTTTGCTTTTCAGTTTAACCAAAGCAAAATCCCAGGACTAAAGCGAAGAGGTTTCTTCTTTGCAGCCATTTAACCTAGTTACTGAACACAAGGTGCTGATGCTGCTTATCTCTTCTCTGGTTTTACATTTCCTTCCCTATTTCTTTGGAACTGTAAGCCCWCAGCAATCAGTCACAAACTCACAGATGCAGATCACCAGTTCAAAGGGGACACCCCMGGAACAAAAAACCCCAGCAACCAAAAAAGAAATACCTGTGCTGTTGCTCACAACCAAACCTCACTACCCTTTCAAAATACAAGTATCTTACTTCAAAATGTGTTAGTGAGCTGATCCTAACTCATCCTTAGCTGATTTATGGGCTGCATCTGCTCCAGCAGACCAAGAGCARGTTTGCAAACACCAGTGTGCACCAGATTCCTGCTTTGCCCAGGCTGTGTTTCATTTCACATGGTGGTGGTTTCTCTTTGACCAGGCAGCACAATGGGCTCTCTGTACAGCCAATGCACTCAGTTTTTCTGGAAATCACCATGYCTCCAAGAATTTGGGGGGGAAAAAAAGAGCAACAGCTGAAATCCAGATGACTTGAGTATTTTGCTAACAAAGAAAGATTGTTGGAGGCTAAATGAGACTGATGCTTCCTAGAAAGAGCTCTGAACAAATAAGTACTGCATGGTTAAGTGCTAGATTAGGACTCAAATRAGGATTTCTGCATAGACCATAAATCAAACCACACTGTTTCTATGAACAGTGKAAGGAGTTCATAGAAAAGCAAAGCAGATGTGCAATTGCTGCCCAAGTTTTCTGTTATTTCCCTTTTAAGATAAGGGGTTACTGGTTTAAGAGACAGAGTAAAATTTGCAGTTATCCTTAAGATCTTGCCAGCTTTATGAAAGGCAGTGAACAGGAAAATGAGGGATAACATCTTAGATTCACCCCTTTCTATTGGCTGCAGCCACTTCTGAGTCACAATCTGCAGCCTCCACTTGCTCTGGGCAGTCCAGAGGAATTCCACCAGCACACATTTGCCTGGATTTCCTGCATCTAAGACCAATATCAGCCCTGAATGCACAGCCATGTGAGAGGTGTGCATGTCTGACCTGGAACAGATTGAAATCCACACGAGTTCCCCACAGCAGGCACATCCCTGCTGTTAGGGGATGATGTAACAAGAGTCTCTAGCCTAAGGCTGCACCCAGGAACATGCATCTGGCCTCACCCACAAGTGCATTTCTTGGCTGTCTGGGCATAACAACTAAAGTTAAAAGAGTTCATCAGCCATCCTTTTTTCCATAGGTAAGAGGAGCTTTGAGCCCAGGAGCAAAGTTCCCAATCTGCAGAATACTATTCTGTTTCTTAGAGAACAGTATGTAAATAAAGCTAAAGGTGAAAGGGGAAATATATRTATAAGGTTATAGATATAAACATATAAATATATGAGCTGTTTGCTTGGGGTTTTTTAAACAAGATTTAATTACACAAATCCAGCACCACAGTCTATGCGTTTAGACTTCAGTCTCCCAAATCACAGGCCTGTGATGCAAAGTGAACATGAAATGTCCCTTAGCTCTAGCAGTCCCAAGTTCTCCTCATTAGGCTTCCAGACTCAAGAAGGCATGTTTGTCCCACATACTTCAGCAGATCTTTCCAGCTGCCAGAGAAAAGTCCTGGGACCAGGTACCAGTGCAGTCTCAGTGAATGCTGCCTTCAGACCTGCACTTGCTGCCCTAGATATGGAAAACATGAGCTTTCTGTAGTGTTCACCATGAGCTTTCTGTTATGTTCACCCATAAATAARTGGGAGACATTTTTCCTCCAAAAATCAGAACATTGTTATCCTGAGGTGGCAAAGTTCCTTCTGTGAATCAAACCTGGTCTCCTGGTGCATAAACAGAAGAAATGGGTCCCATGAACCCTTTTCTCAGGATACCTGTGTGCACAGAATGCCAGGAACCCAGCACCTTATGGTCAATCAAGATTTTGAGAATGTCCTCCAGCCAGATCTTCCTTCCATTCATGAGCTCCAAGAGAGATCCTGTGTCCTTTCTCCCTAGACCACATCAGTGAACAGGGAAGTAAAAGCATTTGTCCTCAGCTGATGTCCTTTTCACAGGGCCCCTTCATTCCCTGGCAACTGAAATCCAGTTGCAAACATGCCACAGCCCCTGCTGAGGGAAGAGGTTTATGAGCACAGACACAGCCYTGCTGTAACATGGTAATCCATCCCTGAGCCAGCCCAGGATGTGGGCACAGCTCAGCCCACTTCCAGCCAAAGTTCTTCTGGATGGAGTGTTCMAACTGCTGTGTAAAAATTACAGCTCCTGGGTCTGGGGCTGTACTGCCATGCCAGAGCCTTGAACTGACCARCCTATAAAGTGAGGAGCACACTGTCAGTGTCCATCCACAAAAACTGGGCTCAAATAACTTCCCTAGTGACAAGGAAGACCTCTGGGGGCAAGAGCTGGCACAGGCTCCAGCCCAGCAAGGTGCTACTCAGCTGCCTTCACAAGGACAYCCTCCTGTATCATCTGCACCCCTTGGCCTGGTTTCATCTCACAACACACTCCTGCCTCTCTGCCCAACACAAATTCTGCCCCAGAGAATCACCACCTTGTGTCTTGAAGCAGAGATCTTAGGCGATGTCGAGAAAGAAAACTGAACAATGGAAGACTGCATGACATACTTGTTCACAGAGTAGCCAAATTAACCTTTCCTGTCCCAAGGAGCMCATGCCCTTGCTTGAAACACTGCAATTTGTTCCACGTGGCAGTCAGAAAAGTAAACACAGACATAAAAATAGGTAAAAATCAGGTGCTTAAAGACAAGACTTTGAAAATCCATCTGTAGAGCCCCTACGCAGCGAGTTCAATGGGGTTTCCTTTTTTTTGTTTTGTTTCCTCCAAATAGCCACATACGTGGCTGCAACATTTCTGTGGAGACAAATACATCTTTATTTCAGTTACTGGASTCCTCTCAAAAATGTGCCTATAAATCCTCTGGGAGTGAGGAGTCACAATGGAAAGAGTGATGCATGCGCAGCGCTGCCGCGGCTCGCACGGCCCAGCTGCCATCACTGCTCCTCTGTGSCTCTGTGTCACCAGCCCTTACAGATAGATTTTGAACTGTCATGTTCAATATACTGGGCCCTGGTGGATAGTTAAAGGCAGCAGAAAAAAAAAAATAGAGGAGCATGGAAATGCGAAGTGAAAAGACTCACTTTTTAAAGGGGGGAATAGGAGCTGTTGTTGAACATGGTGCCTGGTGCCCAGTGCATTCCGCTGGCTTTGAGGAGATAAAGGATTTACTAACACAGCCTTTATGAGCTTGCTTAGTTGTACACTCTGAATGAAGAATCAACAGTATTTGGAGGCTCTCCTTGCTCATTTTTCTTTGTGTTCTCAAGACCAGAATATTCTCCAGCAATGCAATTTCCAGCTGACCTATCCCGAGGCCAAATGGAAACAAAAGAGAGAGATTAATGGCCCAGGAAACTTTGAAGAGAACAATAGCACAATCTTGGGATGAACTAGAACACGTGAAATGTAATAATCTTGGAGGGGGGAAGGCAGTTCTGCAAAGAGAAACCTTTTCCATGGCTTATTTAACAATGAGTGTAAAATGAAAACGTGCCTGACTGTTTTGATTTAAAATCTGCTGGCTATAAACAATGATTTTGAAATAATATGAGTCAATATTATTTTTCTTAAAATGTGACACAAGGTCTAAAAGCCAAGTTCTCCTCTGGGTGAGGCTGATACCAGTGTGATCAAAAGCAGAATTCATATTGATTGCATTTGGCACCTAGTGATGCTCACACATGAGACACGGGCAAGAAGAAAAACTCCATGAATGAATGGGTTTGATCTGAAAACAGTAACTGGTTGTTCCAAGAGGAAATGTGCTTTTATTATCAGTACAGGATGACTCCATGGTAAATAAATCATCTGTATTGCAAGTGAAATATTACTCCATTATACATCAAGGATGTGTGAAACTTTTCCACTTTTTTTTTTGTTCCATTTTGATGTTTTTTTTCCAGCTTGTTAAGTTGCTCTCCAAGGACCTATGAACTAGCAACTAGAGGTTAAAAAAAAAGCAAAACAAAAATATCCTAAGCAGTATTCATATTATACAGAAATCTGTCCAAGCCACAATAAAACACACAAAAAAACTCTRTAACTAATCAGCTTAAATTGTCTTTCAGTCCCTGCCTTCTATTGCCTTACCCAAAATTCAGCCTTRCAAAGAATCCATGCAGAAAGGCAATCTTTTCAGAAGGCAACTGAAATCTAAGCTCAGGCTATCCAAGAAATCAAACATTTTCAGGAGTCTGGCAGGCGCTTCCATGACCTCTGGAACWAGTCATGCACAGCCTTCTGTGGCATTGCATCCTGGTGGCAGATCACTTGGTGTCACTTAATCATTTATGACACATAGCTTCTCTGGTATCTCTCACAAGATCTTCTCATGTGGCTTCTCTGACACCTTTTGGGAGATGCCACAGACTTGCCTTCCTTTCTTTCTGTCTCAGAGCTGCTTTTCTCTGACGCAAGCAGAAAGACATCAAATTGATATCTCTCTGTCCAGCAGAGCTGGAGTCTACCAAGGGTTCCTAGCAGGAGAATGAGGCCTGACACAAAGATCCTCAGTCAAATTGCTTCAGAAAAACATGTTAAAAAAAACATATGGAAGGTTGTAGGCAAATATTTTCTAGCATGGACAGTTATACTAAATGTGCAACAAGGAGAGAAAATCCTAAAGTAATTTTAAGTCCAGATTTAAAATACTCCTGGAAAGAGTTATCCTTCCACTGCTCTGGTTGTGTTTGCATGGTTGGGTGGAAGGCTTTTATGTACTTTCCTTCCAGCCTTGTGTCTATGCTGAGAGACTCAAACTGCCCCTCAGAGCCTTTAAGGAATCAGTGGACAGACAAATTATCTTCAAGAACTCACTAAGAGCAGTGAGCTCCCAAACACAACTTCATTTCTACCATGGTGTCCTGGAGAGACCTTTGCAGTCACCGTATCAAAGCTGACTAACAGATGAAATAGAGGGAGCACAGGAGAAATCAGATGATCTGGTATCATCAGTGACATATATGCTTTGCCCAGCTGACAAGGATTTAGAAAATTCTGAATTGGCCCAGTTGCATCTGCCTTTATTTTGATGACCTACTTCCTATTACCAAACAAAGATGTAATGTGGWTCAAAACAAAGGGGAATTCTCTATGTGTCACAGGCAGAGGATGTAATTCTAATGTTTTCCCTTTTTTAAATCCAGATTAACTCTCATGTTTTTTTTTTCCTTCCTACACAATAAAAAGGAGATCATATTTCCCTTCATGCATCCCAAAATGCTTYCACATGCACAGTCAGCCACTATAAGCAAAAAAATGAAAAACAAGTGGGGAAAAATTAATCTGCCTTGTCAGAGGCATGCAAACAAAATTGACATGAACATCTACAAAAAATACCATCCTGAATGGTTAAACATTCTCCTGACATTGATATGCACTACATATAATGACAACTGTTGAGTGGAGAGATCTGTCCTCTGAAGAATGAACAAGCAGAGTCAGAAGCAAAGGAAAGATCAGAAATGTTAGAAATGTGTCCTGCATGTGTCCCCACCACCAAAAGCAGAGATTTTAAATTTGTGTTAGAGGTCAGTTGCATGGCAAGGCTGGAAGATATGGATTGGGAAAGAATCTACTCAGCAGCTGAAACCCATGTTCCAGTTTACAGTATTATATAATTAATATTTATTAATGCTTGGATAAGCTGCACAGTATGGATGAGCAGACAGCACTCCTTTAACTTTTAAAGAATGGACAATATTCCCACTTTAAGTACAACCTTTAAGGTTCACAAATTTCTTACATTCACTTCAAACACAGGGAAGTTCATTTCATCCTCCTGTATTACTTTTAGTACAGATTGTTCATAAAACTGTCCTTTGCAACCATCTCTTCATTTAAGGAGAAAAATATAATGCAGGTTATTCCACAGCAAATTGAGATTTAACTTTRCAATCAACTCAGACTAAAGAGCAGGAGAAACACATCTCTTAAAAAGGGTAAGAGAGCACAGCTGTGGTTTCTTTCTTCTTCCTTCATTTCTCATCTGCACCTTGCTTGTGTGAATAAATCACAGGGATGAAGCCTCCCTGTGGAAAGATTTTACACTTTTCATACRTCCCACTATTCATGCAGAGCAAATRGGGCAGAGAAAGAAAGCAACACCTGGATTCCTTCAGCCCTCAAATCCCTGTCCAGTCAGTKTGCTCACTTCATTAGCCCAGGACACATCAAAAAAAGGAACAACCTCAGCAACTGCACTTGAGCAGCAGCAACCACAGAGGCGGCTGCAAGCCCTGACCCCCAGCCCTGGGCACTGGCTGTGCTTTCAGGGTCTGGCACCAGTGGCAGCAAGTAAAAAGAAGCTGAKTAACAGCAGACAGAGATCACTCTGCAGTTTTGCAGGTACAGATCCAGCATGTTCCCCAAAACACCCCAGAGAGCWGCTGAGGCAGGAGCCAGCACTGACATTTCCTTGTGGCTTTGGTGAGGGAGGAGTTGTGACCATTACATGGGTACTGCTTCAGTGCATGCCATGATGGAAGGGAAAAGCTGGAAGGGAAAGTGATGAAGGCAGGAACAGGAATCCTTGTACAATATGTGGGAAAGTGGACTTGACATTTACAACTTAGAAGAATTTAACCTGTTGGATGCAGAGCTAAGAGGCCACACTGGCTGGAGCACTAAAGGTACAAATTTGACATCTAGGTAAGAAGTTTGATCTGGGGATTGCCTTATCTGGGGACTGTTCCCTGGGCTGCAGAAAGTTCCAGCTCCATACTGAGCTCTGTGCAAAAGGGCCTCAACTCAACCAACAAACACTGGACATGAGCAGACACRAAGCCTCAGCAGCACACATCTTCAAGGAGAGATTCAAACAGCACAATGTGGTTACCTCAACATATTTGGCATGAGAAGTAACTGGAGCTGAAGGTGATTGGTGGTTTTGGAGAAACACATAAGGCCCTATTTCACCAAATACCTTTCTTTTTCTTTTTTCATTTAAAAGTAATTTTTTTTTTCTGTTTGGGAATGTTATGCCTGGAATGTACAGATTCCATTAATTTGTTCTTTTCTRTTCCTTGAAACTTCTCCTCCAGCTGCTTTCTCCAACAGTGGACTTTGCAGACCAACTTTCTCCCCACATGCCTGGTTTTCTCTGTGAGTAAATTTATCTTCTGGCACTCTGTTTAACAGAGATGCATGGTCCTTCCAACATCCACAGTTATACACACTAAAACAATTAAAACTGTTTCTTTTCCAACCTTTTGTTATGTACTGAATTTGATCATTGATGCACTTAAATGCTKGGAGATAGTTTGATCCATGCTGGATCTGGATCTCCTGTCCATGTGTGAAAAAAGTAATAAAGTTCAGTGAAGATGGGACACTTGGCCAGAGMSAGAAGTTCTGCCTCTTCCATTCTATTCTAGCACAGAAAGCAGAAATAAAGGAACACTGACAAGTAAATTGGAAATCCTGGCTGCTTTGGAACATTCCCTCCTCGTTTCTTTATAGCACTTTGGCTTGCTCTGTGATGTGAGCAGTGTCAAAGACAGCCAGATTCTTCTTACTTGGACATTGATGGTCTGTGTACCAGCATTGATCCAACTGCCTTTATGGCCCAAGAGCAACATTTTAATCTTTTTTTTGTCCCCTCAAGCTGCTTAAAATGATAGGATAGATTGATACAGAGCCCTAACATTTATATATGCCTTCACTCAAATCTTCCTTTTCTGARGCTGCCACGAAGTTTGAACACAATCCCAGGCCAACTGTTTCCACATCCAAGCATCCCGTCCTTCTCTTACATTTATACCACTTGCCCTGCTTACTTTGACTTTCTCCTGGCTGATTTCCCAGAATATCCTTTGCCTCTGGCAAGGTAATTGCCCTAGTRTAAAATACTGTCACCACAAAACTTAGGTATAACATATGCTGCTCTCAGTACACCCGAGGGATTGGAAGGCTGTGGGAGAGAAGTGCTAGTTCCTGAAGAGTTAATTATCTTTCATGTTTCAGAAATCCAGGACAGTCCCTCCAAGTTTAGGGTTTAAGCTTTTTTAAACTTGGAGTAAAACATTCAGGTTTTATCTGCCAGGGGAGAAATGGCAAGTGGGGGTAAAAGCAGTGGCTTTTTCTCCACAAAAATAAAAAGAAAAACTTTTAAGCAATGTGGGCATTTTCACACCTTTTATTTTATTCAATACTTAGTCATCTGCTGAAGAGCAAATGGAAAATTTTAAGCAGCTGTCTTAAAATGCTTGGTCCACTTTYGCTGCACTTTTCTTAACTATGCCCTTAATAGAATGAATGTTASCAGCCAAATGCCAGTCAATGACACAGCAGAGACTGAAACCTCAGGTCAGTGACCTTTCATGGGCGCCATGAAAAAATTCAGCCTTCTGTCCAAAATTAGAGGGTGAGGATGATGACAGAGAGYGCAGCCGTGCTGGTGGGGCAGCCTTTGAGCTCTGAGGTTCCAACATTGCATGGAGGCAGTGCATCACTATCAGCCACTCACCTCTCTGCCAGGCAGCAGCAGCCAGTTCCTGCTGTGCTGGTGTCCCACAGGGGCCAGGGACTCCCCTYATTTCCCAAGTCTGCCCCAGCTCTCCTGCTACTCAACATCTGCCCGCTGCCCTCTTTAACAGCATCTCTGTGATAAAGGGCCACTGAATTAYCCTCTCTACCACTTCTTTGCAGGCAATTGCAAAGCATCCTTCCCCACAGAAATGTTGTTTACATCAAAAAGGCTATTCATTCCAATTTGTGTCCATTTCTGCTGTTTGATTCAGGCCATGGCTCACATCTTGGTGACACCAGTATTAGCACATAGTAGTAAATGGRTTTTTGCCTTTACCATTAAGGGCAGAATGTATTCTACTGTCTTCACTTTCACTGTTTTTGTTTTGCCTGTGTGGTGGGAAAGAAAATGAAGGGTGGGTCTCTCAGTCAGCAAGGATTTCTGGCACTGGGGGAAATTTGAGGGTAGTCCCACAAGGGTTGTTTGTGTGATCTTGGGATAGGAAGCCAGAYGTGGGCGTAATTGCAAGGACAACAGGCAAGGCAAGGTGAAAGTTTCATGCTCTGAGCATTTGTTTTCCCTGTGCTACAGCCCTAGAAGTCCACAGGGCTGTCTGAAGGAGGGCATGAGGCACCTATAGCAGCAGGCCCTGATAGCAGATAATGAGAGGGGAGCTKGGTGGGAACAGCCATTATTGCCCTCAGCCTCAGGTCTCCTCCTTTGGTCTCAACTCCAGGCATTTCTCATGTCTCTCATTGCAAGAACAGTCTGATCCTGTTCCCATTATGGTTTCCAGCTCCACCTATAACCTAGAGAGCACTGTGCCAGGTCTGGCCACAACCTCAAGGCTACTTGGGTATTTTGCCTTTCTTAAATGTGAGGTGAGCTGGATCCTTTGAAAAATCTAGGTCTGAATATCTCAGATCTTTGTTTGCACTTTAGGATTTACTAGCTCTTCTGACATTCCCCCAGGTTCATTAATTCCTCARGATCATTCTTACCACTCTGTGTGTTTGTGCCTCCCTTCCTTCAGCTCTGTAAGGCATTCTTCAGTGCTGACCTTCCTCCTTGCACACACATGCACACTCTGGTGTTTAAAGGAAAGGATTTCACTTTCACAGCAGAGTAATTGCTTTTAAAAAAACTAAAAAGTGCTTTGCCTCAGCAGAAATCCTTACTTAGAAATAAAGATGAACTTCTTACTCAAACAAAAGGTTAAAGAACAGTGATTGCCACACTGCTCAGCAGCAAAAACATGATCAAATATGATTGAACTCAGTCCAGGATTATATTGATTATAATCACTTGGTATTTACTTTGATGAAATTAAAGAGATTGGATTCTACTCTCAATTACACCACAGGTTTCAGTGAAATCACTTTGAATTCAYACTGTTGTCACAGGACAGCACACACCCCAAGTCTGTAATTCTTCCCTCCCCAGCTTAGTTCCTCTCACGTAATTCATGGCTGAATCTCCACTGCTGAGGTTTAACAAGTACTCAATAAAAAAGGCCATTCTTCAAACAAATATTCAGGAAAATGTTAATAAAGTAATAAAATGTCCAGCAARTCAGAAGCCCCAGTTTTGTAGTGTGTCAGGAAATCAAATTTTATTTGGAGCTTGGGAAGGGAAATTACAAAACAATTCCATCAGTTGGTAGAAACCCAAGGAATGGTTTTACACCCAAATTTTTGATGTCCAAATTCAGAATTGCAAATTACACTGAAGAGTTCAGCATTCTGGCTGGGCTGATCTAGGCAATGAAGGAGGAAAACGGAGTTAAAAAAGCCAACTTGCACACAAACCCTAACAGCCCTTATTCTTATTTTACTCATCCACATGAGCAACACAGTTGAGGAGAGTATTTCAACAATCTGTGTAATTTTATCTTTCCTGTGTTCTTTGGATATTATGTGTCATCCCTGTTTGCACAATAGCCAAGAGCCTGATCCTGCTTTCTTTGCCAGCCATACAGATCATAAATCAGAGAGCACAGCTCATAAATCATGTGCCACTGGACACTGAATCAAAGTAAAACTCTTGGTAGGAGCTGCAGGACTTCCATGGGGCTGGGGGCAGCTGAAGGATCCCCTGGATCCATGGGGATAGGCTCAGGCCCAGCTGTCCTCAGCAGTAAATATCCCCTGGTGAGGTGCCTTGGCCAAGCTGTTCCCAGTCTGCTCCCTGTCCTTGGCCCATTCCAAGCCCATCTCTATTCCACATCCATGAATTGGACAGTGCAACTCTTGCACCATGTCCCTGTTTGTAAATACCCTGAGCGAGGGAAAAGAAGCCCACTGAACACTCAGACTTCTGTGGGCAGCAATTTCTGCTTTCAGTGACAGGAAGGTTTCTCTCAAACCTTCTCCAGTGTACATCTAAGGGAGGGCAACCGTCAGCAAAGAGCCCAGTTGTGCTCAGTGAGGCTCTCCAGAAACATCCTTCTGAGAGGTAACGTGGCCCTGAATGCACCACAGCTGCTCATGGCACACAGCCAGCCAGGCTGCTCACACAAGGACTCCTCAATCCAGGCAAACATGTTCAAATCAGTCTGAACACCATATCCTTACAACCCCCTCACTTTCAATCCCTTCCTTCTGCAATGCAGGACGGAGCACCTGCATGGGTGCTGTGCCACAGCTGAAAAGAGCCAAAAATGCAGCTAAAGAAAACCCCATAGGCAAGGATCGTCAGGAAAGGGCTCAGCAAGCAGCCCTTAGCCCTTCTCAGCGCTCTGTGCAGCAATACATCCCTGGGTATGGGTGGGGTGGGGAACATTGCTTGTGCTTTGGGGAAGAGCAAGCTTGGAGTGACTCAGTGTTGTTCTTGGCTCTCTGTTTTTAGAGACATGGGGAGGAGAAGCTAACAACATCCCCAGTGAGCTGAGAAAGAACCTACAGTGGAAACTTTCTCATTGCCTGATCTCTATTGTCTTGAGTAGTGCTGAAATACACAAAAAGTCTCYAAGCAAGGTCCCAGATGATTATGGATGATAGGGGAACAAGAATGATGAAAACCTGGATGCACAGGAACAAAACCACGTGGCAGTGCCTCTTTCTTCACAGAAACATTTCTAWGCAATGAGCTGCACCACTCTCCTGCATGTGCTGAGCCATTTGTGCATGGGCAGCCTTCTACCTGAGCACTCAAGCCATGACCTCAAGAGAGCAAGGCAGCTGTCCCAGTATTTCAGGGTAAAACTTATTCCTACTATTCCACCTTGCTCCTCTCCAGACCCTGCCTTAGGTAATAAAGGGAAGTTTTAAAGACAGAATTGGGAGTGCTGAGTAGAGCCTGGATGTGCACACACCCCCAGCATGCTGCTGGGAATAGAGCTCACCTGCCCCAARTTTTCTCATGCCCTCCTCAAACTGCTCTAAGCCATACAGAAGAAAATTAAAACCAATACACTACAAGATAAAACAAGTGACATTCCCGGCTAGTGGAACCCAGTTGAAACTTGGGGAGTTATGCAACAGCCTTACAGCCCAAAATTAAATATAAATAGTATCTCCACATATGAAGGCAAGATTATGTTCCCAGTAATCCTTAGTAGTATCCMTAAAAAAGAAATATCTTCATTTGTGATTCCTTTTCTCCTCATCCCTGGGGTTTAGGCTCAGTTCAGTTGTGAACTCAGATTAAGAAAGGACTAATGTTACCTCAGCAGCTGCCCACAGAGGTAAGACAGAGATGTGTTGACTATGACTCTGTCAGGAAAAACTGCTATCAAAAAGGCTRGGACTTTGAGGATTTTAAAATCTTTTTTTTTAGGTTTATTACTGTTTTTCAGAGGCTGAATCAAGCTCTGCTCTGCACCCATCTGTTGATTCAAGGGACMCATTTGGAGCTCTGAGGGGTTTGATCACTGGAACACAGACCTTCCCTCTGCTGAGGAAGGCTTAAAAAAAAGGTTGGTTCCCTCAGGACATGCAGAGACACACACACTTTATCCAGGAGATTTCAGGACCAACATTCAGAGTCTTGGAGCCCAGCTCCTGCTGGACCCTTAAGGACAAGAAAAATCACCAGGAACCGCTTCTAAGTTAATGGCATAYCTTAAAAAACAGGCACAAGAGCAACCTTTGGCCCTATGTGGACCTTCCCCAAAACATAACCAGCTGTGGAGAAAAGCCACAGCAGACTGATGCTCTGGCCTTTGTGGCAGCTCCAGAAAGAACCACACTGCCTGAAGACCTCTTGGAGTCAGCAATCAGACTCACATGGGCACTATTTTTTTGCTGACTGGCCTCCCCTGCATAGCACAGTGTCTCTATTAGTAAACACACCACTTCCATCAGCTGCTTTAGCTTCTCTCCTAAATCCTCTCATAAGGACCAGGCCTACAGAAACTTGCTGTACACTAAATCCCATTGAATTTATCAGGATATCATGTGGCAGAAGCTGCATAGGTCACCAGCATGGCCAAGACACAGGGAGAGGCCTTACTGAGTTGGGAAATGTCCAGGTGTTGTGCCAAGAAATTGTACCCTCTATCCATTGGGTACATGGAAAGTCAGTCTCATGCTGGCYTATCTGTTTGGTGCCCACAGAACTGCAAGACCCAAATTCCAGCTTAGCAGAACCCAGATCTCCATCTGTGTCCCACCTAAACTTTGATGGGAATTTTGGAAGTCGAAGAAAAAGAAAAATTTTATTTTCTTCCAAAACCCCAGGAAGTTGCACACCATTAACACAGGCATCTCTCACAAGCTGCTGGGGGATCACATTTGGATATTCTTCACCTTATGTAATGAGACCACACCCATAACACATGAAGCCAATGAACCAAGGTCTTTTGTTTCCCCAAAACCAAGTTCATCCAACTGAGGTGAAGATGTTATTATGGTGGATTACAACTAAATGAAAACTGTATTTTAACCACAGTCCACCAATTACAAGTGAGAGAAGTTTTTAGAGCACAGATAAGACCTTTCTAACTCTAGAAATCAAAACACAATACACTAAAGTACCAGTAGTCTTTTGTTTCCTTGTCTCCCCAGAAGTTGTATCAGGTACCATCACATTTTCATACCTGTRCTCTGCACTGCAAAAATCTCCYTTAAGACAGATGGTTTTCCCAGGCACTAGATAGCCACATCTAAGACAGCCTCCAGGAAAYAGGTGAMAGAGAGAAGGATGGACCAGAGGAACTTGGCTCCTGGGACAGCTCAGTGTGGTTTGCAGGATCAGAAAAAAAGGCAGCTATTGGGAGGGAGTTGAAAAATGGAGGTAAACTCTCACTCTGAGTCTGCATGCACCTTGCTACTCAATTACAAAGTTTTGCTTTAAACTGGTGATCTGTGGGTTATGTTAAAGTAAAAGAGTGCCTGCAGTGACTCTGTAAATATTTGCCTCAAGTACAGAGTAAACACTCCAGGAGGCACAGAAAAGAGGTGGGTTTTTTTTTTCCTCTTTCCTTTACATTTCTTAGATTTTGGGTTATCTGCTTGCTAGTGAGAAAGAACACTAAGYAGCAGCAAGAATACAGTGCCTTCCCACAACAGTATTCTGAAAATGACACTTGTAAACAGTTCCATCAAGCAGAGAATGATAATGCAATTTGGCAGAAAGAATCTTAGAAGCCAAGTTACACAGAGAAATTATAGTTAAAATTACATTAATCAAAACCAGTTAGGAAAAGATGAGAGGAAGACTCTGGCAGAACACATGTGGGATGTTACCAATTAAACTTGTTTTTCTTCCTAAAAGGCTACAGCATTCTTTTTAATTAGCCTCTGTCATTGTAACTCTAACAATAACCCACAGCACAATTACTATTTGAGCTACTTGAAAACTTAAAGCATGTGCCCAGTTTCTTTAAAAGTGTCCTCTGTGGACATCCAACAGGGCTGGGTAGAGAGAAATAAAGTTTCCTTTTCATTTCTGAAGCTAAGTTATATTACAAGATTTATTCAAATGCTGAGAAGCTGTTCTGGGAATAGAAAAAAAAATGATCTGTAGCAAATAAATCAACTAGCTAAGAGTCAGAAATAAGCAGAAAGACATTTCTTTCCAGATTTAACTTTAATGTTCTCTGTGGAGTAACACACTGGCATTTGTGAACCACCAGAGTTGTGCACATACTGCTGCACCTCATGRGCTCACAGCAGGCACACACTGGCACTGCTTCTGCTCCTGCTGCTGCCACTGGCACTGAAGAAGTTAATGCCTGTGGGCTGCAATGCTAGCCCCAGTTTGGCTAATCTTCTGGCATTACTATGCTTTGCAAAATAAATGCTTGGCTGAAATGAGATTAGAAAACCTAATAATGGCATTRACAAAAGCCTGACCTATAAAAACTACTTAAAACATAGAAACACTGCATTTTTCAGGTTCTCTGCTCTAAAACACAGATTCTCCAGTATCTCTCTGCTGATACAAGCTCAGAACTAGAAGTGCAATACTTCTGGCCTTCCAACCTCAACACAAAAATCACACTCTCAGAAAGACTGTTCATTAATGAGTTACTTTTCTCAGACTGAATTTGTACTAGATTCTGGTCTTTGAAGCTTTTTTGCTTC
>CADDXX010000154.1:1502769-1570183 GCA_902810485.1 Alauda arvensis
TTCAGCCAGTCTAAAAGTACATTCTGTAATTGTGACAAAAATGCCAACTGACGTAAAGAAGCTCCTCAGATTTAATAATATTTTGCTTGGAAATGGGTGTAGAAATGCATGCATTTTCTAATCCAGTGTGCCTTGGCTCTGAGCTGTAGGAAACACCTTTCTGAGAAGCAAGAAAAAGGAAACTTTTCTTCCACATGCAAAGCTGCAAAGATGTCAGCARTGACAGCTATTTTTTTATCAACTTGGACACTGTCTTTAGTGTTTAGATGAAGAAAATTTAACCAAGATAAACAAACTAAAAGCAGCCAGAAATGAAACCAGAAGATTTTGGACACACTGTATGAGTCTGGTGTAAAAATCTTCCTTCTTGTCACCTTTTATTTTTATCAATCATATTTTTTTAAGCCAAGTCTGAAAAGTGTTGAGAACTGAATAAAAAAAAAAAAAAAGGTAGTTATCTGTCTGCATCTTTGGTCTTCTTTCAGAAGATAAAGTTAAAACTTTGCCAAGTCCTGCCCCCACATAAACAAGCTCTTTGGTAGTCAGTCCTGGTCCATATTCATGAGTGTGGGCTTTGAAAAACCTGGGCACAGCTCTGAACCCAAACCCATTGAGGAGAAGGGGCTGTGCACAGCAACAAGGGCAGCAGATAGAGAGAGAAAAGCAGTGGGGAAGGGGGAGGGATGTGTCATGCCTTGGCACCACCAGGTACATCCCTGTGCACCAAACCACAATCACACTTCTCCTACACTTTAAAGCACTAACACAGAGTTATACCAGACAGTTATTGTGGGTTCAGACACCAACTGAAATCACAATCCAGCTCCCACAGCCACTGCAGAGTTTTCTCAGGAGAAGAAGAACCATTCAATTTGCCTCTCCAAGAAAAGGAGGAATTGATGTCATTTTGCTCTTGTGATCCAGTGAATTCTGGAGGGGACAGTTGGTACCCACAGCACTGACAGTGGAAAAGCATCCCAGGGAACCTGAAAACAACTGGATTTATGGTCAATCTGTCTTTCCTGCTCTGTTCCTMGTTTCTCCCATTGCCTCAAGGACTCACCCTCCTCAAGCAGACACCCTCAGGACCCACACTCCTGGGACACCCATCCATCTCTCCTTGCCTTCTCTGTCCATGGAACAGCTGTGGGGGGGGCTCCCCTGCCCCTCCCTTGCCATCATTAGCTCCCAGCCTGTTCTCATTGCACTCCTGCAGTGGGAAGATGAGTGCCAGAGTACATGGAACACAGGCACAGACTGACACCTSCCAGGTGTGCAGGAAAGGGGTGCCAGACACACCAACCCCTCTGCTGTTCTCCCACCCCAGGTGCTGCAGAGGCAGGAGGAGATGCAGCAGGACTCTGCAGTTCTGCAGAGCAGTTCTGCAGCTCAGGGCAGCTCCTGAAGCACYCATTGCCAGGGGCAGCAGTGGGCCCTACAGTCACACCTGGCAGCAGCCACTCCATCCTCATGTGCTGAGTTGCTGTCACACAGCTTTGGCCTCAAAGTCAGCACTGGTGGCTTCYACATCCACTTTAGGGCTGGTCCTCACTGCCAGATGTTCTCAGCGTGGCTGTGGAGCAAATTAAGTCTGGCCTTAATAAAGCCTATTGATGCTGTCTTATTTAGCAAAGCTCTTGTTTATAGGGATTTATTAGGCACTTAACTGCATGGAAGAGGAAAATATTTGCTTGTAATTTCAATTGCTCCGTATGGCTCTGACTCAGTGGCCTCTGAAAGCACACAAATATTTTCCAATAAACAAAGAACTGGTTCAAACTGCTGTCCATTGAAAATGAGAGACTGAACACAAACMCATTAGGCTCACAAGCTTTTTTACCCCCAAAATCTGGAAGAGGTACAACTTTTCTGGTTTTTTAACTCTAATGTGACTGAAATTTTTAGTTAGGATGTCTACACAGGGCAGTGACTCCTTCAGGCCTCAGGGAGTCACTGACTTAACCAAGGAGTGAAACAGGGAGCTAAGCTTGCCATTACATAATCTCAGAAGCACAGCAGCACAGGGTCATCATTTTCATCCTTGCTACTAACCCCCTTCAGTGATGGAGACCAAACCAGAGATTTCTTGCATGCAAACATCCTTCAAACTGAACCTGTGTGGAACTATCAGGTCAGATTTAGGTACATGTGCACCCACACAAACAGGACCCAAAGGACTTCCAATACCAGAAAACAACTGGAAATAATGAAACCAAGCAATAACTAAATAACTGAGCCACTGCATCACATTAGTGACTTGGCTGAATAGGCAAAAATCAGTGAAGTCAAAGAAACTGGGCCAGTCTGTATCAAGGAAAAGGTGATCCATTATCATTAAGGCTCCCTGTTTCWGTCAACAGGGGCAGTTTACCCAACAACTGCTGTTTGTTTTAGTTTTCCAGGTTGTCAGARAGCTTGTTAGAATGCTGTCAGCTGAGCTAATTTCTCTTATTTATCATGCAAATAATTTTCTATTTGTTCTTGCTTTGTTGCTAGTTTCTACATCTCCCTTCTGACTACAGAACAACCAAGGCACCAACCAAAATGCCAAATTATTTGTAGTCTGGCATACTGAGTTGTGCTTCCTCACCAAGGCCAAGAGTTCTGTCTGAACTGGTATTTATTGATATTCATACTGAAAGGTATCTTGTTCTCTACCCCCTCTGTTTTTGCATGTTCACCTCCCAACACACCTTGAAATTTTTATTTAAAGTCACTGGAACAAGTCTAAGAAGAGACTCAAAATCAGGCTCCATCACTCTTCCAAGAGAACCACCCTTAATGTCTGGGGGGATGGAGAGGAGGGTCATGCCTGTTCGAGTGTTTAAAATAATAGTTTATTTCTGAAGGTCTATCAGGCCTAAATAAAAAGTCATTGCCCACAGGTTTTACCCCATTTTTCCAATCCCCCTCCCCATCCAGCAGGTCTTCATGGTACTGAACTGACAGCTGGGATTAAACCCCACCAGCACCTTCACAAACACCTTTCACTGCCAGGGCAGTTCCTATACATGAAATATTCACAACTGACAGGATAAGCTGTTCTGGTTAATCATATCAGCGGGTTTAAACATAAAAACCAGATTTAGAGAAGTTCCTCATAACTTGGCACTCGGGGAATGAAGAAACTGCAAACAAAGCAATCACTAACACTATTGTTTACAGGATATTTAGCAACCCATTAACACTGGCACAAGTGCTTGCTGGGCTGACTCTGGGCTCCCTTAGGAATGGGTTTCTGTATCTGTTTGCTCTTAACACCACAGGGCATCTCTCCAAAACTGTGTATTAGGAAGAGTGGGCAYATTTTTGCATCTCTAAGAATCGTGAAAAATCTTGTCAGTGTCAAAAGTTTTCTTCCAGAACTATTTCTGTCAGCTGGTTTAATTTCTCCTTATTTATGGGTTCGTTTTTAACAGGAATTTGAAACTTTGTTACAAACTTGCTCATCACATAATTGGGGTAAGCTGCATCTTTCTTCTCCCAAATGTTCTCAACAAGAAACAGGGTCTCTAAATCAAATTTTGTGTGAAAAAGTTGCTCTCTTTTTTTATTTAAAGAATCTTCWGGATCCAACAGAAACCAATCATTTATCTATTTTTTTTTTCTTTTTTGTCAGAAGACAGAATTTCCTCCTCCAAATGGAAAAATTTCAAAACTCACTGCAGCAATAACATCTCAAYTCTGGATGGAGATCTTATTTCTCTGGAAATGCTTTTCTCAGAGGATGAGATGTTCAGAACAAAACGAGAAATTATACTGAGAAAGAAAACAGTGGAGTTCTACATGCAGCTTCCCACTTACTTCCATTTAAAACAAAGAAGAAAAGTTGCTTTTGTACAGTGGCCTTTTCTGTTGAGAAACACCACTTAGAGAAAGAGAATCAGCTTCCCACCCAGTGACATACCTTGAACAATTTCAACAGAGAGCACAGGAGAGGCTCTGCTCTGTGATCTGCTTGGTGAGTGATGCACTTGTCCCTGCCCAGAATTTCTTTATGCCCAGTTTCTTCCCAAAACTCCTGGTTTTTCAGGCAGCACCATTTCCTGGGAAGGAGAATGGCAGTGGGAGACTGCAGGGACACTCCTGGAGTGGTATCAGCTCCCACCAGGAGAACACTTCCTTGTGCTCACCTCCATTTCTCATAGGAAAATCAATACCAGAAATATTTAAACCTTTTCTTGGGTTGCCACACTATTATTCTTAAGCCAATCCTTGAACTTCATAACCTGTCTTTCATTTATAGATGAGCATATTAATATAAGATTTTTTATTTGCATCATCTTTGGCAAGATGTCAGGATTAAACATCACTCACAACCTTGAGGGAACACTGATCCATGGAGCACAGGGCTGGCAAAACCCAAGTGTTTCACATATTGACTTTTGGGTTTAGAGGACTGTCACCATGAGGAAAACTCACTCAGTGATTTAGCTTTCAGCATAATGCAGAGATTACAACAAACTGATTGCTTTACCATGGACTGTGAATCACACAAAGCTGTGCTGTGCCCTGCAAAGTCCTTGATCTCATCTGGGCCCAGATAATAGACTTGACTCCTATTGTCAAATAAGGAAGAAAAAAAGGCTTCTCTCACAGCATTGTAAATGTCATTATTTAAAGCTTTTGATCAGCTCTGTCTTGTGATTATCAACAAGTTCCAGCTTCCACTTTAAAAAGTCACTGTCTCATTTCAGTGTCCTGAGAGAACAACACAATCCCATGGTACCCTGAAACCCCAAATGGTTCAAGGACTAAGCCACAGGATGCTCATTTAACACTTTTTGGAGACAAACACTTCTTTTCACTGCACTTTGTTGCTAAAATTCTCTATTACTTTATTTTCTTCCTTGTGGAAAAAGTATTTCCACAAAAAAATAAAAATTGATGTTAGTAAACATGTTTTGAAATATTGAAAGCCACCTCTGGCTTCCAAAACCTAATTTTGATTTTTTTCTTACAGTTCCTCCATAGTTTTTCATTAATCAATGWTCTGATAGTCAAGCCAGCAATATTTAAGGAGGACTTAGAATAACATTTAAAAWTTTAACTATTGCTCTCCCATATAAAAGACTGAAGTGTCTTCAATTTTGCAACATTCACTGTATAAATGCTGAGTTTTGTGTAACTGAATTAAAAGCATATCTTAATTTAAGAACTCATAGTGCCTAGGAACCACAGCTTTTAGAAAATACATTGCTCTTTTGTGGGAAAAACAGCCCAAGATAAAAAAAAAACAAGGATAGATTGATGTGTCAAATACCATTTATTTCCTCTCCTTTTTTGATGCTTTGAACTGAAATCATTATTGGAAACTGTGCTTACACTTATTGGAATAGACTTACTCTTAATTGAGCAAATCTATCACTGTGGATTTCACTGACCAGGAGTGGCAGGAGAAGCCTTGAACAGCATAACAATTGGGCTGCTTCTGCTTTGAGATCACATACACTTAGAAATAATATTTTCATTTATTCCCATGGTTTTGAAGAGCCAATATTCCCCTAGAGAATAACTAAAAAAAAAAATAAAATCTGACTTTTTGATTCTTTGGATGATTCACTCTTATTTATCTTAATACAATTTTCTCAACAACAGTTCAGCAAAAGGGACTGGAATCTTACACTTACCATATGTTCCAAATTATCACTGTTTGAAGCTTAAGTGGCAGAAAGGATGAAATTAATTCCTCTTTCCCTTTAAAAAAAAACACAAACTGACAGAAATAAGAGAATTTACTCCATCTGCTTCCAGTCTCAAGCCCACCTTGTAAAGTTCAGTACTTCAGATTCAGTTTGATACCAAAAGTAAAACATGGGAACAATAAAGGCATGCAAAATCTTAGTAACAGTGAACTTATTTTTAACAGCATTGTGCTAAATTCGTCTGGGGGAAAAATCCAAGTCCTGAACAGGTCCAGATAAAGCCAGAATTCCAGGCCTGATAAAAATACAGACATGAAACAAATTTAATATCAGCCATTGGCAACAAGTAATCTGGTCTCCAAAGGAGCTCAGTGAATGGCTCAGTTAAGTGTTGTACAAAACTGTCAGGTTTACACTGCACAGATCTGGTGAAAAGCTTTTTATTTACAATAATAGTTTGTATGCAGCTATGCCCTGACATTCTTCCTAGAGTGCTTTTGCAAGCCTCCCCCTTGCAGCAATTCCTCCTCTACCTTAAAAGCAATAAAGAACAGATTGTTACCAGAAAGCAAAGAGTGCTCACACGAGCTGAAAGCACAGAGGGGAAGTAAATACAGGATTACGCAAATTACAATCTGGCCAGGGGTCTGGGGTGGGGACAGAGCTCCAAATCTCCAGCTCTGGATCTGCTGATCTCATCACTGCAACTCCTCCCACCTCCCTTAAGGTCTTGCATTAAAACAAAAACAAAAAACAACATTAAAGAGGTCATAGCCAAAACACATGTTTATTCCAAAGCCCTCAACACAGCCTTTAGATAAACAGTTCTTGGAGACTACTGAAAATTCCTCTGTTACAATGAGGAAGGAAATGCAAATATTGGACTCTCCAGTAATCACAGAGTCATACAGCAACCTCCAGGGTCCTCCAAATGTTTTCCCCAACTTCTTCTCAGGGCAGTCTGTCCTTCCACATCCTATAAAGAGTGAGCAGGCATTCTGAGGTAGCCAAAAGAAGCAGTTCCTTAAGAACAAGCACCTTGTTTCAGGGAAGCTCCAAGGTAATTAACTCAGCTTTTACAGRAGGGCAGGAATGTCCCTTAAACACAAAGGAAGAGGTGGAAGGGAAAGGAGGGTTCAGAGTGAGGTGGATGGGCCACCTACACTTAACCCAGWAAAGAACCTCCATGAATTGTAAGTMTGAGATGAAAAACCCCACACCAGCACTGCAGAAATGCAGCCATGGTTAAAGGTGGGAGGGGAGAACAGCTCCACTGCTCCAAAGAAAATGATCACTTTCTTTTCCCTGACTTATGGCATAGTGTGAAAGGAATGCAGCTGTCTGACATCCTGATGGTTTTGTTTGTTTTTGCAACAGATAATTGTCCTTTTAAGCTCCACTACTTTCTTTGTGTTATTTGTACTGTCCAGGCTAATGCTCAAGGCTATCAAGACTGAGACTCAAACAGCTCTTTTTTCTTATAGCTATTCTGAGCTGCAGTGCAACAGCAGAGAGCACTGCAGATCTACAGCCTACATCAAGTGTCCCCAGATCACCCACCATCAGTCTTCATTCCACCATCTGCAAGTCTTTCCCCAAGTTCAGTGKTGCTGCACCTTCACCTTCCCTGAAGCAGAGGTTCCAACCACCTGCAGTGGAATTTAACAGGAGAGAAGATGTTCTCCTTTCATMCAATCCTCTCCAGAGCTCTGGTCTGCCAGAAGCACCAATCTCATCACCAGAAAGAGGAGCAGTGGGTTGAATCTCCTAAGGAGATGGTGACAGTCAAATAATTCCCACCTTGAAGACATGAGCAGTTGATCTTAGAAGTTGTGTCAGGACCCAGCATCAGCCCAGACTGTMACAAGAGGCATCTGGAAATGCTTTTACACCTGGTCACAGAATAAACCCATGACAAGAAGCTCAGTGGTTGCTGTTCCAGGAGTTCTAACTTCAGTTCCAGATGAAGCATCTCTCTTGTGGGCAAGAAGCAGATCTAAAAGGACATGGGGTTTTTATGGGTTCTGTGACTCACAGTCAGTTTATTGGGTTCTGGGTCCTTCACTTCAAGAAAGACATGGAAGTGCTGGAGAGTGTCCAGAGAAGGGCAACAAAGCTGGTGAAGAGTTTAGAGAGTCAATCATACAACAAATGGTTGAGGGAGCTGGATGTTTGGCTTAGAGAAAAGGAGGCTCAGAGGGGATCTTGTCACTCTCTCCAACACCTGAAAGGAGCTGGGGGTCAGTCTCTGCTCCCATGGAACAAGTGACAGGACAAGAGGAAATGGCTTTAAGCTGTCCTGGGGAGGTTCTGGATGCATTCACTGAAAGTCTGGTTAAACATTGGAGCCCAGGGAAGTGGTGGGGTCACTGCCCCTGGATGTGTTCAAGAAACAGCTGGACAAGGCTTCAGTGCTATGGTTTAGTTGGCAAGGTGGTGTTCAGTCAAAGGTTGGACTCATTCTTCTTGGAGCTCCTTTCCAACCCCAATGATTCCACTCCTTCTCAGGAACCAGCAGTCCCTCCCAAAGAATGCCAAGTTTTAGTCAAGCTGTCACTCAAAGTCTGTAACAGGGTTTTAGTTTTGTTCAGTTTGGGTTTCACATTGCCAGAAACTTCAAAACAAGGGGTCAGACTCAAACTGTAATGCCACAGACATTCCCAACCCACCTTCCCTCCACCACAGTCCCTCCTGCTTCCTCAGGATCTGCTGCAGCATCCATGGCACATCAGGCTGGAGGAGGTGAGGGGGATCCACAAACATTGGATGCATCAGCATCACCAGGGCTYCTTCACACTTTCCAAGCTGCTGAGCAGTGTGAAAACCAGTCAAAACAGCACAGCAGTGAAAGACAATCTGTATCCAGGAGAAAGCACCTCTGTAGGACCACATGACCTGAATCAGGCAATATTTTGATGGCATTAATTTATTGGGAGGGCTTGTATTACACACCTAACATTTTATTTTAAATGTAACTGCTCTGCCTCTCWCTGGTTTTGTGGGTCCTGTTGTTTACCCAGGACAGGTACAAGAAAGACCTGTGCCTCGAAGCCCAGGAAAACAGCACAGTACAGGAATTACCTGATGTCCAAGAAGGATGCCTGAGCACATCACTGCTCCTGCTGCTTGGAAGAAGAGATCTGAGCAGGAACATTGAGCTCCTGGCTGTTCCAGCCTGACCTGCAGGATGTACTCACCACCTTTCTCCACAAGTCTTTTTTTTTGTGTAAGGGCTTCATTACAGCATCCTCAGGCACACCTCACATGTCATAAAACTWCTGACAGCACCTTGCTTCTGACACAACAATCTTTTGGAAGGGGGTTTGTTGTGTCTTTTGGTTTAGGGTTTTTTGATGTTGGTTGGTTTTTAGGTTTGAGGTTTTTTGTTTGGTTTGCTTTYTAAAAAGAAGGGAAGAGAGAAGAAACAAAAGTCCTGCTCATGATGCGATTTTACTGCTCCAAAAGTTTTGGAATATTTGCCTCTGAATATTGAAACAAGCAAGGTCTTCCTTTGTAAACCTCTTACTTTGAATTACTTTCCTCCTGATCTTGCCTTTGTCAGGCCAAGACAGAAATAAAGAGTTTAAATTCTTAAGTTGAAAAGGGCAAGAATATTTCTCACCACCATAAATTTCTCTTTATTTTTGCCCCTTTTTGTTTAACTCTGTGGCTGCACCTTAACCTGGTCTAAACCATCCTTCCTTTCTCTGTCCCCATTCCCTTTTACAGCTCCTCCTGCAGATTTCTCTTAAACAGCTTCTGCTAATCTGACAGCTCAGCAGGGACTAACCCTGTCACTTCCTGCCTAAAGATAAATATCTGCTACAGCATAAAAAATGAATGAGGAGGAAGGGATGCTCCGGGTCAGCAGCTATCTTTGCATCACTGAGGGGGTGGGGACCCAGGGGAAGAGTAAAAGCACCTCAAACCATATCTTTGCCACCAAAACAACAGCTCTGAGATATGAAAAGGAGGTGAACCATGTCTGCCTATCCACCAGGCCTGATGAATGTGGCTCACAGTTTCTATTGAAGGCCAGTGTGGATGTTCATTATTTAAACCACTCARATTTTTCACATGTTGACCATTATTACTCCCTTCTACACCCTCAATAACATATCCAGCAGCTCTCATCACCTCAACCGTGGTGATCTCACAAGGTTACAAACCCTCCTGTCAAGAGGCAATAAACCAACAGGGAAATCCCAGCCCAGTCTGCAATCCCTTCTGCCCCTCACATCCATCCACTTCCAAGTCAGCAGAACAGTTACAGCTCCTCATTTCTTCCTCACTCCTCATTCTTGATGCACTTTYCAGTGATGGAGGCAGGAGGTGAGAGGAAGGCAGGGTATTGTGGGAATTTGAGGATGGGTGTTTAATACCCTGTGTCACATCAGAGGTGCCACACAACTCACATCCAATCTCCTAAATCCGCCAGCATGTGGGTATCAAGAGAAAACAGAAGGAAGCCCAGATTTATTATGTTCAAATGATCACAACTTAAAGCACATCCAAGCCTGACACACGAATTAGGAATGACAGGAGCAGATGCTGTAAAATGCATTTAAAGAATAATGCATGATAATTGTGATAGCTCATCACACCTTTCACCCRAGTAGCTGCATTTGCTGTAAATCCTCCTGTTTTTTCATTCCCCTGGCAATGGGGAGCCTCATTTTCCAGAGGAGAATCTGCACCATTAGCCAGCCTCCACCAAGCAGGCACCACTGATGAGAGCAATGCC
Organism: Alauda arvensis; assembly: GCA_902810485.1. Lineage (NCBI taxonomy): Eukaryota > Metazoa > Chordata > Aves > Passeriformes > Alaudidae > Alauda > Alauda arvensis. The sequence continues at coordinate 1,513,159 of CADDXX010000154.1, forward strand.
TGGAATTCTCCCTGCACCAAGAAGCCYTGGAGGTGATTCCTGATGTGTTTGCAGAAGCACAAACTGACTCCAGACTGAAATAATAAAGCAGGAAGAGCAGCCAAAACACTCAGGTCCACTATGAGCCCCTGGCTGGTCACTGGGTACAAACCATGGCTGGGTTTGGTCCCTGATTTCAGCCTTTACTCTCTGTTCTCACACTCAAACCCACACTGATACTGGCCTGGAGAGATGTGGGAGAAGCAGAACAAACTGCCACATGCCCAGGGATGGGGCTGCTGGTTTATGAGCAAGTGCTGCTATCAAGGCATGCTGCAGAGGGTGTCACTGATGGCAGCTGAGCAGAGGTTGAGACTGGGGGACATCCAACTCCCACCACAGCAACCTCCAGCAGGTCCTGCCAGCCACAGACACAGCTTAGACCAGTCCTCAAAGGACACATTTGCAAATGTCACACACTGGGAAAGATAATGCCAACTTCAATTTTGGTTTGAGAACCAAGGAATCCAACCCTTGGTTCTTACCTTAGGGAGACTTTAAAACCTGAGCTCATACCCTAGAGAAAATTAGCAGCAGCTTCCATCACCAGAAAAGATGGTCAGAGTTTTATTTCCACTCAGCTGGTTGCAGCTCCAAGGAAGATGACTGTGAAATGACATCATGACAAAAATTAGAGCCCCTGAGCTGGGCATTGAGAAAACACTAGGCTAGTGGGGAAATGCACAGTAAGTAGTACATTTTTTTTCAGTGGAAGGCTGATGATTTTGGTGGCAGCTGAGCTGTACATGACCATGCAAAGGATATTTCAGTCTTGTTTTGGGCTCAAGTTCCTCCCATCCCACTATTTCTCCAAGAAACCATAAAAGACAACCTAATGCAGCAACCTCCCAGAGAAATCAGATGATTGAATCCTGTGAATTCCTGTCCTTACTACAGAAAAGGCTGCATTTTTTGAAACTTTTGAGTAGCTTTTGTGCTATCATGTATACCAATTGCAAATCTAAAAACAGCCAGGACCAGGTACTGGTTAATCTTCAATTTACTTTGATTGGAAAATTTACTCCATATTTTCATCTTGGAAATGCTGATGTGCCTTTGTCTTAGTCAAGAGACATTAAAAATGGTCTCAGGTCTGTGGTGAAGTTGATTAAGCACTCTTTACCACCCTGTCCCTTTGATATCTCTCAGTTTAGGGTTACAGCAGCTTTGGAGAATAAGAGATAAGGTAGCAATTCACCAGGGCAGCATTCTTCCTCTGCATTCTCCCTCTGCATTGTAACATTGCACTGGGGATGTGCTCCTTGGAAAAAAATTAAAATTAGAAAAAAAAAGTCATGTTCAGTCTTAAAGAGAAAGATCTAAGTCAGGATTCCAGAATGTAGCACTTAGACTCTGGAAAACTTCATTCTYGGATCCCAGCTTTACAGCCTGGCTCTAGAAATGCATCTGGTTTAACCAACTCCATTTTAACCCTTAGCAAAAAGCTAGCAATTATCAAGGAGTTTCCCAACTGCCAAGAATTCCTTTCCTAGATATACATCCTTCACTCTCCATTGTTCAATTTATTTTTAACCAACTACTTTAAGCTTTAGCCTTGATCTTGCTGCTCCTTGACCAATTCTTTTCCTCTGTCTGCATGCTAATACATTTTAGAGAGTCTGTAAATGGCTAATAAAAATTTCACCATCTCCCTGATCAGATTAAGGCAAGAYACAAGCTTTATCTGTTCTCTAACTGCTAAGGAGAAAGGCAGGATAGAAGGCTCTAAAGGCTCTATGGAGGAATGAAGCAAAAGGTTTTGTTGAAGGGGTCAAGACATGGGAATGGAGAATAATGAATGCAGTAGAAAGACCAGATTTGTGTAAGGCAGCACTCATCTTCAGAGTAATTTTGCTTCACCAAGTTCAGTTAGAAACAGCTAGGAAGGCAAATTTGTTGTGCTTTTTAAACTACAGACCAAGAATCTGGAAAGGGGAGAACAAATAAATATATACACAAGGTATCACAACAAACTTATTGAGACCTTTGTGACTGTTAAATAATTTGCCCACAGTAGTTCAGTAGGGCAAGCTCCACTTCTCAGTGGCTACAAAGGCTTTGCACATTGWAAGAACCTGAATGAACTCATGCATGATGGTGAATTAAGTCAGCACAATGCAGGTTCATAACCAAAGTAGCCTTTATGACCCAGTTCAGCACTTYTTCCCCTCCCTTGCACTGCCCTAGGCAGGGTAACCTCAGGAAGTTGCATATGCAACAGAAAATCACCCACTTCCTCTTTAATATGCTCTCATACGAGTTCCTATAGTTCTCAGTTTCCCCACCTCTCCCAGCTGTGGTGCACACACCTTGCTTTGGTTACCAAGGGATTCAAAGGAACACTGCAGGAAGCCTCTTGGCCACTGCAAACAGGCCAAAATTCCCCAGCAGGAGCCAGGAGCTAAGCAATTTTCACTGAGCACTATGGATTTCAGGAGTGCACCAACTCTGTTTGAGGCAGTCCCCCAAAACCTCCAGGTTAAGCAAACACTGGGTGTAATKTCTCAGCTGTGGGTTGTATGTCAGTGTTTGAATGAATTTGCCTGACAAAAGGCACTTACATAAAACAGTGATCAAACAAGGTCACAATGACACCTGGCCCTCTCAGAGCAGCTCCCTGCTCCTCCAACACCTTTGCTCACTGTGCTGTGCAGTGCTGGGCCTCAGCTCCTTTGCTAATCAGCTGAGCTACTGAGCTCCTCCATGAAAGCAGCACCTGCCCCCAGGCTTGTACAGCACCCCTGCAGCAGACAGAATGCAAACCCTGAGCAATGCCCACTGCTGGAGCCTCCTTCCTCCAAGAGARGCTGGAACATGCAATGGCACAGGAGGCAAACTGGGATCCAGCCCCACTGAAATCCCCTGATTTCAGCAGGGATCCAGCAGGGTACAGTTGTGTCACTGCTGTCACAAGTGAACCAACACACACCAAAACAGCAGAACAAAAACCCTCCTGTTTCACCCCCCAGCACAAACATTTCTTGAGAGTTTGAGAAGGACTCCAAACCTCTCTGCTCTGAAGAGCTMTTTTGGCTTCTCCTTCTGAGCACTCAGCCCTCACAAATAGAGAGAGGGATGGAGGGCTGTGAGCCAGGACACCCTGAGGCCAGGGGAACATCAGGGTGCTTGGTACCTCATCCAAGGTACACACACCTGAGCAGGACAGGGCCAGTTACACAACCTCATTCTGCTGCTGGCAACCGCTGCACTAAAAACTGAAGGGCAGAGCTTTCTGCATATGAACAAACGTTTTAATTGCTTCTAATCCCAGCTGTACTACACTTTCTCCTGCTAGGCTTTATCATGCTCTGGTTGCTTAAAAACATCTCAGCTCATTAAGCCTAAAGAGTTAAAGTTTTGACCTTTGCATCATATTCAGAGACACTTTGCTATTGTGTTAATATCGAGGTGCTTCTTCAGCATGTTTTAACACATCTGCCTTGCTCAGAAGTGGCAGAACACCTCTCCCATGAGACATCCTGGGAAGAGTCAACAGGAGAATTAACCAGAAAATCTGCATGGGAAAGACAGATGTTTACATGGGAGAAGAGCTGCCACTAATTACAGCTATTACAGCACTGAAAGGTATCAGCACAGGTTCATGTTCAATGGAACAACATGTTATGATAGGGAACATCCTACAAGGCCTGATCTGACCCAATTCCCAGAAGCTGTACCTTATTACCAAGTGTGATTAACCTCAGTGCAATTACTCAAACAGACAAAGGTATCCACAGACAAGTCCTGATTCAGTAACCTCTGCARTGTGACTGAAGCTCTGGAATGTGGGCAGTCAGCTTTCCTTACAATGACTCAGGTCACTCTAAATATAAGATACCCACTTTGCCTTATAGCTTTAGAGGGTTTTAAACCATATATAAAATTATTTCATCATGTGCTGCTTTGCACCTCGTTGCTCAATGAGGTGTTGCTAAACAGAAGCATTAAGTAGTTTATTGTATAGCAGACAGCACTCCACAGTACACACAGTACAGAGAATTCCACTCTAATCCCATCAGCAGTTTGCTGTGTAATTTCTGGTGCAAGCAATATATTACTGTGTCTGTACAGTAATTTATAGGCCCTTAAAGGTTTATAAGGGCTGAAAAGGATGCATTGCATAATGATAGATGCTACTTAGTAAGTGAGTCTGATTTAGAAAGAGTCAGAGAAGCTTCTGMTGTTCAGCACTCAAATAACCTCTCAGAACCATCCCTCTATCATTTGACTTCTTTCTCTCTGTCACTTGGCAGACACAGGTCTGATAAAACTGAGTTACAGCAATGTGTAGATGGAGCAGAAGGAAGATACATGCAAGTCTGAACTGGGCACCATCAGTTAGTGGACTTGTGATAATTTATACCAGCAAAAGATTTGGACTTGTAATTATGTACACTAAGTTTTACTCAGAAAGTAATTCTCCACAGATTGAGATTCAGTTTGGGTGTTAAAGCCTTCTTACCTTCAAGAGGTCTCAGTTTCAATCTTCAGAATTTGGGGGAGAGATAGAAAGGGAAAATATGCATGGGCCACAATTCTGTTTCAGCCACCTTTTTTTTTTTGTCTTTGTATTTTGTATCTCATTCCCCCTTGGCTGATTCTCTGYACCAAGGYGGACMAAATAAATSAGCATTCCTGTGCTTCAGACACAGAAACTTTGCTATAGCTGTGGATATTTTGGGGTATTAGTCTGAAACATCTTTACCTAAAGTCAGGGAGTACAGCAGCTTAAGGAAAGGACCAGAAGAATTCACTGTGAAAAGCAAATTTCCTGGAAAAGATCTCCACCTCCTGATGCATGTTCAAGTYCTGCATGAACTTGCCTGCTTGCCCTGGCTCCAAGGGAAATCCTTGGCTCTGAGCAGAGCACTGTGAGGAACCCAGCCCCTCACCTGGCCCTGAGGAGCCTTTTCTCAGCTGGCTCAGGCTCCACAGGGTGACTGACCTGGGACAGAACTCCCTGCTCTTGCCACCCACCAACTCTTACTTTGCAGCACAGCAGGAGGGTCTTTAGTGAAGAGAAATTAGCAGAAAGCCCTGAACCCCCATCAGCTGTGCTCAGCAGGAAGAAGATACCACATTCACATCTCCTGTGGGAGACCACAAGTCCTTCCAGAAGAGACTTTACCAGTTRGTATCTGTCCCCTTGAAGAACCAGGGTGGGTTGAATCCACTCCCAGTTCCAAGTCTCACAATTCTCTGGTTCAGTCTGTCCCTCACAGTAGGGTACAACACAGAATAAACTGCTATAAAATGAAATAATGCAGGGTCTTCAAACAGTTCTACCTTCAAGCTGTATGTGAGCATTTTGCTTCTGAAGTACAAAAATCATACAATGTATTCTCTTCCTATCCTCACTTGAAATTTGTTCCTGTACTAAACCCAGCTCAGAACCTTCTGTCATTCAAAAAGGCCTGTGCTTCCAAGCAGTGCTGAGACTTCAGCAGCAAGTRGCAATATAAAGGATTGCACCTGATGAATTAGGTCCAGCTCAGTTAACAGTTCCCTGTGGACAAATTAGAAATGCCATGAATGAAAGCCAAGGAGAGAGGCAATTTTGGAAAAGTCTTGCTGGATTTTGCTACAATTAGCTGGAAATTTGCTCATTTTATTTAGGAAAAAAAGCAGCAAGGGATTATATGCATGAGATGTTWGGAAGGAATGGATGCACTGGAAGGCCAGAGGTACTTTACCTGCAGAGCTGTACACAGGAATTCAGACAAAAYGTGCCCACTGCAATGATGCAGATGTAGATGAGTCTGTGCTGTCCCCTCACTGATCTGTGATGAGCTTTCTGGATCTGTCTCACCCCTCTGCTGTTGCTGTCTAGTGCTCTATAGCCCAAGTATATTAATACAGGTTTTTGGTGAGTCCTTCACCCAGTGCCATATCCAGGAGAAATCAGAAAATTTCATCTACAGTGGTGTGAGGGGAACAGAGCAAGGACAACATCTTCCAGCACTCTCTTTGCCTGAAAAGAAAACATTCTCCTTGCTTGTCCCACCAAGCTGTTCATGTGCAATGGCCCTGTCTTTTAGAGCTGTGCTCATAAAGGGCAGGGTACAGCACAGAGGCAGGTCAAGGGGTACRAGGGAAACAGGCTGAAAAGACCCAACCAAACACCTCATACCAATTATCACCCATTCCATGCTTTAGTGAAGATCTTTGACATTTGAAAGCAGCTGCTAAACCTTTTGAACAAACAATTTTTAGCCCGAAGAGATGGTGGACCCTTTGCTGCCCTTTCTTTGTGGGTGGATGCCATTATTTCTTCTCTACAGCTGAATGGCAACAGCATTTTGAAAAATGAATTACAAAAGGGCAGAATTGCAAATACTTGTCTGAGCACAAATTGCTTTGTTTGCCTGAGAGGGAAGGTGTTTATATAAAGAACAATCCCTCTTGTACAGGCACCTTCAGAGACAACACACATCCACAACCACAGTGGAGTTCCCACAGCAGTGAGCATGAGCACCTCATGCCTCCAGTGAGATTAATTGAGCACTTTCTCAGTTCTCATCYCCACCCAGAAGCTGGCATTCTCAGGCCTGTGATCCACCAGCAGCCATCTGTCCTGCTGTCATCCCCATTAAATTAAATTAAATAAATGCTTTATTTCTCACCATTCACCTCTCCTCAATGCCTCACTGGGATACAGGAGCTGCAGTTTGGGAAAATTGCTCCTCTGCATGATTTGAAGGCTTGTGGTTTGACACAACCCATTGAAAGGAAAACTGAAGATCAGTGCTCCTGTTTGTGCTCTCCTCCATCACCCCAGGAGTTACTGGGGACAGTAATTTGGCAAACAGGCTGGGCTTCTCTGTTGGCATGGCTCACAGTCCTGCAGAGGGGCCCCTGACCCTTTCCTACAGCAGCTCCCCAGCCGTGGCTGCACACTCCACATGCTCCCAGTGCCAAGGTCTTGCACAATTTAGTTGCAAGTCTTTAAGACAGACTCTGCTGCCTGTTCTGGGCTCAGGCTGGAGAGAAAGGGAATGCTCCCATKATGGCTTTGGATTACTTTGAACACGTGATGACATTTTGTGACATTGAAGATCTGAGCCCATAAATCCCATCACACTGAGAGATGCTTGAACAAGACCCTGTGAGACAGAGGTGATTACCTTGTCATATTAGAAATTGATCCCATCCCCTGTCAATCAACTATCACAACCTAAAATATTTTTGCTYTCCTTCCTTTTTTCCTTGAAAAAGGACTCCCACTCAGATACAGCAAAGTGGATGCATTTCAAGAACAAATGTAAAGCACAGACACATCAGAGGGTTACAAAGGAAAAAGCACACACTCTCTGGGACATTTTGCTTCAGTTCTCTCAGGCCCCAATCATACAAACACATAGACCTGCACCTAATTTTAGTATTAAACCAGCAGGTTTTATTGTAGTTATGGAAAGGGTAGGCACACTCCCATCTGAAGAATCAGGGCTGAAGCCATGGCCTCTTACTGGGCTGAGGGCTGAGAAATATCTCCCTCCACAAGACAGAAGTGRGCAAAGKAAGGCAAACAATCAGAGCAGAAACTGTAGGGAAAAAACCAACAACCCTGTTGGTAAAGCCACAGTGGTTGGGTCTGCAACACCTGTTTAATTTGGTTCTTTAATTTGGGGGAAAACTGCAGTCTGAAGAGCTTTGCATTTCTATCCACATCCCCACGGGACTCTTCACAAGTGTTCAAATACAGGACATATTGCAGCAAAACCACCAAAGGGTTCAGCTCACAATCACACCAAAGGGGAACTGGGGAAGCACAAGCACTCAGATGKAGAGCACAAGCCTGGAGCATTCCTAATCCCAGCTCATGTATTGGAGCAGCAATGTTCAGCAAGTGCTGTGGCCACCTTCTCACTGTGCTCAGGCTGGAACTTTTCTGGGTGCATCTAACCTCCCAGAAGCAGCCTTAAAAAAAAAAAAAAGAAAAAAAAAGAAAAAAAGAAGAAAAAAAAAGAAGACTTGTTTTTTACAATCTGGGAGGCATCCACTCAGCAATAAATAGCACAGCATTCATGTAGCAATATCCCCTTTCCTCCACCCACTCAGCCTGGGCTGAGCTTTCAGCACCTCATAGTCTATTCATTCTTAAAAGCCATCAGGATGCAAACAAGTGCTCAGAGGGGATCRAGGATCTGCGCCTTCCTGTGTGTGAATCACTGCAGCACACTCACAGCGTTCAAGTGAGTCTCAGTAAAGGTACTTTCAGGAGAGTTTCTCTCCACCAACATTGAATAGAACGGTTGAGTAGAACATCCCAGTCTGCACAGGCTTTTGAAATGCAGCTGCCTCTCCTCAAGAGCCTGGCCCTGTGACATGTCCAGCAGCATCAGGAGGAGTCAGGGGACTCAGCCGAGCTGCTGCTGTCTGACTGCTCCCTTCCCAGAAGCTGTGACTTCCACATCAGGGCTTTTTACAGCTTCACTCACAACTTAGAAGTTTTCCTATCACAAACAATTATCTATTCAATGGTTTAGATAGTTTCACAATCTGAGTTGCATTGCTGGTCTTCCAGAAACTTGGCATAGCACGTCAACAGATGGTCTATTTGGCATAGGAAGAGGCTTTCTTATTTTGTATTGGTCAGATTTAGGAATTTGGCCTGCCCCAGGTAGCAGCTTATTTTACTGGCTTTCTGTATTGATAYAGAGATCAAGGATCTCAATCATAAGCAGTCCTGCTGAGCAGGAGCTGYACAAATGCTGAACAAAAAGGCATCTCATGCTTTTTACTTCACTSTGAAATAGATATTTAGATGTGAGACAAAAAGATCTTTCTTCCTCACAATAAGTACACGGAGCAGCATAAAGAGAGATGGGCAGCAGGAACAAGTTCTTTCATGGAACTCCCCAGAGGAGGGGCTGAATAGCTTGGTAAGCAGGCCTAGATCTGAARCAGGTTTTCTGACACTTCTACAAAGCAGTGCTTCAGCATGTTTTCTTCTCCCATCACTTAAAATCACCCAGACAAATACACACATGCAGCAAACACAGATGTCACTGAGCMTGTTCCCAACAGTGTCTGGTTAATTTTTTTTTAATGTGTCCATTCTTTGTTTATAAAAGCAAGCACATACAAAAAAAAAAAATCCTGTGAATTTCAATCTTTCCTTTTGGGTGATGACTTCACTGTTATTATTTCTAGACACACACACTCCTGACAACTCTGTAGCTTATTGCAACTCCCCMAAAAAAAAGCCCAGAGAATGCTGACTAACCCTGTTTTTGAGGGAAAGAACAAGTGATGAGGCAGACAGCTGTGAGACATAACCTGGKCAAAGTGTGAAATTGCAGGGCCATGGAAACAAAAGCCCTGTGCATGCCTATAGAGAGAGCTGTGCATTTGCTGTGGCACGATGCTGCTTACTCACAATCACACACACACCACTTCTGCATCAGCTATTGCTGTGGACCTCGGATCTAAAGAGTGCAGAGCCTATTAGATGCCTAATCACCCATGATTAATTCAAATGGAGCTTTCCCATTCACGGGAACACTCCCTGCTTCCGAACAAGACCAGCAGTGTTCCCAATTGTGTCTCAACATGCTCTGTAAAGTGTGATGAAAGAGGACAAGAAATTTTCCTCGAGAAAGACAACAGCCTACTCTTGTTTTAATAAACTTGTACATTTAGTTCTYCATGAGTGCAGACTTTTATTACCTGTGGCAAGCCAAAACTGCTAAGCAACACACGCCTCTGGGATAGTCCCTTCAGAGCTCTCAGAGCCCGAATTAACATGCCAAACACGCTGAGCTTTACTTCTCTTTGTCCCCCTCACAGTCCCATCTGCTATTTCCTTCAAGTGAGACCCAGTTTCACCAACACACACGGAGAAAGACACATTCTGGCAGGTTTGTRGCTGCATCTGCTGTTCCCTGCATAAAGCTCGTGTATTTTAGAAGCAGCAAGTCACGTCCTTGGCAGCCCATCCTCACCTGTGCACCACAGCACACAAAAGCTAAGTAGGTTTCTCTGGATCAGCCTCCAGCTTCAGGGTACGTGTAGGTGGAACTATTTCCCGCAGGTGGTTTTTTCTTACTCAAGGAAGAAGGTGGGTGCAAGGTAAGAAATTTTCTTTCTTACTCAAGGCGAGTGCAAGGTAAGAATTTTTCAGATACAAATATTCTTCAGACAATTCGCTTCTACAGCACCTGGAATTGTGCACTGAAAAGGCACCACACACCTCAGAGACAGGAGTGCACACCTACAGTGGAGAAAGGGAGCAAGGTGGGGTACACAGACRGGACTGATGCAAAAAAACCCAAAACAACAAACAAATAAAGCCCCCAAAAAACACACACCTTGCACTGAGACAGCCAGAGTCATCAGTTCTAACCAAAAGTCCCACCCTGAACCCTTACATGACATTCTAAGCTCTCAGTGATTTCTGGGTCACTCCCTGCCTCAGTTTCCTCAGTTACACAATCAAGAGATTAAATCTTGTTTGCCAATACAGAATGTGGATGACAGCAGTTTGGGGGCTGGTGGTGGTGCTGTTTTCTTCTTTTAATCTGGGACACTGCCCATGAATTACTGCTTCATTCATGCAAAAGCTCTGAGGGGTTTTTTAGGTTTTTTTTTTTTTTTTTCTTTTAACAACTGCAGAAGCMCCAACCTTGTCTTGGGACATGCAGTTCCTATTGAAAATGGAATTGCCTCCCAACCATGAAATTTCATGTGGAAGAACCACGCCAGCTGCATCAGCCAAATTCTGCTTCTATAACCTCTGTGAAATGTAAAGATATTTATAAACCAAACATGGAGAAAGAAAATCTCCTCCAATACCGTGCTGAGACAGCCAAACCTTCCTCTTGCCATCAGCTGTACCAAACAACCCTTTGGTGCTTCAGCTCAAGCCAGACAACGMTGTGAAATTTATCTATGGGGAATGAGTTGTTGTAATAACAAAAAGAGGTGTTACAAGTTTCCAGGTAAGTGGAGACAACSAGCAATGAAAGCATGAGGTGATACAAGGCCAGAGCACACAGTTAACGCAGCTTGTGTGCACAAGTCCCTGTATGATTTTACACCCTGCTCTGGCCATCCTTTAAAACTGCCTCTGCCTCTCCCTTGAGTTCACACCCTACTGTGAGTATGAATGAAAATTTGTTCAGCAGGGAGGATAACCTGCCCTCTCAAACCAAGGAAAACGTGTGGTTAGGGCTCTGAGTTTCCCTGRTGCATCAGAAGCATCCGTTTCATGGAAAGCATCACAGGGTTGACAGAAAGCTCTGACCTACTCAATTTCCAAGGAAGAAGCCTTGGTGTTGTAAAGTCTGTCTTCCTCTTTTAAAAAAGGAAGCTGTAAGACTAAGGTTTAGTTCATTCCTCCCACACATCACTCCTTTAAAGTACCACATCACTGCCCTAGCTTGATGCAGTTTATTCAGTYTTCTTCTCCATTCCCAGCTTGTCCTTAAAGCTGATGAAATCCTTTGTCCTGTAACTTGATAGTAAAATTCACCTATAGAATGCACACAAGCTCCCAGCTGGCTGCCAGATGGCARGAAAGCCATCTGATTTCTGTTAACTTCATTGGGTTTGAACCTGGGAGCTGAAAAGTCCCACATCTCACAGCCAGTCCTTGGCTGAGTCCCTTCCCTGCTGCTCTCCTTTCTCTRAAGATTGAGATTCCATTCACACAAGTCTGGCCAGGCACCACCTCCAGCCCCAGCTAAACTAAATGCAGCTACCCACGTGAATGATGAGCACAAACTCAACTGTGCAAGCCTTTGAAATGCAGTGTCTGAGCAGACACTTGGAGGTGATCTCTTCCATGACAAGTGYAGCCAAGCCACCTGCATCTTCCAGAAAAACAACTTCAAATACAGTRATGATTTTAAATTCACAGTTAAATGTGACTGCTCACACAACGTTGCAGCTKAAATTTGAGGCAAAGRCATGCTAATCAACTCAGATCTAYRGCAAAGCTTRYAACAAAACCCAACTCTCTCTGCCTRTAGTATKAAGCTATAACACAATCTTCCCTTATATTAACACCTCCTCTGCCCAGTGTCATTGAGAATTAYGAGATAAAAATTGCAGCAACAYAACTGGAATGGAAATTATTTGGAAGTCCTTGATAAGGTTGTCTTCATTGCAGGGTGATGCTGCTTTGTTGGCTTCCAGCTGACACACAGAGAACTGGCAATAGTTTTGGCATGCAAGTGGCCTTGCATGGAGCCTGAAATGGATCCATTCCCACCTCTTCAGCTGAAAATGGAATGTCATGCATTCATTTTCTGTTCAGCCCAGAGGTGTCCTTCACACCTGGGGGCTCAGGCAGTTGCYCTGAGAGCTCACCCTGGAACTGGAGATTTTGACAGCAAAGTTCTGTCTGATGTTACAGCATGACTTTGTTTGAAGGGTGTGGAGGAAATGCTGTCCAACCTGTTAACTGCGTAAAAGGCCCTTTGAACTGCAGTTACCTGTTGGCACAGAGCTCAGTTAGGCAATCTTAATTGTTTGCGTTTGATTATACATATAAAGAAAATGTGGAGCTGTGTCACATTGAACCAAGATATTTTCRAAAAGACGTGGACAAACAGCTCAGGAACACACTGCAGGAGCACTTGGAAGTCTGCCAGGGGAAAAAACAGAGGAGAGAGACCTCAGGTCAACCTTTTACATTCATTCATCTGGGTGATCACCTATTCACAGTCACCATCTGCCTCCTTGAGTGCCAGTGGGTTTTGGTAGAGCACAAAAAAGGAAAGTTGTGAGTGGATAAAACACAAAATCAGTATCCTCATGGTGGCCAGTCATTATTTTTGGACTGAGTTCTCCCACACCATCTGCATTTTGGGAGAGTGAAGGTTCACATTCCAGATTGAGGTTCACGTTGCACCCATGCAAAGAAACACAGCAATAGGCACTTATCAGGGGGTTTTATGGGACTGCTATCCAAAAAACACACACAGGAGCACMAAGTGTTCTGGGCACCCAGTGCACAGGCATCCCCCACTCCCTGTGGCCAGGCTCTCAGAGGGCATTTACTGTGTGCTGTGGGAGTTTTGGCAATGGGGACACTACCAGAGATACAGAAAGGCAGCTGGTTTGGTTAAGAAAGGATGTGCTGTGACTGCTTTGTAGAGGAAAAATGAAGTTATGACTGAGGGAGGAAAAACAGGAGAGGAAGAAGACATTTAATGTCAGGGGGCTCCAATGTACATCTTGATTTTTAGCATCAGCCTCTTTTGGGTTGACACACATTTATGTGGAATAATTCCTGGGTGGTGAGAAAGCAAATAAATGTAGTTCTGTAGGCTATATGTCAGAATGTTCATGACAGCTGTAGATGATTTACAGCTTACCAGGCACTGAGATCAGTGCTTGGACCACACTGGTTCTTTTCCTAAGACAAGGCACAGGTCTATATAACACTGAGGGATTAGGGTCTATCTGTCCATCTGAGACACTCATGGGACATCAGATTTCTGATGCCAGGGGAAGAAAAGTTTCCATTTACTGCCTCCTGGCTCTGCCCCATGAGCTGCAGCATGTCATGTGCACCACTGGTGTTTCAGCCTCTTTGTTTGCTTACAAAGCAGATGTTTGACAGGCACAGAAATAATTCCTTCAAGATCTGCAACAGCTGTGGCCAGCTCCTATTCAGATAAGAGGCCCTATATTTCTACAGCCACCCAGCCAAGGCCTTATGCAACTTGGTTAAATTGCCTTTTGAGACACTGCCTTGCCAGCTCGAGTAAGTGGCAGATACCTCTCCATGGGGGAAGAAAATAAGTCTTTTGTTAGACATCAATTTGCTTTTCCTTTGGGCTCACATTTTGAAACACTTTATTTTTTTTCCTTGTTTTGGGAAGGTTTTCATAATGTGGAGTCTTCATGCATCAAAACTTGTGCTGCTCCTGCCCCTGCCAGCCTCGTGTGCTTTGGTGTGGAGGCACATCAGTTCTATCTCTGTAGGAGCACGGAGCTTTCCTGAGCTCCATTGTTGGGCTCACTGGTGCTGAGTGGCCATTTTCAGAACCCCAGAGCTCGTCCTCTCCTGCTGACACKGTTCACTCTGTGCAGGGTGGAGTCTGCAGCTGACATGGGAAGTTCAAAGGATCCTTTTTCCGGAACTAAAATATCACTTCATGACCATCCTTTAAGGAAGGGGAAAGAGAAACTAGGCTGAACTCATCAAAATGCTCCTCTCAACAAGCAGAAGAGAGTCCCAAGRCTCTCTTTTTGCACACAAATGGGAAATGTGGGAACATACAACACAGAGGTACTCACCCTGTGTGCACACAAGCCACAGTAGCTTCACACTGACCTGGTATTGTACCCACTCCACAAAGCAAGCCCAGCATCAGGGATTGGTGCATGGTCTCAACAGCACCAAGTGCTGCAGACTCTGCTCTTGTTGGCTTCAATGAGTTTTTCTATAGTCCCTATCTATGGTGTTATCACAACTTCCTGGTTCACTGAAATCACACCTGGCTCAGAATTTTAACACAGGACCTGGGTACATGAGGCAACATTTCAAATGTGYTTTTTGATACCAGAAGTAACAGGATATGTGCTGATGACATGGAAGAGCTGGCACCAAAGCAGCCAGAATTAACCACAGATCTTTAATTAGGAACGCCTTGGGGAAAATGAAGATAGAAGAAAAACTTCCATATTTCCAATGAGAAGCTGAGAATAAAACTGAGCTTCATCAGTTCAGACATGAATTTCCTCCAGGTTGATTGCTCTGGGAGTGGCCATCACAAAGGCAGATCTAGGAAACAGAGAAAAACATGAGTAAAGTTCAAAACAACAGCACATGACCACTGTAAAACAGGAGTCATAAACTCAAAGGAATTATTAACACTTCACCCTTCCACTGCAGGACTTCACTGGAGACACGTGCCAGATGGTGACACCTTTACTCTGCACCTCTCTTATCTGCATGACCCCATTTGATTTTATGGTTCAAAGCAGAATCTGAAGTACAAAGGGATCAGACTCCAGCTTAGCACTGATGAAAGTGTTGAGTCAAAAATTACTGTCACTTTCCCTTGGCATTGGTTTTCATACTCAGAGTCCAATGTAGCATCTGTTACAAGTACAGAAGTCTGATAACCAAGGTGCTTGTCAAGGAAAAATGAAGACTACCTGGGGTGTGAAGCACTGCTCTCAGTGGCTGAAACACTGCACATGGAACATTATTTACTGCATGAAAAGCTGTGAAGGGCTCTGGCCTGCTCTTATCCCTGATCCTCCACATTCAGATGAGGGACCAGCTCAGCTTCTCCTTGGAAAGGTCACTGAGGTCAGGCCTACTGAGGAAAGGGAAGGTGAATCAGGAGCCTGCTCTGTGCTRCATTTCACCCTTGCTGAAAGAAAGGTCACCCCCACAATGGCAATTCCACAGYGAGTTAAGTGGTGATCATTAGATCATCACAGCATGGCACAATCCCATTGTTACAATGTTCCTAATAAAAAAATCTTCACGAGGCTTCTCTTGGGTGTAGCTATCATTAATGAGCGTTTCCTCTTGCAATTTATCTCAGCTAAGTTAAATGAAAGTTCCACAAAGAAAGGATGTCCATACAGCATGACATGATGCTGCAGGTAACCAGCATTTAAAAGAACTAAAAATATCTTAAATGTTTTTATGGATATTTCACTGTACTGAGAAATTGAATTACTTTAGATGGGAGGGGATTTAGAATAACTTTTTTCTGGCCTAAATTGTGGGGGATTTCTGGGAACCTGAAATCACTYTGTGAATCCATTCTTCAAAGGAAAAAGAGATAGAGCAGGATTTCCTGGAGATTTTCTGTTGTTTCCTCAATTCCCAGGTACAAATTGTGTMAGTTCTTCCCTTTTGGCCTCCTCCTCTGAATTTTGAGTGTTTAGAGGAAGTCCCCCTCAGCTCTTGCCAGGCTTATTCAGGTAGGGACTGCCTGAACATCCCCTGGCTGTACATCCCCTTCACAGCCCAGGACTGGGGGTCCTCTGCTCTGCCATAATCAATCAACATCTCAAAATCCTCAACCTTTCTGACTTTGTTCAGGTGTTAAAATGCCCACTGATACCAGAGATGCCTGAGTGTGGGAATCAGACCTAATTAGACACAGTGCATTTGTGTCTCAGCCAGTATTGCACACTTTGAGTCAAAGCAAGCAGCTGAAACACTGATGGAGGGCAATGGAGCCCTCTCATTTATCAATGGCACAGAGCAACTAAAATAACAGCTGCCCAAGAAGATGAGGAGGAATGCTTTGAAGCACCAGTGCAGTCCTGGGAGGTATTTCACAGTAAAAATCTTCATTACAATGTCGCTCTTTAACCAAATATTTCCACTTGTGGTTCTCATTGTTGGTGTTTTAGATTATAGAGGTTCTTCAGAATGGGTAAGGTCTTCACTTCCCCTGGACTATTGCTCAACATGTTCACAGTTTTGAGACAATCCATATTAGTCAAGGGCAGGACTTGGACTGCCATGCCAGAATTTGGCATTCACAACTTTTCTGCAAGCATATTTTTTGGTTTAACCCTCAGGTCAGACATCTAGCTGATATATATAGAAATTACTTTCTGTGGACCAAACTCAAATGAATCTGAGTGTCCAAAGAGGGAATTATTGTTTGCAACTGATTGCACTTAGAGTTGCAACACAGGGGAGAGTGGTTTTTTGCCTTTTTGCTTTTTCCCCCTTGACGCCTTTGGAAATTTCACAACCATCAGTTAGCCAGACTCTGAGTCTGAGCTGAGGATCTTGCAACACTGGCTCATCAATGCCACTGAAAAACAAATCTGTGCAGTGTCATAACTTTCATTGATCCACCAGSATGGATCCAAGCTGATAGCAGATCAGATGAGATCTCAGGGAAAAAAAAAAAAGTCAGATCTCTTGATTCAGACTGACATGGAATTGCAGCCTGGCAGCACATCAGCCTTCTGGTCAGCACAAAACCCACCAAGGCTTCACCCAGGACAAACTCTGACACAGTGCAGCAAGTCAAGCATGTCCCACCACGAAGAGAAGGATTCTCATGTCCTGGAACCAGTGGGGCACAGCCAGGAGAGGCACTACAGCCTTGTATAGTGCAGGGTCTTCCAAGCTATAGCCCAGGCCAGAGACCCAGATGCCATTCACCCAGATAACCCCAYAGAATCAATGTTCACTAGTCCTGCTCTTGCCCAACAAGACAAGCTTAGGAATGTTCTCATTGATGCTTTTGGAATATGTGACCTAGGGGCTGTTGATTTTGTTTGCATTTTCCTCTTTATTTGCTCTCTGTTACTACGTTAATGCAGTTCTCCCTACATGCACTGTAGCCTGGATCTGTCCCATGGTCTTGTYAGTGATGTCACAAGCAGGGTTATGACCACAGCACATGCTAAAACAACACTTCAGAAGATAAGGGAGCCTCTGGGAGGACTGACATCCTGGAGGCAGAAATCCCACTTCTGTGTGAAATGCCCCATGTCAGCGAACCTTTAAACAGAGGGAGAAGTATGTGGAGCTTAAGGAAGTCTTCATCAGACACTGGATTTTCCTTTAGATCTCATTCCAGGCCCAACAGAGAGACAAAGGATCAGGGGCTTCATGTTGACTTCATCTCTTTCATTCTGCATTCTTGAAGGGAACAACTGAAAACGTGAGAGCTGACCTTTCCTGGAGCCCCAAAACGTGAGAGCTGACCTTTCCTGGAGCCCCAAAACGTGAGAGCTGACCTTTCCTAGAGCCCCAAAACGTGAGAGCTGACCTTTCCTAGAGCCCCTTCCGCTTTTCCTGGAAATCACTCTTCAGTCACATGATAGGGTTTTGCTGCTCTTTAGGAATTCCAGATCCTGAATGAGGCAGACTGTAAACAAGGAAACCTGATACCTCAAGGACAGAAGGAGAGAACAAGATGTCCATAGACACACTGGAGTGTTTTCMAGCACTGCAATGTGTTCTGTGGTTTGTTTATGAATGTGCCTGTCTCGGAGTGTGCACACACATATACACACGCTCCTACAGAGAACATACTATCATTTTTTCTCCCACATCACTGGAAGCAGAGAGAGTCAGTCATAAACAAAGTGACATTCCCCAGGACAGGCACTGCTCTTTCAGCCCAGTCCCAACCACAGCTCTGTGCCTGCAGCTMTGTGGTTTAAAACCCCATTATTTTCCAACGTAAGGCTGAGATTGCAGGGCCTTGTTTGTGGGTGCAAGCAGGTATATGAGTACCCACAAGCTACCACTCAATACCAGCCTCTCTTGGCTTATTGGTTACTAAAACCCTGTCTGGCTTTTAAGGAATGTATCAGACTTTGTGGCTGCTGGAGGAGAGACGTGAGGTGTGCAAACAGAGAATTTTTTCAGCAAATAAGCAGTCATAAAAGAGAGRGCACAGATTCCTCAAAATGCACAAGGACAAAAAAGAAACTTGGGGAATCAGGGTAGCAGCTGGATTAGCACACTCCAAGGGGAAATGAGAACTGCAGGAGAAGCTGAACCTTTACACTAGAGCACCTTCTTTCACCTCCGAGTTAGACACAGTTTGCTGTCCTGTGCCAAATATTCACATTAACTACTAGGAGCTCCTTATTTCTAAGACATTTTTGTTCTTAATRTTAAACATTTATCCCTTATCAGAAAACTAGCCTTAAACCTAATAATGCTGGAACTCAGTCAGAAAGAGGGTAAAAAATGTCTTCTTCACTCTCCAATTATAATAGACAACTTTCATACAGTTGGAGACAAATATTTGTTATCAACTTCCCAAGTGAGTTAATTTCTTGCCATTTGCAAAATGTTGATTAAGGAGCCCTGTTTGCTCAAGTCGCTTTTGGAGGCAYAGCTCAGAGTTGGTACTGTGAGAGGAACACTCACAACCACAGCATCCAGGCCATTAATTAAAGCCTTATAAAATCCCAGTGGAAGTTACTGGAAGGATTCCCATTGATCCATTAGATTTTGGATAAGTCTTGAAATACAACAACTTAACTGATAAATGCAGAGACCTCTTCCCTCTCTTGCAGCATTTTTCCTGCTATTTGAATCCTTTGCATGTCAAATGCCACCAGGATCAGCGGCCAAAATCTCTGCCAGAAAGGAAAGGTGGTTTGTGTTGTGTGTGGTCACTCAGGRTTGGTGTTAGGGCTCAGTTTGAGCTGCCAGGTTCTGTGTCTCCATTTTCCTTCTGCTGTGGGATCTCCAAGATCTTGCAATCCCAAGATAATTGTGCCTGTAGTGCCCAGAGGAAGAAAAGAGCCCAATGGCCAGTTTTGCCACATGCAACTGAAACATTTGCCATGCCAACTGGAAGGGGCTGAGCTCTGCTGGTCAGTGTGGGCAGTGACCTCTGGCTATTCATCTGAACAACCTCACATAACAAAAATGTTTGCTCACACTGCACGTGGAGCCACCATCCAGAACCTTTTCTCAGTCCTYGCCATACTCTGCTTTAGCTGAGGAAACACCAAGACCAAAATAGTGGAGAGGTGTAAATCTGAAASTACTGGAAAGAAAAAGCCTCTGTCATCTCAAGGACTCTGGATAAAGCTTCTTGCTTAGGCAGCTGCTGGGGACYCATTTTGTTCTAGCCCTGAGCCAAGCACCTGCCAGGCCATTTTTCTACTGCAGTTTTACTTTCTGTAAAAATAGGACTAATTATTAGATGTCACTAATACAATTTATACCCATCTTAAGAGGCCTAATGAATAGTGGCAAATTCATGAGGAAATATGCTTAGACTTGAAATACAATGTTAGTACTAATCACATAATTGAAAAATTCAGCTCCCCTGGAAAATCAGTGSGGTTATGAYGTTCCTGTTGYTCCCTCCTGTCCAAGTGCACAAACMACCCCCTGTGACTTTGCCATCCTGCARCAAACTGCCTCTCTGCAGTTGGATACACCCTTGGATAAATGYCATTGTGCTCYCTTGGCCATGAAAACATGGGRAGATGCTTTCTACCCTCTGCAGTGTCATAGTGGGCAGCTGGGCTCTTACTGGGGCAAGCCAGAAACAGCCCAAATTTATCTTGTTCACACAGTCATAGCCTGGAGCTGCTGCAAAACAGTTCTGGTGACAGATTTTCATCTCTGGATCCTCTGGAGATAGTTCTAATGGGCTGAAACATCTCTGAGGAAGACTAAATAAAAAAAAAATCAGCCAACAGCAATATCTTTGGCCAATCCTCACATTTTTCCCCCAACAATCCACCAGTGTGTGGATGCCTGATGGTTTATGTCCCTTCTGATATTTTCCCCTCCTATCACTTATAACTGTGAATCCTCTCATTAGTCATACTGCACTCATTCCAGCACATCAYTTAATCTTGCTTCATCAAAACACCATTCAGACAAAGATGATCTTATTTGAAATGTGGCTGCTGTCGTCACTCCCCTCTCTGCTGTATTTGTTTGCTGCTCTGTTCTTTTTTTTTACGTAGTAGTGCCAGGTAGCTTTTGATGAGTAACACACTCTTCATCTGTTGCTATCATGTAGCCAACAAAGCCCCAAAAGATGCCATCAGAAGTAAAAATAAAGCCCATTGCACGATACTGAAATCATATTTTCTGCATGAGTGTGAGCCCTTCTCCTTACAGCTCTTCTCCCTACCATTCTCTTTATCCTTCTCAAGAAAAGATCTTACTTATTTGCCCAAAAAGAAAGCACAAATCCTGTAGAGTTCACCTGAAAGAAGCATTAAAAATCTAATAAAAGTTGCAAAAAATCTAATAAAAGTTGCTAGAGAGGGTGCAGGATAGTGCACAGCTGCTTAGAGAGGCAAATTGTCCACACTGAGGTTAATGTGAGTGTGCCCATTTCTTGGCTGAAAAGTCATGGATGCACCATGGATGCTTGCAAGCATAACCTGATTTATGTTATTGACAAAAATGTGTTTGCAAGCAAAGTCCTCAGCCTCAGAAATCTGGTGTGCTGCCTTGCTGGTTGGAAGTGTCCAGCAGAATGCACTGTACGTGCAGCACAGAGAGAATCTGCATCATTGCTCAATGCCCACAGGGCCAGCATTAATAAAGCAAAAGGGAACAGAGCACCAAAGCACTGCTGATATCTGTGTGTGCACCAGGGACCATTTCATTGGCTTTGTGGAGGAGCTTTCTGTCATGTAATTGCTCAATATTCAAAGCAATACTTGATACTGCTTATCCAGAGATCAGCAGTTCCAACCAGAAAAATATATAGCCTGAAAAAAAGGGCAGTGTTGGGAAAGTCATAGCAGGAGTTGCAATGAAAAAGCAACTAGCCAAAGAAAGAAATTCAGTAATCARGCAATATGACACAAAGTTTGGTCTAGGMTCTCTAATGAAACTCAGACTTTGGATGTTTGGATARCAAGGGTGTCCTTCTGGAAGGAATTAAGGGATTACCACTCKAATTTGAAGTGGGCTGCAAATTATTCCCATCACAAAGGTAGGAATSARGGTTAAGGATCTACCCAACATCTTGTGGCAGGGAATTAAGCAAATGTGGAGTCTTGTGATTCCTGCATGTGAAACCAGTTCCTTTCACCAGCTACCTTCTCCTTGCCTAGATCAGCACGTCAAATGCAGTTTGTGAGGACACCCATGGAGAAAGAGCTTGTGTTCAGGGGAAAGTTTTAGACAGGAATAAGAAGGAAAAGGAGATTGCTGTGTCTTGGTCATAGCAGCAGCAAGAGGGGTGTGCAGAAGGAGACAAGACTGGAGGGAGCAGGGCTGTCAAAATAACACCCAACCATCTCTGGTGGGAAGGCCTGGGACACCCCCACATTCCCTTCTCTAACACACAGGGAGGGATCTGGGGACCTGAACAGAGGGGGTAGAGGAAGGAGGAGGAAGGAGAGACACTTGCAAGCCAGATGTGAGCAGCCCCAGAGTCAGCTCCAGCTGGGGGAAGGAGGGGACCTGGCTAACCTGGGATGCAGCTGTGATTCTCACAACTCGATGGCAGGCTCCCTGCCCAGCCTGAGGGCAGAAGCCTGTGGGTTTTCCTCCAGCAGCTAGGTCACCTTTTCATTCCTCACCCTGCCCTGACAAGCTCCACTTCAGCATSATTTGCTGTCACAAAGACACAGAGAAAGCAAGTCTGGCAGGTCAGAGAGCTTTGGGACRGCCACCAAGTCCCACTCATTTTGGTGGAGGAGCAGTTTGAGTSCATCTTTCATAAAGGGGCCTTCCAAGCCATGGGACAGTGGCTCACACCCTCTCTTCTCTGCAGTACAGGCTTACAGGGTCTCAGCTGGCTGGGCAGACTTCCCCATGGAAGGGAAGGGCAGGACCTGACACAGTTTGTYTTGCACATGTTTTAATCAGCAGAGCAGAGCTCCATGAGCACTCTTGCTCATGCCAGAAACAACCCTCCTACACAGAGTTGTCAGTGATGTTAAACAGAGTGAGAAGGCCAGGAGGGCCAGCCTCATTCGGGCCAGAGCTGCTATTTCAGGTCAGACWGAGAGCCTGAGGGCTGGACTCAGATTTAGGAGATTTTCCTCTCCATTCTATTGGACAGAAGAGGCTCTGCACTGTTCTGCACATGAGGATGTGGCAGGGGGAGACAGGAACCCCATACAGAAGCTTTTTATGGCTTTTCATGACAGGCAGGTAAAGCTTGAGGTTTTCCACAATTCCTTGAATGAGGAAGTGCCTGTCTTTCCTTTGCTGAGTTTGTCTTTGCCCTCCTCAGCAGTCCTAGACTGTTGTTCTGCTACAGCCCAGTGGCTGATGACAATTAGATAATGCAGAGTTTGGACTGATGGGAGCTTATAATTACTTMTTTGGAAAGTAATTCTAAGTATATATGTGTGTTCTCACACATATACRTGCACACAGATATGCACAAATATATGCTCACCTATTGATACCCTGCACACCCTCTGTAAAAAGCAGGGAGAGAAAAATAATACTTAAAGACACAATAATGAGTCACAGATTGTAGGGGCTTAATGCCTTGTGTTGCCACTAWCAACAGAAGCACTTTTGCCCTCAGTGGGGTGATAAGCCCAGGTTGTTCTTCTATCAAGTCTCCAGGTACTGTGAGGATCTRTGCCTCAAACAGTCACAGATTCATAGATCCATATTTTTATTTCTTTTTGGCAAGAAATTATCTTTTTTATTCTATTTGCAGTAATGCAAAACTCCTTTTGAGCATTATAATAATATAAAGCACTGGTAATAATTTATGTAATGGTGAGTAGCAAACTCCTCTGGCTCYGTACAAGACATAGTTGCAGTCTCCCCTCAAATGATGCCAGGGAATTACTCAGGGATTCTTATCATATTCTCCCATCCCTTACCACATTGGAAGCAGGAAGAAATTACAGCAAAGCCAATGAGTTGGTTGTTTCCCAAGACCTGTACCCACCCCCAAATCAGAGCTAGGAATGCTGGGGCACAAATGGAGTCTGCCACAGGAAAAAACATCTTATTCTCAGCAGCTTCCTAGGACTGCTGTGGTGAGTGCAGGATCCCTCATCTGCAGGTCCAATCCTGTCCAACACAAGCAGTTTAAGTACAGRCTGCTAAAGATCCCCTCGCCTTCCATGGGCTCATGATCAAGTTGTAATTGTGCAGTTATTGCATCTGTTGGCCTAATTAAAGCCAGCTGTCTCTRTGTGAGCTCCCATCCAAGAAATAGCTGTGCAAATACATTTTTTACTGTTAATGTAAAGARCAAATCTGTGGCCCCTGCCCTAACTGGCCCTTCAAAAGCAGCATTGGTGTTTTAATTCCTTCCAAGTTCACACAAAAATGTGATCCCCCAAAACAACCACTTCCTGTCCTTTCCTACTATCCAGCACAAGGCCTGAGACATTTCCCATTTGTATGGATTTATTGCCTAGTAATTATAGTTCATGAAATCCATTCACAGTAAAATGTGTCCTGGATACTCCCACTCATCCTGGCAAACCAAATGTTTAACATCATGAGGGGTATAAAAATATAAGCAGTTGTGTTTGAGTCACTTTTGGTACAACAGATTAGTTTGCAGGGTCTGGCAGTGTTTATAGTATAAATCACACTTTAGAGATGGGAAAATACTCTGAGATTATCTAGTTCAASTGAGTTTTTATGTAAGTATGTATTTTCTGCTGCCTTCATCAAAACCCAAATTGAGAAACATCTCCATGCACAAGATTTCCACCACTTCCCTTTGGGATTATCCAGCAACTTGACAGAAATCACAATTAGGAAATACACCCTGACATTTAGATCTACAGTCTCCATTGCTCAGCTTAAGCTTTTTACTCCTTTTAGCATCCCATTCCCTTCCTTTCTTATATTCTTCAGTGTTCACAGCCTGCAGGTCCTTGCAGCTGGCTCAAACACCCTGTCACTGTTCCTGCTCCTCCCAGCTCACCTGTGTGCCAGGATAGACAAGGACACTTCTCCAGCTCTGCTTCCCTTGAGGTCAGGAATCACCCTACAGCCCTTGAACACGGGTTTGTGAGCAGCAGAGGAAAAAAGGGATTTCTAAGGACTGGTCAGTGGCCAAATCAAACAGGTATGCTCACATAAAGGAACCACTTCCAGTATTTTTGAATTATTTCATTTTTAATAGGTGTTTTTCCCCTCTGGTCATGGTTCAATCACCTTTCCCTTAGCTGAACCACTCCCCYGACAAGAAAACAGGAGCAGCCAACCGAGGCATGTTTGGAGCTAAAGGCAGCTGCTGTTTACTTGTGCATTTTGCTTTCTCACACAAGTGCCCGGTACGCCATGGCCTTGACGCTGAGACTGAGTGCATGGGGCATGGAAAGGGCATGTTCCCCTCCTTGGCAGGAGTCCCTTGGCAGCAGGGGCAGCTTAATGCACAGTTCAGCACCCTGACTTCCTCCTCCTGAGCCCCTGCTTGGTTCTGCCCTTGGCCCTCTGCCCGCTCAGTGCCCTTGTGGGGACAGAGAGCCGGAGCTGTGGCCCCGGCTCAGGCAGCTCAGAATTCCCACCARCTCCTCCAAGGCCAGGATTTCACTTTAAACCACCCTTCTCCAGGAGCARTGAAGGATTAAAACTGTGCCACATGAGTGCACTGGTTAAAATGGAAGAGTGGCTAAGCAGTTGCAGGGTCCAAAAAGAGTTACAGAGGGTCAGGTTTCCAGTTCAGTGAACCCTGTCAGCTGTCCCAGGGCACTGCCTCACTCGGGACTGCAGACACACTCACCAAGGAGAGTTAGAGATTTCCAAAACACAGGGCACTGGACACACAAAATCCATTTGCTTTTATGCTGATTGGGAATCAGGTTCCTACCAGATCCAAGCCCAGAAAGGCACACACTCCCCTCCAAGTTCAGAATCGGGTTTTCTGGATCTGGCAATGCCTGGAATTGGCACAGCCCCTGCAACAGCTCCACTCAACACCACAACCCAAGTGAGTCCTGGAAGAGGTTCCAGGTCTGYTGAGAGCCACATGCTGCTCCCAGCAGAGCCATGCTGACAGCTGCAGTCCCTGCTTTGGTGGCCACAGGGCTGCATTGCTCCCTCTGCATCACTGCTTTTTGGCACAGAGGAAGCTGGCAGCAAAAAACATCAGGGAGTGACTGAGATTAGTGGAAAGGGAAGCAATGAAGGAAAGAATCCRAGGCAAAGAGAAAATCTTTCCCTTTCAAACTTTCTGACTTCTTGAGAGTTGGGTACCTGCACGCTTGTGTCACTTGAATGTAAAACAAAGCAGTTTAAGGTGCATTACCTGTGTTATTTACATATGCAGAGATATCTTGCAGCAAGCACTGAACTATTTTGTTGCCAACAATTTAGTCATGTTTTAAATAAGTGCAGAACAGAGTATCTCTTTTAAAATGTCTGAAACAAGCAGCTGGCCAAACTAGGCAGCCCTGTCCTTCTTTTACTGAGGGCAAAGCTCCTGCTTGATCATCTTACAACATGCTGTAACCTGCAGCTGGGAGAAGAATAAACTCCTTCTCATAGAGATGAAGTGTTTATAAAACAGTGACCTGCAGCAATGGTAGAACAAACACAATAGAAAATATCAGGTTCAGCCACTTCTGTGCCCACTTTCCCTGTGTGGAAATGTCACCAGCTGGACAAGGTTGGCACACAACAAGAGCACCTCAGCCCTTTGTATAAACTCTTGCTCCTGAGGAATTTCCCTTCTTAGTCCCCTAAACACACATCTCCAAGGAGGCAAAATGCTAATTTCCTCACCTTAGCACCTTCARAAGAGCCCAGGTGAGGCAGGGTGTGAGAAGCAGTACAATCCAGAATGCCAAGGAGCCAGAGTGGAGCTCCTGCACACGCTGCTGCTGCTGCCATCCTGCAGCAGAGCACAGCACAAGCATGGCTGTGTGGCAAAACCTGTTTTGACAAAACAAGACCTATCTGTACAGAGCTCTACAGGGCCAAGAGGTCTTCCACGGTGCCAGCAAACGAAATGCCTTCACATTACCTCCTCTTCTGTCATAGGCTTAGTGCCCTGATTGTTACTCTGAACATGTACCTCAAAATGCCTCTGCTGTGCTGGGATCCCAGTTGTACAGGATGGAAAGCTCTTGAGATAAAAACTTCTCGGGCTTAAATGAAAAACCATTCTGAATGCAAAGCTGGATTCAGTTCAGAGATCAGAGCTTTTCTTGTTCAATGTATCAGACCACAACATTATTGTAGCATGAATATGTCAGTCAATAAATTCTGCAGTTTTTTGACAAACCCTTGCCCTTTGCAATGTGCACCTCTCTCCTAGGAGAGTACAGTGTGAAGATCTACGCAGTGTCCTGTCATCCCTGCAAGGTATTTCATCAGGCACCAGGCTGTTCTGCAATGTGCTTAACAGCAATATTGTGTAAGCTCAAAGAAAGTGAAGGCAAAGAGCAACTTTGGTAATCCCTGGCCAGGCCAGTGAAGGTGATGAGGTCTGGGAATGGTCCTGCCATTCAGTCACATTAAAGGTGGTGATTAGATRTTTGCCAAGGGTTTTACAGGTGTTTGCAGTGCTGAAGCAAGGAAGCAAAGGCTCTGAAAAGACTTAGATACAAGCTCTTACTGCACCATGCTGGTTGACTAAATACAGAAAACAGTGTAAAGTTTCATGTCTGTGTTTCTTCCCTTTACTGGCGATAATACCCCAAGATAAAATTGTGGTTTATAATATCTTTACCAAAAAAATGGTAATCAGCAGTAATTGTAATCAATACTTAGCAAAAGAACAGCCAAAGAAGGGAGCTGAGCCCGGGGGAATGGATTTAATCAGCTTCATTGACATTTGGCCTGGTTAATATAACTGGAACTGGTCTTCTGTCTTGTTTAAGGAAAGAAAGTCTTGCCAACTCAGCACCAGTAAAGCCCASACTGTTCATGAGAACCAGTCTTAACATTAGATCAGGGAGGGGGAAAAAACCCAACAAACCACCGAGACAAAACCACATTTGTCTTGTGCTTCCACAGAGCTTTCTCCTGCTCTGAATGACWCTGCAAGAGCTGACAGTGGGTTCCTCATGCCCACACGATCTCAGTTAGAAAACATCACACTTTGCTCTCTGGAAATGGTTATGTTAAGGATATGTTAATGGATATTTCACACTGGAACATGAGGTGGGGTCTTTGCAGCCTTTCTCTTCCTTTCATTCCCCACACGCTGGGGATGTCTTTTCATGAGGGATAAACAGCAAAAGCCATCGTTTCCAGGAGCAGAGGCATTGCATCCAAACAGGAACCACTCTGTGCAAGCCACCTGGCAGGACACACATGCTGTCCTGAATGGGAACTTGGGACGCACCTGGATTTTTTTTCACATGGTAAATGCACGTGAGGATTGTTCCAATGGAAAGTGCAGAAGTCCTGTATTGATCTCTCTAACAGGCAACAGCAGCACACGGTGCCCTGGCCCTGACCCCAGGGGTACCCACTCTGGCTGAGCMCTGGGCCCCTCCAGGGCCAAAGGCAGCTCAGGGGGCAGGTAATGTCAGCACTCTGATGGCCAGACAGAGGACAGCTATCGATTGGCAATGGGAACTCATTCCCATCAGGAGGTAATCTTGTTTAACACTGCTAAACATCTCCAAAGGATTTCTCATGGCTCATAACCTGGCACTGCAATTTGTGGAGGAAATCTGTACAGTGGGTGGTTATTGTGGAAGGGGGGTATTAGGGCTGGCAATTCCTGCAGCAGCATCCTGCCTGCTCCAGGGATGCTGCAGACAGCAATACCCACTTACTGGTCACAGACAAGGGTGTAACTAGTCCACAGAAATACCTAGCCTTTAATAAAGGTAAAAGCAATCAAAAGCTGAATCATTTTGTGCTGAGATACACATTCTTTTTGGCACTAGATAACCTGTGCTAATTATATAGATTTTATTTTATGATGATGTTGTGAAGTCATGATAGCTCAGACAGTTCCTGGGTGAAATGAGCCCAGTTCAGCTCAGGAAGGGCTTCAGGCAATGAAAGCCCAAAAGCAGTTGCCTTTAGGCAGAGCCCTRGCTTGTTACCCAAGCTTCAGGGCCAAGGCTTGGCAATCCTAAAACAAAGGCTGGCTTTCAAAAATGGCTCTTCCCTGTTGGGAAACAAACCATGTTTCTGCCATCCTCCCAAGWGCACAGTGGTAAAAAGGTGTTTTACAGACAGTCTTGGAGACAAGATTCCCCACATTAAAGACTTACAGTCAAAGTAAAAAGCTAAAGAAATAAGAGAACACAAAAGGGAAAAAAATTAAAAAGCAACTGGAGTTGGGGTCTTTTGGGACATCCTGCCAGAGCTGTCCTGGGGACTGGCAGATMATCCCAGAGCTTTGACTGAAAACTTTTGCCAGCAGCATCCTTTGGTCTGAGTAACAAAATAGTCAAACACCTCAAAAGGGGCTGCCAAAGGCATTTGGATTCCCTTGTGACTAATTATAAGTTTTAAAGCTGTTGAGGGAGCGGGTGTTTCCCCATTAATAAAAAAGTATAATTGTATAACTCCACACCCCCTGCCTTTCTAATGCAGAGCACATAGGGAACCTCATACATCAACTACAAAGTGTGCATTGTTCTGTGTCAGCAGATAAATAATTTGCCATCTGAAGACTTGGAAACTGTTCTCTTAGTTCAGGATTATTGTTCCACTTGAAGCATGAAGTTGGCAGCTTTACTTTCTTCTTCTTCTCAACAGAATTGGATCACTCTAAGACTTGAGTGACTTCCAGGCTAACAACTCACCAAGATATTTTGTGTGAGCACACACATGCATTCTCTGGAAGGAGTTAGGTGGAGAGGTGATTTCATTTGTCTTTTATTGTCATGCATTCTTAACTGTATACTTTTAAAAAAAACCCTGTGGTGTTGAAACTGTTGCCTCTTGAATTTCTTTCAGTCATCTTTAAAATCTTTGATGCTCTRTCAGCCAAAAGTTTCAAGGAAGAGGAAAGAGCTGTGCTCCTGTTTGAGGGGGTTTTTTTTGTTTTGCTTTCTTCTACCAAAAAAAAGTATAGGAATAAATTTTCTCTTAACACACATCTGACCAGAGTATTGCTTTGTGGTCATGTCTGTCCATTATGACAGGTTACCCCTTGCTAGACTGCTGCAGCAATCAAAGACACACATGTTTTCTAGCAGGCATGGRCTGGTCTCATACCCCATTTTTCAAACCAAGGGGAAGTCCAGATCATTATCCAGTAGTCCAGAAAAACAAAAAAAAAATCAATATAAACCTCCATCAAGAGAGGAAATTTCTAACGTGGTTATGCTTTTATTCTGGTACTCTTAATAGCAATTAAATTCTCTTGAAGAAGTGTGTTTTTCATTGACTTCAGCAGGCTTTGGATGAGAAACAGTCTGGAGGTTTTTGACAAAATGTTATTTTGACAGAAAATGCAGACTCGCTAAAATTGAAACAGTTCCTGGGAATAGCTTTCACAGTGACAGCTCAGTGAAAACGCTGTTGTTATCTCAGGTCCACAATGTACTTTTCAGAACCAGAGCTGGAAGAGAAAACATGAAGTAGCAAAGTGCTCTTGGCCAGGCCCTCCACCCTGAGGCAGCAGGCTGAGGCGGGTTCAGACTGTGGATTTAAACAGCTCCCAGCTTCTCCCAGAGAATCCAGATTATTGGGGTTTTAACTGGTTCTAATGGGCTGCTTGTCCTCCCCAGTTTGGGAGCTGTCAGTCCATCTCAGCACAGAGCAGGAGGAGCTTTTTGAAGGTTTCAAGTGTTCTTCAGGATAGGAAAAAGAGTTTCCTCCCAGCTGTACTTTAAATTGGGCCATAAAGCTTTACATTTAAAAACGATTGTGAAACATGACTCAAACAAGATGCCCTSGGGGCTGCACACTAAAGGCAACAGCAGCCCTGCCGTGAGCTTTGATGAGCACTCAGCTGTACATTTGCAGCCCCACATTCCATTTAAATATTTATACCTCTCTAAGAAAGAGTGGGAGCATTCTACCAAGAAATAAAAATGTGTGTAGTGCTCATAATCTCATTCTGGACCTCTGCCTATATCAGGGAAGGAGATGCAATTGCCCAGACAAAGAAAAAACTCTTGACCTTGAAAATCAGAGAATTCAAACAACACTGTCAAGACAAACGTTCAGAGAAATAAACAGAACTGAGAAGGTTTCTACTGCTGCAAAGACAAGTGGCCAAAACCTCTTTTTGTATTAAGTGGCATACTTGCTGTGAATTCAAGAAGGTGATATTGATTTACACCTGCCAAGAAGTCATCAAAAAAAAAAGAGTTTATAAAATAGAACCACCTTTCAGGGGAAATGTCAATATTTTAAGTCTGGGAGAGACCCAAGAAGGAGGGACCTTCTAGCCAGAAGTTGTCTGTGAAAGGGACAGCAAAGAAGCAGCTGAGATGTGGCATGGTGCTGTGYCCAAACACGAGCTGAGAGGGGGGACACACAGACGAGCTCTGTCCTTCCAGGTGTSACACCCCGACACTGCACGGGGACACGGCACACGGAGGGCACAGCTGCAGAGAGCACAAAGATAACTCTGCTAGAACAAACCAGCCTGTTTGCTTTCTTGAAACAACATCCCCGAATGGCTTAGTGCATGTCAGGAGAGGGAACAGAATTTTAAGGTTTGTTGGTTTGTTGTGTTGGCTTTTTTTAACGGCGCACAAGAGCGCACGGCTCGGAACGGGGTTGCGCAAGGATTGCATTAAATCCTGTGGTACATTTCCAAGCCTTGTTTGTCTGAACAATTGACTCTGAGCACAGACACTTATCAATACAAGCCTAAGCAAATTTCAGAACAAGCTTTAATTTTTTTTTATTTTTTTTCTCTGACTTGAACATCAAGGTCTTCCAGGGCTGCAGTTGCTGTAGCAACAGAAAGGAGCTCATTAAATGATCAGCCTGAAGGCCAAAGCTATCGGAGTTGAAATGACCAAAAGTTAATATTTAACCTAAATTCTCTTATTTGTTTAAAAACATGCATCTCACTTGTATTAGCAGCTGCCTCATGGACCTACTTCAAAAATAAAAGTAGAACCATGAGATGACCAAAATTTTCAAATGTGTCCCAAAATAATGTCCAGTTCCTCAGTGGGTCAGGCTCTGAAAGCTGCTTCCTACCAGAGATCATGCAACAACATACCTAGGCAGAGACCTATTTCCTCTGATCTTTTGTGTCTGACAGTCACTTGCCACTTCAATGATTTCCACAGTTTACTGGCATTATGCATTATTTTAAGAGCTAAAGAAAAGGAGCATGGTCCTTTTTTGGCTTCATTCGATTCTGTCCTTTGGACAACCATTCCAGGGGCGAGTTATACTTTGCCTTGGGCCCAGCAGGCAGAACCAAATGGAAATAGATTGCTGTGGCAAAATTACGTGACCCATYCCCTACTATTGCTTAAACATGTCTAGCCTCCCTCAGTGCTGTTCCAAGTGCCTGGCAGGCCACTCTTTGCACAGCTTTCAGTGCTAGCTGCTGGTTTTCTTCAATGAAATAACATCCGTGGACAGCCAGGAGGGACCTATTAACTGGGGCTGCTTTAGGCTTGCCCACCAGCAGAGCAAGAGCACACTGAAGATGGCCCTCACTTGGTCAGCTCCAGCTTTAGGAACATTCACATTTTCTTCAGCTCACAGATGCCAAAGAACCTCAGCAGACCAYTGCATTCAGTGATTTCTTGTGGGACTATGTGCCACATGTCTCTGACAACTCCCATCCCAACTGGACATAGCTTTTAATGAAAATACTGTGAGGAAAAAAAGCCTCTCTAATTCCTACTAGCAGTCCTGGGTCAGAGTTCTGGATGGATTCCTCTACCTGTAGTTTCTTCTTGGGAGAGCTCATTGTGGGTAACAGCTGCTGACACAAATCATTTACACACAACCAGAAGTTGGACAGGAATGTTCAAATCTGCCCTGTCCCAAGGTAAAGGCAGTTTCTCAGGACAGATAGGGCATGGCAAGTCTGCTTCATGGGATTTCTCCAGGCTATCCAAGGCTTTTAATACACAGAAGAAATGACAGTTCACTGCCATTTGTGACCTAATTAAACMTCATTTTGTGATTCTGATTAAACAGCAGCCGATCCCAGGCAGAAAAATGCAGGTCATGCAACCAAGTGCAGTGACATACACACCACTGAATCACAGAACTTTCATATATTTCTGACCCTCCTTCCCCTAGGTGAAAAATTTCAGAGTGAAGACCACACAAATAAATCCATCATTCAGGTTTTGAACATTAATGCTCAGCAAAATCAAACACAAACAGGACATTTAARTAAAGCAGTGAAGCTGATTATGTTACCCAAAAGCTTCACAATCTTTATTGCCACTGCTGATGGTGTGGGAGGACCCAAAGCTTTATAAATAYGTTGAAGGAGCCCAGCCCAGGTGCACCTGCCTATCGTGAGCTCACACCATTTTCAGGTGTGAACCTGAGCTTGCCTTTGCACCAGGACAGCTGGAGGCAGTGGGGTGGGAGGCTTGGTCTTAATCAGTGCAAGATTATTTGCTTAATTCTAAAGAGACATCATCCTTAATTAAACTGCTGGGTCTCTTGCAGAGCTACAAAGCTGTGTAGAAAGACCTGAGACACCCACCCACACATCTTAACATGTCCCAGTTAGACAGTACCTTGCTTCAGTGGTTTTTGTTATCCTTTTGTCCCTTGCTCAGCAWGTTTCAGCTGACCCTGTGACAGAGCAGAAATAGCAGCGTGGCTGCGAGGGTGGGACACCACAGCTTGCAAACAGGGATGGGAAGGAAGAAAAGGAGCCCTKGGGATGGGTGCATCCACTTGGAGTTTTCTCAGCCACCCTGACCTCGCAGCACAGGAATGATGCTTGCCATCCTGAGACCCTGATCTTCCCTTCCCAGAGACCCTCTGCCAGGGCCTGGCACACCCTGGGCACACTCCTCCCCCAGCTTCCTCCTGTGTCTCCTTCATCCTTTACCCCTATATTCAGCTTTGATACAAACAGCCATGAAACCAACCAGGACAGCAATCACCTTCACTCTGRTGCTGTGAAAGGAGTGTTCTGCAACTCAGAAATATTTCTGCAAGGGTAAGACATGCTCTGAGCCTTCCCAGGGAACAGCCCCCCAAAGCAGTAAGCCCCAGAAAACAAATAAATAAAATAATAATTTWAAAAAYCTCCRCAAAACAAAGCWCATCAGCAAAGGTGAGCTTTGGTGGTGGGATCTCCTGGCTGCTTTCTCCAAGCTGCACACTCCAAGGAGGAAGTGCCTTTGGGCTTCACACAGGTGCAGTCAGCATGGAGAGAGGCTGYGGAGGATTTCTTGTCTGTCCCACCTCTGAAATGCTCCCCTGTATGATCCAACTGCAGCCTGCACATCTGCAGCTGTCAGGGACTCATCTCTCTCCCTGGGCTTGGTAATCCCAGGCTCTGCAAGCCAGCAGGAGCTGCTCCCCTCGCCTGCCTTCCTAAGGCAACACTTGCTCAGCAAACACAAATATGTTTACTGTGGAAACTTTGTGCTTGCCTTACTGCCCTCGCTCTTTGCCAGGTGTTTTTCTTTTTATACCCACAGGAGATGCAGAGCCATGCTCTAATATAGAAATATAGGTTCGTGTGCCTGTGCTTATTAATAAACAGGTGGGCAAATCTATTTGCTTACTGCCTCGTTTGAGTGATTTATTTAGTTATTTTTAGACTTGGTAGCTGTACAGCCTCAAAGCAGCAACATCAAGGGCTGACTACTGCAATATATTGAAGCTACATGCAAGACTGATTTTTACAGAGAGTGAAAAGAAAAAAAATTTAAAAAAAAAAAAGAGACATAGCTAGAAGGGCAGCCAACTCGAATCAGCCCTGCTTTCCACTCACCAATTTTAATGTTGCTGTCATTATTGTCTTTTCTAATGGTACCCTGGGGATAAGCTGGAAAGAAATTCAATGCCTAGGTGTGTAGCAGGACCCCATCAAAGGGCTGCAGTAGAGCATCATGCCTGTGCATCCTGACTGCATTGCTTAGAGCAGCAACTTTCTCTACTGTCTATGGGAATGTACACACACACCTGTAAGAGGCCATGGTTTTACCTCCTGCCATAAACAGGAGCTTGAGATGTGGCTTTCATACCCCCAGCTCCAGGGGCATCAGAAGCAGACTGGATAGGCCATGAGACAGCCACACACAGCAGAGGGGAAGGAGAAGTTGGTGTCAGTGTAAAACAAGGGGCTACAGCCCCTGGTATCTCCCCTTCTTTCCCCACAAGGAATCTTGAGAGATGTTGGGCATCCAAAACAAAAAAATCCTTATCCCACTGAGAGCTGGCTGCTTCAGGAGCCTCCCAGCAATGAAAACCCCCTTGAAAAACCCACGAGTGTTATTCACAAGTGAAAGGAGATAAAATGCAAAACGTCCTTTCCTGGGGTACTGCTTTCACTTCCTGAGGATGGAGTCCTACCCAGATCCATGGGRACACACCACAAGGAGAGAKCCTAACACAGCACAGCCAGGCAAGRAGCACTGATGAGATRCAAGGGCTCCTGAATRGTTATGGGTCAGTCAGGATCCCCCAAAAGCTTTTGCWTTGACAAGACCATTCTTGCTGGTTCCTGAGCCCTGTCTCCCTGTGAAAATTGCACAGAGCTTTTCCAAGGTGTCTGCCCTGGGTTTTGGATCCCTCTGGGGATGCAGASGGAGCTGAAGAGGCACTTTCACTGTTTCGAGCATCTTCCCTGTTGCAACAAGCAGAGTTGCTTGTCAACTYCAGCCAAATAAGCAAGCATAAATGCCAGTAAAAGAAAACATTGCATACATCCCTCATCTGGAAATTATTTTTGTTTGTATTTATGTTCCCATTTATGTTGTCAGGGTGATGTCTGGGCTCAAGCCCACACGTGGAAAAATCTGGACTGTGCCCTGTACTAGSAAACTCTCTAGCTCAGAGGCAAAACTGTGTTTGCTCCTCCTTGCCTCACAAAAAACAGCCTGTGTGCTTGTCTTCGTGATTCAGAGCACAGCCTCTTTAATCCAGAGAAGCAGAAAATAAAGAATTGAAGATAGGTTTATTTTTACACTCGGACACTGGAGAAGGAGGAAGCCCTCTCTTCTGTGCCAGGAGAAGAAAAAGGAGAACAGGTCCAGAAAGGAGCATGATCCCCTGAGTCATGATTTTTGGCACAGCCTAGGCTCAGCCACCTGAGCTGAGCCAGGGACCTATCCTACATCTTTGAGCAGAGCCAAACACAAACAGGACACTAAGCTCAAACACCTCACTGAGGGAGCACCACGACTTCCTGCCAGCCAAGCACAGTTYGTCATTGCCTGGGCTTAAACACCAGCAAACAGGCTTTAGCCAYCAGCCTCAAGCCCCTTTCACACCTGAATGGAACCCATTTTCTCAAAAAAAACCCCAAAAGGTTCAACCTCAGCCTTCCCTACACAATACCTACTGAAGATTCATTCCTAAAAGCATTTCACTACACAGGCCAGCTGCTCCCTGCTGTAGTCTCCCTCCTTTATCACTTCCTGAAGGTGTCTACACCCAAACTCCCTCCCTAGCCAGCCCATCATCATCCCACCCCTTCACCTGAGCTCCTCAGCTGAGACCTCTGATTTAAGCCAGGCCCAGTTGAGGCTCCCAGTTCCCTCCCAGATCAGCCCAGTAAGCAGAGTCATTAGCCCTGGGAGGGAGGGTTACCTCAGTACAAACTGAGCATGAAGCCATGGCTCTGACAAATTCAGTGAGGSTTTTGCCTTCACTGGCAGAGATGAGGCTTCACCTGGGTGAGAGTTCTTTTTTTTGTAGCTGTTTGCACCCAGAGCCTGAACAGGAGAGGCTCCAAATCCATGTGCTGCTTACCAGGCTAAACATGAGGCAGGACACCAAAAGCTGCTGTTCCACCTTTAGCAAGGAGGCCCACCTCTGTCCTTGTGCCCATACAAAAAATTAGGGGAGCAAATGCCCCTGCACTGCCCCAGCAATACAGCTGAGCAAACACAGCAAAGCATGGGGGAGAATGACTGAGCTTGGGAATGGCTGGGAACATGACCTTGAATATTTACACATCTTCTCTCTACAGAGTTTTTATCTTTGCTAATGTAGTCTTAACTATGGCTTCATGAGGAGTCTGCAAGGACCAGCTTAGAGAAGATTCCACTTTYCATTGTCCTTGCACAGTTGTGTGACCACAGTCCCCAAAGAGCACTTCACTTAAATAACCCCCCAGCTAGCTGCCATGTCTTGCACTAGAAACTTTAACATTAGCTCACTCATAGAGCCCTTCTGGCAAAATCACAACCCCTTTATTTCACAAGGGGAGCCTGAGTGGAAAGAAAATGAGGAAGAAGGAGCATCACCTGAAGCCACCTGCCATGGGCAGGTGTGGGTGTTGCATTGCCACAGTGAGGGACCAACAAACCAGCACAGCCAGCATCCCCAGTGACTGCCTGCCACCACATCACCCCTCCTGCTGTCTYTCTTGCCTCCCTTGCTCTTTTGGTGAACACTTTAATTTTTTTTTTCCTAATGAGAACGAATTTATTTATTTTCTCAACAGCCCCAAATGTGCTTTTTAAGTCCTGTGCATCTTGTTAGACTAACTCAGGCTGTTAACTTTGCAAATATACTGCAAAGAGACTCTACTTGCAAGGTTTCTCTCTGGATTACAAATACCTCCTTAGTCACTAGAAGGTAGAAACCTCTCTCTGCAACAGCATATCACTCTAGCTAGTGACTGGTTATTTGTTGATCAAACAAACTGCCTGGAAATCAATAATTAGAACTTATCACAAGAGTACAGTTTATTAATTCCCACACAAATTATCTAGTTCCAGAAGTTGAATAAAAGATCAGGATAAAAAACATAGATTACATTGGACTAGTTCTTCTGTACTAACTTTAAAAATGAACACTCTTATGCAATCTAAAACGTTTGGGTTAATAGATAACAGCTCGTGCATCAGCAGCAGGTAAGTTTTCTTTAGAACAAATGTGTTTGAGAGGAGTCAGCTGAAAGTATCAAAGTTAAGGAGGAAAGATTGTAGGTAGATGTTTAGGAAGGTGGGACAAGGTGCAAGTTGAATTATAGTGCAAGGAAACCTCAGAGGGTGCTAATCAGCCTCCTCTTGGCCACACCATAAGGGTGACAGCTTCAGCAGCATGGAAGTGCTTCATGGGGTGATACAGGCAAGAAAAAMACCTGAGCTGAATTTCTTCCTGCTCACTGTGGGAGCCAGCAAGTTTCCACAGAAGATGAAGAACATGACCCCATCTTGCAGAGGTCACAGAGGGCCATTGCAGTGGCTCAAAAAGTCACAAGCAGATACAGCCAAGCTGTTCCCCTACTGCCCCCCAGGTCCTGCAGAAGCTGCAAGGGCCACACCTGCACCAACATCACTCCTGCTACATCAGCAAAATAAACCTGTTTATCATTCCTTGCATTTCACCTCATGCAAGCCTGAAGCCTGTCCAGAGGGCTAAAAAGCATCCCCCAGTGTGCATCTCTACATCAGTGTGTAGATGGCTCCAAATCACTCCAGATCATTAAGCTGTGGTTGATATCTGGGTCTGAGGAGGAACTGGTACATTGGACTTCCTCAACAGCTCTGCCACAAGCTCCCCAAGGACTATTGCTCAAATAATTTAAATTCTTTTTCTGTCTTTGAACAGTGAAGGTGACAACTGTTCTTCAAGGGGTAGGAAAGGCTGAATTTCCCACTGGGAAGTGTGTCCAGCTCCTCAGCTGGAAGACGCTAGAGAGCTGCCAAATACCATTATTAATTTAGAACAGCTAATTTGGTTCAATGAGATTGGCATGAAAATGCAGGAGCAAAGCTAGGAAGGTGGTTCCAGCTCTCCCTGGATTCATGGTCCTCCACCCACACCAGGGATCAGTCACAGGGTATCAGGTAACTTGCATGAAGTCATCAGGACCAATTCTAATTCGCTAATCTCTCCTTTAGGCATGACAGAGATTTATTCACATTAAACTTTCATGGCTATTGCTGATCTCAAGCCTGGATTATCTACCAGGCAGTGCCAGGGACACTGAGGGAGGGGTTRGTGCTCAGGAGCTCAAGCAGGGCAGTGCTGAAGAAGGGCAATTGGAGTTTCAGTACCAAACAAAATCCACCCAATGCCTTACTAAYGTGTGTTTATTTATCAGTTGTTGGAATACCAATACCCTGTGAGGAGACTAAAGGTCCTGGGTGGCAGGTAAATGAACACCCTCCAGTTGTGCCATTAATTCCTAAGGAGCAAGTGGGAGAGTTTACCAGCAAACCTGTCAGCTGTAACTAACTCGGTTTTCTGAGAGGGGRCAGATTGCTCATCATCCTGAACTCCCCTCCCTGCCAAAGTGGGAAGCCCAGGAGCATCTGCCACTTCCAGCAGGGCTGAGCCCACACCAGAGGCCATTTCTGCATCAGCTGAGGCAGAGAGGGCTCATTAGAGCAAGGGGGTCTTTTCCCACATCAGCCCTGGATGCCCATAGACACTTCCCAGTTCCAGTGTCCCAGTCAGACCCCAGRAGCAGCTCAGGGCAGGGGCAGGGCTCTGTGGGGCYGCTTGCTCCAGCACTGCCACCGTCAGCACAGCCCCAGTGTTATTCCAGCCACGCTGGCTGCAGGAGCACTAATCTGACATAACAACATTTCCAAGCCCTTTTCCCTCCCTGATGCAGTATCTGCCACCAGGGACACAGGATCTGAATGAATCCAGCCCTCTAAGGTCCAGAACACGTTGTCCATGGAAAAACAACGCACACCAGAGAAACAAAAAGTGAGAGACTACCTGGCTGCTGTTTATAGACTTCTCAGAAAAAGCCAGCAGTCAGCAGCCAAATTCAAATAGTCACATCACTCCCTCATGGAAGGTGAGTTTATTAAATGCCTGGATGCTTTTCAGCCCAATAGCCCAATTCCTGTATTTGCAACCAAAATGTTGGAATAAGTAGCAGGGCTTATGCTGGGGCCCACTGGACTCAGTAGGAAAGGCAGATGCCAGAGTCTTTTTTAGATACATAACAGTAATTCTTTTTACTTCTCTTTTTGTGGGCTACTGGACTCCACCCTCAGTCACACACAAAACAATTCCTGGATAGATTTTTCTACTAAATGCCTCAGACTWCTTATGGAGGTTCCTGGTTTATAAAGATAAATAGTATTTCTGCTTTGGAAAGTGCTAAGAATCCCTTGAGTCCACTCCAAGAAGCAGCTACAGATTCAGGAGAAAAGCAGTGTCATACARGGAAGGGACCTGAGGGACTGAGAGTGAGCAATCCCAAACCCTTCTCTGTGACTGCCAACGGACCAAGGCASAACCCTCTGATTGTTATTCACCAAACCTCCTGATGAAAAGCTGCTGTTGCCCCAGAGCAGAGCACAGCAGCTGTTCTGACGCTGGCTGCCAGCTCAGACCCTTCTCCTGCGCAAGCAGAGCCATTTCAGCAAAAAGAGCCCATCACTCTCTTCTTACTGGAAAAGACAGAACAGTGCCTCTTACGCCATAACTTGCTCCAGCTTCTGTTTTCCTTCCTCAGCTCCCTTACAGAAAACTATAGGCCACATTCACCCCAATTTTCTCTCCCTTTAGGATGCTTTTGAATCCGACATAATCAAGGCAAGGGTTACCAGATGCAAACCGGTGTGAGCAAGAGGAGAGCTGGCCTTGCCAACAGTTACTTGTCATTCCTGTATTTCACTCCCATTCCACCTAACACCTTGTCTTGCTGTGCTTGGGCAGAGATGCAAACGCTGCCCTCTTCTCRTGATGGCCAAGCCCTTGTCAGATGCTGCTCTAGCCTTCAGCASGATGTGAACAGCAGTCTGGGGCTCWGTGAGATGCTGGCCAAGGCATGGCTATGCAGGCAGGTGAGCTGATGAAAGCTCTCTGCARTAGACTTCTCCAAGAGCTAAGAGGTTCCTCCAGCCTTATCTCTTTAGGAGATCAAGTACTTACATGTGCTTTGAGTCAGCCTAGCCACAAAACGATCAGAAAAGTAGAGCATAGCAGAGAACATGGCAAGAGATGAAGGATGTGCTCCAGCTCCAGCTGGAGRAAGACCTGCACTAATCTGGCAAAGCAGATGAAAGCTTAGACCTGTGAAACACTGAGCACTGAGGAGCTGCAAACYTCATGATCTGGATAATTTAACCAGAWGARKCATTATGTCTCAACYCTCTGAATAGTCTTCAATATCTATTTTTCACACATTACACACCTTCAAACACCTCTCAACCCGCCCCACCCCCCAAAAAAAATAGGCAAGAACAAAACTAAGACCCATAGAACAAGAGATTAAATGGCACAAAACCACAAATGTCCCAGAAGGAATGAGCAAGGGAAGCCAAGGACCTGTTGGGATTTGCAGTTCCTGCCTTAGCTGGGAAATTTTTATTGTGGATAAGCCATGGCAGTCACTGTCTTTGGCTTGTGCTGAAGCCAGTGGGAGCTTAGCACAASTCATTCTTTAAGAGCAACGTCTCTGAATAACAAGCAAGCATGGCATGGCACTCGCTGAACTGAGTGAATAACGGGTCTCATAGGTGCTGTCAGAAGGAAAATCCCAGCTGGCTCCAAGGAGCTCTCTCCGTGTGTTGGCAGCTCCTTGGTATTTCTCTCAGACAGGGAGGGCAGGTCTGAGCTGAGAGCCGAGTACAGCACATCCAGGCTTACATAACCCAAGGGGCCCAGGGTAATCATTAACGCTGGATTATTGCCACTGGCTTTGTGCTGCGGTCACCTGGTTGTTTGGATTAAATGTATAGTGGCCATTTAGACAAGGAGAAGGCTCCTGGCACAAGGACTTCAGTGAAAACCCCCAGGGAGGGTGGGAAGACTGCTGCAAATATCACAGGATCTAAACTCAAGCTCTCCCCCAGGGAGCCAGAGCTGCCACCTTCCACCACAACACCCTGCTCCATGGGCTGGTTTGCTTTCCACAGGGGTGCAGCTCTCCTCAAAACCACCAGGGTAAAAAGCCCCCACATAACACAGGTCAGGGGTGCAGAACTCTTCCTAGGGAGCTCTGCCTTGGTGACTCTCACRTGTGGCTCACCAGCAAGCAAGGTCCCWTTCCTCTCCCCTTGGCATCCTTTCCAAAAGCACACATTATCAGCACAACCTGACTTTACCTATGTCCTGTCTTTATCTTTCTTTGCTTATCTGATGTCTCACGTGTCCTATTACTCTTTGCCTCCTGTAACCTGCTGTGTGTTACTGGCGTGTGGTCTGTGCCACTGTCTGGGGCAAAGGAGATTTAGAACATCTTGGTTCTGCTCCCATTTCCCCTCTCTGTTGTTCTGGGGTCTCGGACACCCCAYTGCACTATGTTTGGCCACAGGTCACAGAAGTCAGGTCACCTTACAGAAAGATCACTTTAGTCCTATTTCTCCTGCTCAGTCCTTACCTTGAGTACAACCTCCCCAGGTGACAGCTCCTTACCAATCCCAACACCACTCCTTCACCACTGGCTCTGACAAAGGGACTATAAACCTTTTAAAAATACACACAGTTCTGGCAAGCATTAGGAACCAGATCACTAGATTTTGTGGAGACTGTACCACTGCACACATATTCATTCACACCTCAGAAACCCAATTACAGAGGTTTGAAGTCAATGAGACTTAGGCATATGTGTAACCATGCCATGCTGTGCTTTGCCATGCAGAGTTGCTGAAGCTGGGACAATTTACCCAGCTGTGGCATCAAAACACTTAAATATGTTTATCTTCATGTGGATAAARTCAGGCTTAAGGCAAGGCCACACTTTTCACATGAATCAGCAAAGCCCAGCCAGGCCAGTAATTCCACTAAAACAAACATCAAAATCTATTTTTGAAATTTCTACTGTTTTGGGACAAAACTCTGGAAATGTCAATCATTTCATGCAGAACTAACTCTGCTTTCACAGCAAACATGGCCCTACTCATTTCAGCAAAATATTGCAACTTTTACATAAGCTTACATTTCCTTAGGTATTAACCAGAGAAACCCACACAATTCACACTCAAAACCCATACTTTAAACACACAAGAGAGAAAGGAAAAGAAAAGAGAGAGAGAATATGCATTTCATGGAAAATATTACAGGTTAAAACAAAACTTAGGTCTTAGATTTCTGCCCTGCTGTGCTCCCACAGTAGGCATTTTGCATTACTCCACTYCAGCTTTAAGTATTACCTCTTGCAGAAAAATAGCAACTTCTGCCCCAAGGGTCTTTGMAGGTTGAATTGCCCAACTTTACAGCAATATCAGAACTCCAGGTGAGATGGGGAAGAGACTGAGATGCTATTTAAAATAAAGCAGCTGGTTTAAYGGATGAAGTGGATAGGGTGAGAACAGAAGGGAATTGCAGATCGTCTTGGAGCAGGCTTGCTAATTAAAGCTTAAAAAACCACTGTCCTGAGCACTCTGGTCTTCAAGCTACACCTCAGGAGGTAGCAACAACCTGGATTGCACAGATCTTAGTCTGCCTCATCCCTCAGTCCTCTTGCCAGACTCAAAGGGATTCTCTGGGGAAAATAATCAAGGGTCTGGAGAGCCCTGGCTCATCAGCTGGTACTTTTTGGTGGCTGTTCTTCAGGGAGAGACTTTAATCCCTCAGTGCCTGTTAGTGTCA
Organism: Alauda arvensis; assembly: GCA_902810485.1. NCBI lineage: Eukaryota > Metazoa > Chordata > Aves > Passeriformes > Alaudidae > Alauda > Alauda arvensis. The sequence continues at coordinate 1,556,132 of CADDXX010000154.1, forward strand.
GAATGATTCTTGCTGGAAGAAGATCTGGACCCACTGCACCATTGCTCCCATGGAGACTCAGAAGTGACTTTACCACCAGTAGTGTTGCTGGTTTCTTCTTCCAGTGGAGGCCAAAGTAAGCAAAAGCACAGTGCAAGAGACGTCCCAGCTTGCAGATCACAAGAGCACGGTGTTCATGCCCCTGTTGTTACAAATGGAAGCAATGGCTTTTGCAGAACAGGGTGTCTTCTCCTCAGGYCTGAGGCAATTCTTCCCACCACAGCTCCTTCACATCACTCTTTCAGGTGTGGGATTTACAGAAAAGCCAACTGGCACCAAGACCTCTGTCATGCCAGGCCTTTCTTTAACAATCTAATCCTGTGGCTACTGGTCTCATTGCTTGCTCCTTCCATCCAAGGATCACACAAAGGCAAATTAAGTCCCACAGTATCACTGTGATGCATTATTACCCATGTTTTACAAGAAAGGGAGCTGCAGAAYATGGCTATTGAGTCCTTTGTCTTGGGTCACACAGCAAGTCACGCCACAGTCTGAAGCAGACTTTGAAGCCCTTCCTCCAGCACACTAACCACTAAAGCTGGAATTCCCTCAAAACCTGCTTGCTCTACYTTATTAACCACAGTTTTACAGCATCTGTAGACCTGTTCCACAGCAGTCAGGAGCCAAGGAAGGTGTTTGTGTCCCAGCGTGGCTGCCAAGCAAGGCACGAGGGCTCCAGTGAAGAGRGAGAGCTGAGACATCTTGTGCCTCCCAAGAACTTTCTGAGGTGAGAAAAACTGAAGATAACTTCAGAATTGATCCATCATCTCCCTGTTACACAGCACCTGAAAAGTTACATCCAGGTGAATCAAAATTTCAAGTGGTATTGTCCTGATTACAGAGCTGCCAATAAAGGAAATTAATGAATAATAATTTCAAGGAGGGATTTAAAATTTCCATTTTCATTTTATTGTCAAAGTAAATATATTTTTATGAAGAACAAAAGAAAATATACAGAATTGTAACTTATGTACACTGGCTTTATAGGTATTTTTGTTTCCAATTTACACAAATTTGATACGTTATTAAAAGATATTTTATATAGATATGCATCTATGTACAGTTTTATTTACATACATTCATAGGATGTGATATAAACCAGTCAATAGATGATAGTTCAATTATATTAATTTCTAGAGGACAAAAGGAATGCATTTASTTCAGCCAGACCTGCTGCTCTCACACAGCATGGGCTCCTGCTCTGCCTAGCTCTGGGATCACACTTTCCTATTTCCCATTTTGCCAACAGAAAAGACAAACAGATGCCGTCTGCGAATGGAAAGGAAATGCAACATCCATTATAAAATCATTGCTAATTACTGAATTCTATTTTCTTCTAAAGCTTCTTACAATCGCCAGAGTTCAAAAGGAGAAACAAAACAAGAAGAAACACAAATAAAATCACTTGCCTGCTGCCATCTGATGATTTGCTTAAATTCCCTTCTTAGCCAGCTATCACACCAATTTGTTTCTTTTGGCTACTGTTCTCACCCATGTGCCCACCCCAGCTGCRTGGAGCTCTGACATGGCTGTCAGGAGGGACAGCATTGAGGTTCACCCCTAGACCTCGATCTCACAGCGCTGTCCCACCAGGTCCTGGTTCYTCCCACCCTCCTTGGGYACAGGCACATCCTGCAGACCCTGCCAGCAGACAGACTSAGCTCCAACCAGCCAGGCCTTGGCTCACWCTGGATGTGGGGATGCTCACCAGGCACCCCCGGGGCTGGGGCTCTGGTTTCTCCCCCCAGGTCACACGAGAAGGCAGGAGCAGAGGCAGGAGCAGAGCTCAGAGGCTCTCACAAACACCTCAGTGCTGCTCTGTGGGCAGACAGCAGCTCTTCTGCTAAGGACAGTGGATGCTGCACACCAGCCTCAAAGGAAAGCAGCGTCCTTTGGCACCTGGGCATCCTTTCAGCCCTCGGCAGCACAGGACAGAAGCAGGCACACAGTTCCAGAGGCTCCACTCCAAGCCATTCCACGCAGCCTGAGCTTCTGGGTTTGCTTGGGACGTGTCTTTGCTTAAATATATATATATGTATGTATGTATGTATGAATATGTATACATAAATATTTATATATAGCCCTAGCCAAGGGAAAGGTAAATGTGAGCGGGGAAAGTCAGAGATGCATGGAGGCACATTCCAGTACTCTCTAAGCCTTGTCTCCCCCTATCCCCAACTCCCACTRTTCCTCCTCCTATGGCCAGCCCCTACAAATCCTTGGCTCAGGCGACCCAAAAACAAAGGAGTTGTTTTCATTTCAAAAGGAATTTGCTGTTTCCAAACTGGACAAATAGAGCAGCTTAATAAAAACTCACAATGAGTGGCCTGTACATGAGCAAAGCCCTCAGGAATGCCAGGGCTATAATTAACTAGCAGCAAGCAACTTTTACATTTTCCTGTGCAGCAGAAAACAGCTAAAAATAAAACACTGTAATTTCCAAAAGAAGCAGCAGCAAAGGAGAGACAGATAGAAGGAAAATAATATCCTTAAAAGAAAAAAAAAAAAAAAGAAAAAAAAAAGGAAGAAGCGCCCCGCTCCCCTGACCCAAAAAGAGCTTCACTCTCAAATCATCTTTGAAGGGCGTGGGGCACTCAGACACGGTGGTATCAAGTAATAGCATTGACTGTTCCGTGGAGACAAATAAATTATCACKAGGAATATGGTGAGCAAAGTGCTGTGGTGGGCTGCTGTGGGCCGGCTGGGCGGAAGGGCAGCGCAGGGCCCGTCAGTTCACGGCGCGCACGGAGCGGTTGCTGCGCGGGAAGCGGTGCACCTTGACGTGCTTGGACAGGTGGTCACTGCGAGCGAACTTCTTCTCACACACCGGACACTGGTAGGGCTTCACCCCCGAGTGGGAGCGCCTGTGCCGGGACAGCTCGTCTGACCTGGAGAACCTGCAAGAGAGGAGAAGCYTGCTCAGAGAAACGGGGGTTTGGGATGCTGAGCCTCTCGCAGCAGGGTTAAAAAAAGCCCCCTCAAGCCACTGGGAGACGCCGGGAGGCGAAAGGGATGGGCAGCAGTGATGGGAACACACAACTACCAACCTCACCCAGCCCAGGGCAATGCACGGAGGCAGTGTTTGCACCAGCCTCGCCCTGGACCCCATAAAACCCCGTAACATGGGCACAGCTTTTCAAAAACAGTGCTGCTCTCCATCCCCCTGCCAGTCCCCTTCAAAGCCACCCCACCATCTCTCTCCTGCAAATCCAAGCACAGACTCCAAACACTGTCCTTCAGGTGAGGTTTGTTTCAAGCTCCCACTGACAAGGGCAAAACAGACACCCCCTAAATGCACCCAGTTTGAGAGGGATTCCAGATAAATCCAGCTATAGCTACTTAGAAACACCATGACTTATTTGATCCAGATGAAAAATTGGCTTCTGTGTGTGCTCCTACAGGCTAAATAAAGAGTCATTAATAGTACCACAGGGTGTCAACAGCTGAAATTCAGGYGGGCTCCAATGGCCATTAGCATAGTTATTTGCATAGTTAGCATGGGTAAATTAAATCAAGAATGAGCCTTAAATTACCAAAACTGTAGTGCATAGTCCTTTGAATTTCAGATATTTTCCACCTTCCATCTCCACAGAAAAATCCCCAAATAGCCACCATGAATCCCACAGGCTTTATTGAACCCCAAYGGCTGAATCCTTTGGTCTTAAGAGCAGGGCTGGCTCTATTTCCATTTTGGACATGACTGGGATACAGAGGGTTAATTAACAATGTCACACTAAAACAGCCCTGTCCAGATGGGTACAAAAAATTTGCTGCCTGACAAAGGGCAATTAAGTGTTTTGTTGCCAAAGCAGTAACAAAGAGCAGCACAGAAAGAGAGCTTGCAAGAAATGGTATCAGCTGTTTATTTACAATAAATAAGTGAAGTCATGGGCACTAGCTGAACAAACTGGGGAAAGAACATGTAGAAAAATGTGCCCTTCTGGAGCAAAATATCACATCATCAACAGAGCGAATACGCTATTTTTATGAAAGGGAGAAAACAGGACTGCTGGGCTCCTATGAATAAATCCCTCATGCAAGAAAAGTAAGTTTCCACATAAAGGTTTTAATTAGCTCTGATCTCCCGCCAACAGTTGAGGACCAGGGCATAGGGCATAGGCACTGGGAAAGCTGGTAATGGTTTCCTCAGTTGCTGCAGCTCTTCAGTCTGGTCATGYTCCCCAGAGAGCACTCAGCCCACAGAAAGCAAAGGCAGGCACTTGCCATGGGTAAGGTGTGGTGTGGACACATCTCTCCCAGGGGCATTTCTAGGGGAGATTCTTTCACCTATTCACTTGCTTGTCTTCCTCTCCTTGCTGTGGTATCCTCCTGGCAAAAGAGTCGAATTCTCCATGATGAACAGGCAACTGTTACAGAACTGTCAACCTGCTCCTTGTGTGGGATGAGTCTTCTTCATAAAGGCTTTGACAGAAGTTTCTCTTCACTTGCAYGTTTGCTTTCTCTAACACCCCTGTTCCTTTCAGCCACAGCTTCCCAAAAACACAGTCCGGACCCAGGAGCAGCAAGGGTCAGGGATTTCTCCCCAAGTCCTAAGCAGTGAGGCAGTTCCAGTGCCAGATCCCTGCAGGGATGCTCTTGTAGGGCTATGGGTGAGTGGGCCTGGAGTGTTTAGGATGCTGCCTGTGCAGACTGCCTCAGTAGGACAGAAGTGCTGGACAAGGAACAGACCTGTGCCACATCCAGGGAAAAGAGGGAGCAGAGAGCGAAAAACACTTTTGCAAAAAGCACTCCTCTCATGTACAGACTTCAAAGAAGTAAAAACCAGATGTGGCTGGGTTGCCCTGTCCTATGTCCTTGGCCATTAAGGTCACCAACTGCAAGAGAAGTGCAGCAGCACTTGGCTAATCCTGCACAAGAGCTTCACAAGTGCATTTCGAGGGGAATTGCATGGATGGTAGGGGAGAAAAAGGCACATGTCAGGAATGAGCCTGGATGAGTTCATGGGATAAAAATACACTCTGCCTCACAACGATGTCCTAGCTGAAGAGGCAGGAATGTTGCAATACTGTTCCCCAGCAGTGACGGAAAGATCAACTTACAGAGCCCACAGAAATAAACCTCAAGCTGTCTGTGTGTTTACAGAAAAACAACGCAAAGGTTAGGACAAGGAAGCTGGGAGGATCTGGCGGTCTGGCTCTGCAGTGAAATATCTGCAACACACTCTGGCACGGAGATCAACCCAAAGAAAGTGAAAATAATCCACTGTGGAATGCAAAATTCAAAAGAAAAAAAATAAAAGGAAGCCCCAAGGAATACCTCACTAATCTGTCACTGCCATTTACAGAAGGATTCCTTCTTCAAAAGAAAAGTGAAGGGATCTGGGAAATCCCACGACAACTAAAAGAGCCTTCTTCATCTTTCTATCTGGCAGGACCCCAAGGGACAGTAACTACATCTCCCTTGAAGAAAAATCCTAGAGCTCTCTGAGGTAGGACGTGTCCTGTGTCTCCCAGCCATATGGGGACATTCCCACGTGGCTCATGGGGCAAGAAAGGTCAATAGCTTCAGCCTGGTACTTCTGGTCCCTGCCATGGCTGCCAGCCACTGAGGCCAGCTCAGGCTGTACCTCTCCTCCACAGTGGATTGGATTCCTCCTGCCCATGCCCAGAGCTTTCCTACAAGAAACCAGCACAGCTCCTGTGCACTTGTCATCCCCTTGCAGCAGCAAGAAAAGCTAATACAAGATGCCTGCCCTGCCCCATGCGTGGTACTGCCCATGGTCACTCAGGCCCAAACACAATCCTGGCCACACGTGTTACAAGCCTTTAAACCCTCCTGCCAAACCAGGCASAACTCATGGCCCATGCTGTCACCTGTGGAGCCTCCAGCCAGRAGATGCATTTAAAGGTGATTGTCTCACCCCCCAGCCTTGCAGCAAGTGCAGCTTTGCACGGTGCTGTGCCAGGGAGGGGAAGCAGGAGCTTCTCCTGCTCTGTGCCATGACACAGCTGCTGGGCCCAGCAGCTCTCTGGCTCAGAAGTGCTAACCAGAGGCTGGCATGCCAAAGGTAGAAGGTGGCACGACACAGATCAGTGCCCTGACCCATCCAGAGAACAAAAGGGTCACTGACCACTGCCAGATGAGCACCCCTCTGCAGATTGCCAAAAACAGCCCTTGTCCCTGGGCACAAGCAAGCAGGGTTCAGCCTCCATGAGGGAGGTACTAGGCGTCTCCAGCCATCCTAGGGGTTAGCAAAAAGGGTTTGCTGGGTGCACACTCCAACCCTGGTGAATTTAAAACATCATAGCAGGGCTGCACAGAGAGCTGAGGAACCTTTAACCCTCCCACTGAGCTCAGGCACTTTGTGCTAGGCAACACTTTGTTTTGGTTTTGAAATTACTATCTCCAGTGAGATCAGCTCTTAAGTGTCTTCAGTGAAAAAATAAATACACAAGCACAAGAATGCAGGGAAAAGAGGGGGAAAGCAGAGCCCAGCAGCGTTTTAGTGCTTMAATTCATTTGAGATTGTTAAGACCTGGGAGCAAACAGAGTGGCCAGATGCATTAGACTTAAGTCATGTGAGACTTAAGTCACAGCTCTCACTGAACTTCTGGAAAGGTAAACATGGTTTATTGATGAAAGGGGACTGAGTAATTCAATGCTCAGTTGGGTCTGGCCTTTGATGTGGGAGCAGTGCACAGGGAATGTGCAGCAATCTCAAGCTGGTGCTAAGGATTGCTGTGAGCATGGGAGGCARGTCCCCAAACACAGCCTCTCCTGCTGGCTATAAACTTCTCCTCTTGTAGCAGAGCCCTTCCCAAGTTTGGGGGTTTTGGGGATTGGGATTGCAGCCCAGGCTGTGAAATTCAACAAGACAAACTGTAAAAGAGTTTGAAAAGCCCTTTGCAGCAGCTGTTTGTGGACAAGACACATGTTCTTCATTATGAAGGTGATTAATTTCTCATTCCTATTGGGCTCATCTTTAAAAAGTTGTGGTGGCTAAAAGTTCAGGGTGTTCTAGGTTGCAAGACCTGCACTTTTTTTTGGCCCACCAGCATCCTGTTTTTGATGCAAACCATTCACCACAACACTTTGAGAAGAGAGGCACCTGTTGTAAATRTAATCATCCTTTATCACTTAATATTTTTCCTAAATGTTCCCTTTGGTTTTGTATCTTGGGGAACACCAGCTTTGTGATAAGACAGAGCTAGAGAAGGTCATCCACAGGCAAAGCTTCAGGCTCCTGATCGCCTGGGAGCGTTGGTACAAGTCTCAGCATGGATTAGACAAACAGTCACGTGCCACGTGCATTTGTCACAAAAAGGAGAGCTGTGCTCACATCCCAGAACAAGGAAAGCCAACACGACACCCACAGGCACATCTGCTGCCTGTGCCACCAAATAAAAAGCAGCAAGTGCCTGTACTGCAGGTCAGGAGCAACCAGCCCACAGTTTCTGGGACCAATCAGCTGAAAAATGCGGCTTTGGTCAGAGGGCACCCCGAGCAGCAAGACTGAGCTCATGAGAGGTGCCTCCAGGACAAAAGGAGACAAATCACCACCAGTTGGTAAAGTGACCATAATCTGATCTCCTCAGCCCTTCTGAGAAGCAAACTTCAGACTGGTCCAGCTGGGGAAGAGAGGGTTCAGCTCCATTATGACCTTTTCCCTCAAACCAACCCAGCCATCTCTAACTGCTGCATGTCTCGCATACTTGCATTTTTACACAACACTCTCCTGTTACTTTTTACCTCATCTGTTGCCCATGATCACAACCCATTTTCTCATTAGACAKTGCTCACTGAAGCTCTGCAGCATATTATTTGCAAGAAATTCAGTTTAATTTAACACGAGGTAGTTAAGATTATATTTTCTCCCATCATTTGTGGTGCTGTACATTAGCATTTGCCAGCAGGCAAGCCAGTAATACAGCAAACTGGAAAGAGGGAGGAAGGCACCTGTCAAAGCTTCCCTAAAATAAAAAGTTGATACTTTTTTAAAAGAGTAAATTTTTCCATTCATATTAAAAATAAAATAAAATATTTTAAAAATCTCTCTGCCAAACATTTTCTCAATCAAACTTGCAATCTTTCATTCAAGCAATGTTTAACTCCACCTCAGCCTTCTGGTTATGTTGTTACATCTGACAGCTTTTTTGCAGCTTTGAGTGGCGCCCACGCATTTTTCTGAATCAAGACAGAGAATAAAACCCAGAGTGTGCCAGAGTGTCACTGCCAGCATTTTCAGAAGGAGTAGGATGGAGTGCATTTTCTATGAAAGTGCACAGAATACTGCTTTTAACCACACTTGCTTATGACAGCCCTTCACTGACCACATTTAGTCCCACACAGGGCTGTGCACAGCAATTCTGCCCTAAACCATCCAGTTCACTCAGCCTCAGCTGGTGTCAGCCATGGGTCTGCTGGGGCTGGTGTGCAGCAACCACACCAATGCAAACACCAGATCTTACCTGTGGTAACAAGCTTAATCTGACCCTCTAGAATGAAATACAAATGATGATGGACGACTTTTATTTTCTTTAAGACACTAAAACTGCTGGTGCCAGCAGGTGATGCTGTGCTATTTAATTTATCAAAACCCCTGGGTTACCTAACAGGAAGAAAAAAGGTCTTCATTGTCAAACCAACCAAACAAGTTCTGGCAAAAGAAACAGTCTACAAATCAGAGTACAAACCTACATGCACAGCAAGTGAGATCAAGTGAGCAAAGAGGGGAAGGGGGATTGGAGAGAGCTGCACCCCRATACTGACCTCCATCCACAACCCGGCCACGTGCACGCAAAGGGCTTTTCTCCTGTGTGCCTCCTCAGGTGGGCTTTCAAATGGCTGCTTTTCGTGTACATCTTGGTGCAACCAGGAAAAGAACATTTATGCATTTTAATGAGTTCAGCTGCAGGGTTCTTTTGAAATTTCTGACCCATGATGATCCCCGTCTGCCCCTGGATCATGCCTCCTGGCCCAATCGGCTTGGCRGCAATGGGGACGGGAGCAATGCGCACAAATTTAGAGGACAAGTTCAAATTGGACGACTGAACTATCTGAGGCACAAGGGCAAATGTCTGTCCTTGGATGTTGACTAGGAGCTGTGCAATTTTAATGTTCTCCTGTGCTGGTCCTTGGGAACTGGGGCTCGTGTTGGACTCCTGTTTGATCTGTACAGGCTGGATTTGGAGCATAACCGGTATTCCATTCTCCAGGGTCATTCCTCCATTTGAAGCTTGGCCACCTTCCACTGAGCTGGTCAACTGTTCATTTTTGCTCTCTTTTAAACTAGTACTGGGTAACATATGGTCTTTTTGCTGCAGCGAAGCAACAGAAACCTGGCTGCAAGCTCTCAAGTCCTTGGTCTCGCTTTTAGGTCTTTCTTTGAGCTCCAAGTCCATGTTCTCCTCCAAAAATTCCTCAATCTCCTCAAGCGTGGGCTGAAATGGTCCTGAGTCTTCCATATCCACAGCAAATTCAGGCAACCTTAAGTACTCCTCTTTCACTATTGGCTGAAGTCTCCTTTTGTCCCACCATGATGCAGTGGTGTTCCCCAAAGATGCCTGGGACAATAAATAGTCTAAGATACTGTCCTGACTTTCTGCACTGGATGTGCTTCCATAGCTGGAGCTGAGGACCTGGGAGTCAGGGCTGGAACAAGAACAAAAGCTGGACGAGTCACTGTCATCTTCTGACAGGGGAGAGGGCAGCATTTGGTAGGACCTCACGCCTGCTGTCATGTCCCCAAAGTATCCAAGAGAAGATCTTGTGGATGAAAAGGATTCATCAGTAGGCACCAAGTGATCCACCATTCCTGGATGATCTCTTAAGGATATCCCAACAGCATATACCAGGCAGCCAAAGTTCAGGTGAGAGCCTGAGTGCAGGAAAACAAAACAACAGTCAGAAGTTGGTTTAATCATTTATCTCCATGAACTGCAGCTCGTAAAGCCCTGTAGCCCACAGGAAAGTCCAGAGCACCCAGCCTCCCTGGGCACACAGGCTGCTACAAGCTTTGATTTGTCTGCACTACCCCCCAAGGACTGTCAGGGCTGAAGYGTTTTGCAGGATTGCACCACATATTTGTAAAAGAATTCTGTCAGAAAACATTTCCCAACCGTGTGCACTCCAGATTTACAGCTCCCCTACAGAATATTACCGGCAAGAGAAAACAAGTAACGAGCTTTCACCTAGCAGTGAAATCCAGAGCCAAAGAAGGGAATGGGAAGAAAAAAAAAAATAAAGTGTTGAAATTTTTACCACCAAAAAGAAACAAATAAAAAAAGTTTATTGCTTGTGGTGATAAAATGCAAATCCTTTCCCTATCTTGTAGCTTTCCACCAACCTTATTTTTAACTTCCTCAGTTCTACAAATATAGGCTGTTCAGCATAATGCAAGGATCAATCTGGCAGGAGCCAAAAATATTTACTGTGCTTCAGCATTTACTAGGCGGATTTTCCCCTCCAGATGTAATGAATCAGTGTGCCAACGTCATCATCACCTGCGCTGTCCTTAATAAGGCTGGCACTGCACTGAGCTAATTACTAAGCCCTGCCAGCCAGCTGGTGGCTGGTTTCACCCCTCTGCTCCATGCTCCTCTCTGCGGGGCAGAGGCTGGCCAGCTGCTGAACCAGGAGGGCTGCACGGCCCCCTGACCTGTCCCCAACAAAGCCCKGCTCACCTGAGCCCTAGCCCCATTACAGCCCCACAGCAGCAAACTCCCCCTTTACCAGCACATCCCACCCCAGGGCTCACTGACAGCCACGACTGCCCTGCTCTTCACCAGCAAACTTCCTAGAAAGGCTGCCTGGGGAGGGGGAGCCACGAGGGACATCTGTGTATTTTTTTTTTATTCTCCACCTCCCCGAGGGAAAAAAAACCAAAACAAAAATTGCTTACGGACAGAGGTTATGCCCCTTAGAGAGCAAACGCAGAGACTCAGGACGGAGCAAACACTGGCCCTCAGTCGCTTGCTCAAGGTGACTGATTGAAAACAGAGCTGTACATGTGCATAATAAAACAACTCTTTCTGTGGAAGGTATGTGGACTGCAGAGATAGAAGTCATTCGATCAGCCTGTGAGGCTGTGTGTGTGTGTGAATTAGGAGGCATGTGACGCGGCGTGAAGGAAATGCCAGTCAATCTTGTTACACGCTGTCATTTTCCACAGGCTCTGCCGCTGCGCTTTGGACGCTTTGCCATGAATAGTCAATAGCTCCCAGTTTTGTGCAGGAGAGGGGATGGCTGTTACTGCTGTTGCAGAGCATCTTTGCTGCCTTATCTCCAAAATTTGCCCTGTCTTTCCTTCTCTGGGGAARAATTCAAAAGGTGTCTGTATGCTCAGTGCTGCAGTGAACATACAGAGAGGTATTTTACACAATACCCTGAAAGAGCTCTGTCCCATTGGCAAAATCTATTAATATTTCACAGGAAGAGAGGGGGGGAAAAGCCATATTTCTTAAAGATATGGCTCCCTCCTTCACAGACACATGGAGGAAACAGGGATGGGCTGAAAGAAAGACTTAAAAGTAAGAYTGCACATTTTCCTGTCGGTCAGCTATGCCTCTGAACCAATAATGAAATACCTCCATGTGCTGAACACAAGGAAGTTCAAACAGAGGTTAGTGGCTCTGTTTTGTGACCTTAGCCTATAATCATGTCTTATAGTAAAAGCAAAGAGTCAGAAGAGCTGAACTATTTCTAACACTTTTTTTTAAAATCTCTGTGTTGATGGAAAGTTCCCCCAGCAGAAGTCCCTTAGCTGAGCTATTCCAGTTTTGAAACAGAAAGCACCATCTGCTTCTGACAAATTAGTATTGGCATCTGGTAAGAATTCACCCAGGCTGATTGGCTTCTGTCTTGCACCAAAAACTGRTGGTTGCCTTGAGAAACACAGGGCAGAAAGGAAGAATTGCCCTCAGATGGTTTCTGATCCTCCCTCCAATGTCTGCATTATTCCAGCTTAAACTTCTGAAGAATGGGGCTGTGAGGGAAATCTGGACTGCAACATGTGCTTTTCTAAGAAGAGCTGGCATGCTCTGCGTGCACCAAAAGCAGTTGGTGAGCTTCTTTTAAAAAAAAATTTAAATGTTTAAGGGTTTTTGTTTTTTTTTTAATGCCAGCAAGAGCTGGGAAGCCACACATCAAAATATCCGTATATTTCCCAGGGAATAGARCTAAAATGTAATTTGAATAAGGACTTAAACGATGGGGGGAAAAAATAACAATGAAACCCTAGCAACTGCTATGGGCCGGTTACCTCAGCAGAAAACAGCCAGCAGGCTTGTTTCCCTCTCTTTTGACAAGGAACAATGTCACTCGATGTAACCAGAGGCTTTTTAAGAGGGGACTGTCAGAGCCAAACAGATCCAAGCACATTATGGGCCAGTTCTGCTTTCTGTGCACTCTCAAAGCTTGCAGAACAGCCAAGAAGATTTTGGAGAATGCCTGGAATGCAGGATCGGGCCCTGGCTATATTTTTCTCCTAAAGRCCGGGCTAACAACCAAAAGGCTTTCATCCTTACTTCGCCTGAAGACACAGCCAAAAACAGAAGATTAGAAAACAAAACCAAAAAAAGCCGGGGCTCTGGCGGCTATGAAAACTAATTACACTGTTTCCATAATGCACTTTCATCTCTAGGAACGTTGAAAACATGTTAGAAATGTAAACACCTATAGTGAGACCGCAGTGCCTGAGCCACTGGAAACAGCACTTCTGGAGTGAAATACAGCAGCTGTTCAGCAGCACGACCGTCTCCAACTTTTTTTTAAGAGTTCCCTGGGYTGTTATGGTGTCCTTTCTGCCAAAAACATGTTGTTCTGTTTAAAACCTGTCCATCGAGCCACCAGCTAAAAAAAAATTAATGACAAAAAGCAAACCAGAGAAGACATATTTTGACACAGAGCAACATTAAAATGTAAAGTCCTGGSAACTTGTTGAAAAACGGGGATGTATTTCCCAGCCTGTCATTTCTGGACAGTCAGCCCAGCACAAGTGATCACACAGCATATATGAGACGCTGACAGTCATTTCCTACATTTACTGCCACAGCTTTTTCTAGTTTAAGACTAATCTCTTCAGGGTTTTCTCTTGTTCCCTAGAAGGCTTTAAATCTGTTCAGGCTGACTTCTGCTCCACAGAMAGAGCCATAAACAAGGCAATGAAGCAGGCCCAGAGTTTCTAAGAAATTAAAAGAGAAATGCAGGGGGGCAGAAATAATAATAATTAGAAAACAACGAAAAGAAGCCGTGAGCCAGGAGTAAACCCATTTGCTCTCCTCTCCTCCGCAAGGTGGCTGCGCTGCTCCGGACACAGCGGGGTGTTCAGGTTTGTTTTTTCCAAACCCGTTGCTCCTGAGAAGCTGCAGAAACATTCCCAAAGCTTTCTTTTCTGAGAACTATCCCGCTCCAGCCCCAAACTTTGCCTCCCAGAAGAGGAAGCGCTTCACCTGCAGCAGGCACGGGGACGGAGCGCACCCCGCTGCCTCTGCACCCCAGCAGAGAAGGGGGGTCCGGAATAACGCGTGGCACCAGCTGCCCGGGCAGGGACAGGGACAGGGGTGCCGGGACACACACACACGGGGAATTCCCCCTCCAGCACGAGGGCAGCCAGGTTTCCACGGCTGCAAAATATGTTTGTTTGGTGTTTTTTAAATCGTGGTTTTTGTTTGTTTATTCTGTTTGTAGAGGTTTTTTGGTTTTTTTTAATTATTGTTTATTTTATTGGTTTTTCCTTCCATCCTTTTTCAAGAGGCTTTGGGGGCCCGAGCTCTTTCTCTCCCTCTCTCCCCCCAGGCAGTTTGGTCGCGATGATCGGGAATAACCCCCCCCGCCCCGCTCCTCGTCGCCTGTCACTCCGTGGCACGGCACCGCTCCAGCCCGAAAAGAGCCCTCCAGCCCCGGCGGGGMTGGGATTCCATGCGGCACCTCGGCCGGGGGCTGAGCACGGGCACAGCCCCGTCCCCGCCGTGCTGCGGCAGCGGAGGCTCCGCCGGCGGGACGCGGCCCCGCTCGCCCTTACCTGAACTCCTCTGCGAGCCGGGGGGCACCAAA
>CADDXX010000154.1:1570397-1594833 GCA_902810485.1 Alauda arvensis
CCAACCAAGCAAAGCCAAAGCGGCAGCCCCGCACGGGCAGCAGCGGCCGGCAGCGCGGAGCGGCGGGAGGCGGGCGCAGCTCCCCCGGGAGGCGGGTGCGCGGCTGCGGAGCGCGGCCCCGCTCCCGTAGTACTATATCCCCCTCACATGACGGCCGCCCGGCCGCGGCGGGGGAGGCCGGGGAGAGGCTCGACCGCGTCCGCCGCCCCCATTGGCCCCGGCGCGGCGGGGGCCGGGCCGAGTGCGGCCTCAATGGAAGCCGCGCTCGGCCCCCGGGGCGGTGCTGCGCGGGCCGGGCCGCGGGGAGGCCGCGCAGCGCGGGGATGCGCGGGCCTGGCAGCGCTCGGGCGGGCCTGCCGCCGCAGGGAGAGGGGGAACCGGCTTAAACTGAGAGAATCGTGGTGTGGATTCGGTGTAAGGCAGAATGCTTTACAATGAGGGTGATGAAACACCGGGACGGGTCGCTCGAAGAGCTGGTGGATGCCCCATGCCTGGAAACGTTGGACGGGGCTCTGAGCAATTCGATCGGGTTGGAAACGTCACTGTTCCCTGCAGGGAACTGGACTAGGTGGCATAGTRATGTCCCTTCCGACCCAAACCGTTCTGGGASTTTGYGAGCCTCTGGATATCTCCTGGAGATAAGCAAGTCCCTGGGGAGCAGCGAGGAGTCCCAAGCCCTCTCTCCTGCCCCACACTTGCCCCTTTCCTGCCTGCCAAAGCTTGATGGGTGGAYTTCCAGCATGATAGAAAGTATTGGGATGTGTGTCCCACACACACACACACACACCATTGTTACTACAGATATCGCTAGTTCTTCATATAAGCACACATAATAATTTATGTGTATGTATATAACATACAAACACACTATAGTTATGCAATACTTGGTATGGATCAGGATCTATGTTCAGCTCCTGCAGATGAAGCTCGCAGTGGGGCCAGCTACAGCAGCAGTCAGTCTTCCTGCTGCATGAGTGGTTTTTCAAATTCAATTTTTCCTTTTTTCAGATTTCTTGGGAAGGTGCAGACTGGGATATGAGAATGCAGTCCTATAACAGGTCTGTGCACCCGTTTCTGAGGGCATATGGGACAGCACAACATTCCTTCTGCCCACAGCAGGCCTTCCTGTCCTGCAGTGAAAATGAAGTATTAGTCTCATTTTATGGGSAAATTGAGGCATAGAGGATCAAACAAAAGGTCTGTGGCAGAACCAAGATGCAGTCTCACCTCTTTTCAAATCCAGCTCAATTTAAACTTGAAAAAATATCCTCCATCTGCATTTCTTCAGAATTGCCAGGAACACATCCCACAGCCTGGCAAACATAAACCAGTCTCTTCCCAAGAGGACTTTCAGCCTCAACAAGTCATGACCAGGCAGCAGCACAGGAGTGACCCTACAGGTGCTCCTCTGTCCCACTGAGGACAATCAAAAGACCTGGGGGTGCTCAGGGCTCGGCTCTCATGCACAGACCTCCTTCTCCTTCTCCACATTGTCTCAATGAATAATGCATGAATACATACTCATCAAAATCCTAGATACTATATTTATACAAATACATCGGGGCCAAATTTTGCATTAGTGTAACTTCACTGACGTAAAAAGGATTACGTTGGTAAAAATGTTGGTCTTAAATATTTTTACCTAAAATAGATGTGTGGCAAACCTTGCTTTACTGCTTTTTCTCAATTAAAACCTCTTTGTTTCCTGAGTAGGTGGATTTTCCTGTGATTTAGCAATTCAAAGGACATGAAATTTACATACAGCTAAAATCTAAGCCCTCAAGGCCGGGCTTTAAGGGAATTTGAATTGTTAACTCTACACGTACAAAATTCCCTTGTAATGTTTATGACATGAAAACAACCAAAAGTTTCAATCCTTATTTTATCATGAATCTAACCTACCTAGGCACTGGGACATGTTAGAGGTTTCTCTAACTTGCATTTTTCCCCTTGCAAAAGGCAATGTCTTCATATTTTAGCCTCAGTTGTTCTGAACTTTCTTTAAATTGCTAGAGATGCAGTGAAGTCCCATATTCACCTTATGTGGAAATAAAACGGTGTTTTCCCAGTTCTGCTTTTCAAGGTTCATCCGTTTCACTGGGCCCACAACCTTTTCACTTCTCTAAAAGCACCGCTRCAGGCTGGGTCCTGTGCCCACTGTGCAGCTGCAAGGCTGCACTGCTGGCTGTCTCTGAGGCTGGAGATAGGAAGGTGAGAAGTTTTCAGCGGGCTCAAGCAGATCCAAACATGTGCTGCCATGGGAGGGGATGCACAGCCACCATCCCTTGTGCCAGCACCTGCCCCTGTGTGGCTGCATGTCGTGATGGAGGAGGGATCTGATACTTTTTCACATCTGAAGAACCCTACTGAGCCTCTCAGCCTTTCAATACTGCTGTGAAATGCAATGGAAAATATCAGGAAAGTGTAACYAAGGCATCTGTATTGCTCCCTGAGATTTGTGTCTGGGGTAAAAGAAAGTATTAGAAATGCAGGCAGGCAGTGTGCAGTACCTGAGAAGAAAGTCCAGAGCACACAGAATGAACCCTGACCCAAGCTCACTCACACAGTGTGACAASTTCTGGATACACCAAACCTTTTCCATATGTCCAGATCCCCTTTGCTATGCACACAGAATCCAGGGGACACTTCAGCACAGCCCCTGTGTGTAAGCTCAGTGACTGTGCCTTCAGCATTCCTGGGTGTCCAGAACYCTTGTAGAAATTGCTGCCCTGACCAGGCCGTTGGACATCAATACACCCTGGACAAATATCCAAAGTCCTCTTTTTTTGCCCAGGCAAAATTTCTAGACAGAGACAAAGGACATGTTAAAACCAAACAAACAGGGTGTACAATGGCACAAATTCTGATGCTTCACTACAGCACAAACCTGTCACAAGAGAGAACAATGGGAAAACACACAGAAGTCACTGCTTCCTGGAATGCCAGTCTGGGGTTGTCCTTGCTGAAACATGCCCACAACTTCAACCATTACAGCATCTTTCCTGAGCAAAGATTTTAACAGAGAAATTTCCTTTCTCAGCTGGACCGTATTTTCTTATCCATGAGTCTGCTGGGACTGGCTCGAACTGCAGACCTCAGGCACACCTTGGGGGCTTAAACCCAAAACTGAGGATGACAAACTCCAGTGGCAGGTGCCAGCCTCTGAGCTGACTCAGCCACTTTTCCATCCCTCCATGATCTCTGAATGCATTTCTTAAGCTGTGCACTGGTTAATTCTTCTGAGCCCCATGACACTGAAAGCAAGTTGACACAYATCTAAGTTTTGCTCTAAACTTTGGAAACACTACAAGCCTTTATTAACAGCAGGGSAAATGCACAGATCTAGACAAATATAATTGCTTGTGATCCCTTTTTTCTGCCAACTTTTCATGAGAACCAGCAATGACTGTTGGGCTGGGAGAAGATTTGGGAATTAATTTTTGTGCCTCCGTGACTGATGTCTCACATCAGCATCCTTCATTTGGTACTGCAGCACGACTGAGTCCTCATTCCATGCTATGAAATACATMTGAATTTTCCCAACCCATCCTTTTTATGCCTCACTAAGAGATTTTATTCCTTTTTTTCACCTCTTCAACAACTCCTTTGAAAATCCACTTACTTCTGTCCCTTGATATTACTTGGGCAGTTTCYATTCTCTCTTTTGCCACCTTTCAGGAGAGAACTTCAGTCAGACTGGTTGCCCTGCTCAGACAGCCTTTCTGCCATTGGCACAGCCCAGTCAAACACTGGGGATAACACAGAGTTAAGGTCCTTTTAACTGCTTTTGTCTGATGGCTGTGYGCTAAAGATCTAGTCAGGAAAGGCAGATAAACCTCAGCATTCAAACTTCTAAAAATTTTCCTGAAGATAATMACTGCCCTGCTTTATGAAGTTAAAAAGGAGCCATAGGCTGAACTGTTCATGAGTTGTTCTGTGCCACATTTCACAGAGTCATTAAAGGTGGGAAAGGCAGCAAAGGGTTCCTCCAGGCCACACTCAGCAGTTTACACCTAAGAATTGTCTGGCTCTGCTCATACTTTACTTTACAGAGGCAGACTTTTCCTGCCTTGGATTTTTTTCCTCTTTCATATGTTGCTTGCACTGTTACAAATTCCTTCTTATTTTTGAGGGGACTTGAAGGAAAAGTGTTTGAACTTCATGGATGGGCAAAAAGAGGGATTGTGTCGCACTGGGTGAGTGCTTTGCTGTTTTTAGAGGTCACCTGTGGTATTTCTGCCCCAGCCCTTGCTATTTCCCATTTACTGCAGCAGCAAACCATTAGTAATCTGGTGAGCCAACCAGCCACCTGGCAAAACAAGRGTTAGTCAGGCTGAATTGATTATTCACACATTTCTATCTCATTTACAAATCAAGGTTACTCTTTTTCCAATGAAAGAAGCAAAAATAATCAAGAAGAGTAAAAAAAAAAAAAAGTTCAAATTCTATTTGTTGGTTTTATGTGTTGTTTAGAGATTTTTTTTTTCTTTTTTTTTAAATTAGTCTCCTCCTGATGGATCCCTTCCATGTGCCACAAGGCCCATGGTGACATCCAGCTGAGCTCTACTGGGCTTCAGCTTTCAGCACCAGAACAGTTACATGGGGACAGAAGGAACAAAAAAAGCCTGTCAGACTCTCCAGTAATGTTATGATCACATTAACATAGCAGTCCTTGACACTCACAGATAAGGACTGTAAGTTCTCTTGGTACTACAGAAATATTGACACAAAGAATATGTTTATCCCTGGCTGTGTCTCTGCAGGACAAGGTGGAAACAGCAACAGCAATCTCAGGACTTAATTTATTTGGCCTTGCCAGGGCATCTRTGCTGCAGGGCCAACAGTTTATTGATTTTTGGGTCTTTTTCTTTCCTCCACTGGTTTGGAAATTATGTTGTCTTTTCAAGTCAGAATCAAGAATCATAGATCCAGGGGGAGATAAGTTGGAAGAAACTCATTTTAGGATTTTTTATGCTGTTATGCTTTTGACTGTTAAAGACAGTGGGGGGACCTGGGGAAGAGTTTCTGATTTTCTCCCAAACTTTCTGTTCATTAATATACTGAGAGAGAAAATGTTAGCTGACCTTCTGGCTGCATTTCCCTAGGCCATCTCCAGCCAGGTCCTGCTCCAACCTCGGGTTTCCATACGCAACCCCTGCACTTTAATCTGGAAAAGCACCCAGGGATCAGAGGTGTTCCTGCTGACATCGTGGACATCGCGGGGAATCAGACCACCCTCTGCAGGGACAGCAGTGTGCTGGGTGGGTGACACACGAGTTGTCCCATCACTGCCTCCCCTGCCTTGATGGCGAGGTGAAGCTCAAGAGCTGGGGCTCGGCTCTTTGAACCCTGCTCCTGAGGCTGCCCAGCAGCTGATGYCTTCAATGGAACACACGTTGTGAGAGGTCCAAGAGCAAGGGGCACAGCCCAGCCCAAGCCAGCTCTCCCAAAGATGACTCAGGGACAGGCAGGTGTGTAAATGTGACAAAACCCACTGGCTCGCCTGGAGGAGATTCAGAACCCGCTTYTGCTCATCCAAGTTTAGGAAAGCAAAATATACTGGAAGACGAACAGGATGATCTGGGATTGGATGGATGGACGTTGGCTCCATCTCAGGAGTGGATCTGCGATAAATTGTATTCCCCTGCCCTCTCCTGGAAGGAATACGCCAGGGCTGGGTGCGTTTGTGCAGGATCCTTGTGCTGAGCACTGCGGGGAGGTGGCTCAAGGAGATGGTGGTTTTAAATAGCGTTTACAGGACTGAACCACCATGACCATGTTGTGTCCATCGTGCATTGCCAACACCACGTCTGCCAGACACTGGCACACCTCTCGAGAATTTTAACGTCTTCAAGGAAGAGCTGGCTGCCTGTCTGGCCATTTGCACTGAATTGGGAAACAGRGAGGGTGACCCAACCGAGGGAATTCTGAGCCTCTCACTCACCTTAAATAGCAAACACAAAGCCTACCTGCAAACACAGTAACCTTCGCTCGGGTCACGGCTGGAGCACCACCAGGTCAGAAATGCAACACCAGACACAGCTCCTGTGGGTACCRGTGCAGAACAGGCAGCTGGGACCACAACACATGGCCAAGTGAGAGCCCAGCACAGAGGTCCACACCATCTCCTTGGAGGCTGTAGAGAAAGCACTAAAGTCCTCAAAATTAGGAATTAGGAAGATCCAGGTCTGGCACCTGGTCCTGAACCTTCAGCTGTGATGTTACTGTTACTGCTCCAGGCACAGAGTTCAGTGAATATGACCCGTTCACATAGATTCACACCCAGATATATTAGGAGATTTTGCAAAGCTTCCTGCTTCTCCAGAGACACTGRAATAATATTCTTCTTTTTTCTAAACATCAAATAGCCAAAGCAATACTGTCCTACAAAGGACTGACTAGCAAATCACTGCTGTTGAGATAATAATGGGAGCAATGAACCACAAAAGCCAAGTCCAGAAACTCTGTAAGTCTCTGGTTCAGTAGTTACAGCACAGGACTATGGATCAAGTGCTCTGGAATGGCAGAGCCAACCACATGTACACYAGATAACCTCAGAAGTGTCTCACATGCTTCAAGATTTCTTTGTAGTCGTGTTCCACCAAGTCTTTCTAAACCCAGCAAAGAGTTATGCAAACAGGTATCCTCTGGCATGTCAGGTAGGTGAATCACCTCCTTTCAGCTGGGGTGCTCTCATCCCAGCATTGTAGACAGGCTGTGAGCAAAGGTTGGCAAGGACATGATCTTTTAAACCTTGACTAACTGCTCCGTCTTCATGATAGGGGAGACTCTGAGAGCAAAACAGACCCCACCGAATATCTTGACCAATTCCACAACTGGTTTTTTTTTTCCCTGCTCCATCCAAAAACAAGTCCTGTTTGCAGTATTTTCAGCACCTTTTTACCCTCCTTTTCACCCTCTTATCAAAGAGATGAAACTTCAGTAAAGTAGTTCCAGCTGTCTTAAAAAGCRAGGTTTGTATTTCCTGCTTCAATCCAGGGTTAAAAACAATGTTTCTGTTCATCACAGAAATAAATGTTAAATGGAAGTTGAGTTATATCTCTCCTGTGACTAATGTTCTAGCTTGTTTTCCAAAGTTAATTCTTCGTAGGCTTTTTTTCCCCCTCTTGTTCCTTTTTACATTTGTCCAGACTCCTGTGTTCCCATGGGACTAATTACCCACTCAGCAGTTACTCTGAAGTCCAATTGTAATAGCTGGCAAAACTCTGCTCTTCTATGCAAGCTTTTAAAATATCTCCTCAATTTATTTCAAATAGCACCACTCTCCAGAGCTTCTTCCCAATTTGTGTTGCCCTGGACTGAGATTTATTTTGCTGCCGTTGAGAGCTGACTGCTTTGTTTGTCCCAGGGCAGATATTCTCACCAGAATAATTAATAATAAAAAAGACAAAAAACCCCAAGCAACTGGATAGTTCATATCAAAAACTATCCATTGTGATGCAATCTTCTATTTTCTCATCTAGTGGGTCTTTAGTAGCAATGTAGCAATGAAAAACCACTGATTCAGACCTGGATTATTCTTTCTCAAAATACAGATGTGATCATAATGTTTTCATTCACATCCACCTTAGCCTTGTCTAAAAGTTTGGGGGAAGATTAATTACATATCCTGCAATCTAAAGATGCCCACTTTCTTATTCTGTGGGTGTTTGTGAGCAAAATATTTACCCCTGCTGGTGTTACAAGCAATAATGGAAAGCTAAATTCAGATTACTAGCATATATTTTTTTCCCCTACAAACACTGCTTGAGAGGAAAATATGTCCCCAATTCTGCAACTGTTTAAACCTCTATATGGCCAGAAGTGACTCACCTCATCGCCTAGCTTTGTGGTTTCACCTTCTGTTCCTTAAGGGTAATAATCTTGGCAAAGTACAATACAGAACAAACTGTTGTTCATAAAATGGAGTTCAAGAGCCTGGTGAAGAAAATATAGAAAAAAGATTATGAGAAAGGCTTTTACTTAGGACTTCTGAATTGTGCTAGAGGCAGAGGGAATATGGCATCTGTTTTGAGAAGAGCCTGTAATCACTGAACTGGGGAGAGCATCACATCTTATTGAGTGGTTTAATTCTTCCACAACCTCTGCATAACAACATGCTAGTTCTTTTTTTTTTTTATTTTTTCCTAAGGAAAAGAGATCTCTAAAGAACTGCACAGTTCTTTACTTTACAAAAACCCAGTTTTTGTCCAGGTGGACCTGGGCTCTGCAGAGGCTGGCATAGCAACTGCCCTCAGCTCTAAAGCCAGTTTACCCCAATGATCAGGCCACGTTAAATGGTTTTGCACAAGCTTGCATTTGACAGTGGCCATCCTGTGAATTACTGCAGGCAGTCAGGTTTCCCTGGATACCATTAGGGCTCCTGGCCATCAGCAAGCAGCATCTCTCTTACCACAGTCAGCAGAAGTTCACTATGGTAGTTCCCTTTGGAATTCCTGCCTAAATATCACAGCCCCTAAGGTAAAGACCTGCCCTGCAAAGTGTGAAACACTGCCAGCCTTTCTCCTCACAGCCTCRTTAACACAACCACTCAAGGAAACTGCTTYTGCTTTTACACCTAGGAATCAACTAGTTATCTCTGTCAGAGAAGACAGAATGGATGTTGCTTTTGAMATGCCAAGTTCTTYACTTTTAGCATGCAAARTCTGTTAYTATCACAATAATTTGCTGATTTGACCCACAACAAACCAACACAGCAGCCCCAGTTCTAACCAGGGGTTTCACTGGTGGGCTCAGCAGAGGCTAATGAAATCAATTGCAAACTCTGGATCTTTTTAGCAAAATTGATTTGGTAATTAAATATCTAATTTCRAGACTTGTCTCAGTCATATTTCGAGCTCAAAACTTACAGAATTTTAAAGATACCTTACCTCTGCACCTATATGTTAAAAGATAATCTCCCCAATTTCTGTAGGACTAGCGATCTTTAATAGCTTATACATCTTACAGTTACTTCATTTCATGAGCCAATAAAAATGTTCYTGCTAATGTTATAGACTCTTTTTTCACTTTTCTCAGGACATACCCTACATGTGGCCACATCCTGGGAGCAGCTACCAGCAGCAGCCCTGAGCTGGCTACAGGAGAGGATGCTGTGCACAGCCACAGGCACGCTGGAACTCTTCCTGCTGGATTGACAACTTGGAAAACCTCARTATTTCCAAAATCCCAAGCTGGGAGTTGGTCTTAATCTGTCATCAGCTTTTTAAGAAGAATCTAAGAACTGTCTGGGCATTCATATAAAAATTGAAAACGTCAAGCACTCCTTCCTTCCCCCTGACCTTTGTGCAGAGCTGTCAAAGGGGATCGTGGCTCGGGCCAGCACGGAGCTGACTGGATCAGGAGCAGTATTTTGTTGAGCTCGRGCTGGATGCAGCCCACTCCAGGCTGGGCTGGGCAGATGTGGGATGTYAGCAGTGCCTCAGCAGCGGGCAGGGCTGGCCAGGCACAGGCAGTGCTGGCAGTGGTGCCAGGAGGTCACCCTGAATCACGTCCTGTCACCAGCCCTGCCCTGCCACAGCCCCCGGGCAGTGCMRAGGCTGGGCTGCCTCGGGGAAGTCCTGCCCCAGGGATGAGCCAGTCTCCTCCTTCCCTGCAGCACTGGGAACCCTTCCCTGTGGCAAAGGGTCAGGTGCAGCAGTGTGTGTCACCCCATGTCACCACRGCTTGTTGGGCTCAAGCTGAGCCTGCTGCTGCCTTCAGCAGCCCTTCACACGAGCATCCGAAATAGCTGCACGTAGATAACTCCTGTCCTCCTAATCACTGCCATGGAGACAGTGCCAAGTCACATCCAGGGATTTACTGATACCCTGGGCTGTGCTGGCTGCTGCAGCTCCATGACAAGTGGCATTTGTTTGTGCCAGCCCATGTGCCAAGCACAGGAAAGGCTGGGAGTTGCTGCACTTTTATCTGCTCACAGGTCAACAACGGAGGATGCTCCTCTTAAAATCAAGTCCCATTTGCTGTCAGTCAGAGTTTCTGGAGCAGCAGGGATGTGCAAGACCTAGGCATGTAAGCAGACCTCTACCGAAGTGGCAGAGGCCACCTGTGCTGGCAGTTGGTGACAGATTAATGCCACTGCATGGGCAAGGCCCTGGCAGCCCCACAGCCCCTGGCCAGGTCCTGGCAGCCTGGGAAGAGGGACACTATTGCAGCCTTTGACGTCATTCCAGCAGGATCAGCTCAGACATCTGTCCCAGGAGGAGATTGCACATGGCCTCAGAGAACAGACACGTTGTGCAATGCCAGAACARGCTTTGCTGAGCACTGGGCACATCCCTGCCTCCAGAGCACAGCACCACCTGGATCAGCCTGGAGCAGGGAGGAATGGCAAGAGTTTGGCAAAGAAATTGGTGCTCAAAAAGCTGTTTAATAATTTGCCTCCAGGCAAAAACATTTTAAAATAGAGGGAATATCACCGTGGAGCAGCARAATGATGGACAAAAGACCTGTTTGTTCTCACAGACATGGAGTAGAGGAGAGGGTTTCAATAACCCTTGTGTATTTTTTTTTTTCTCTTTTGGGGGCATTGCCTAATACAAATGCTTTGGTAACAAGAAATAAAGCCTACAAATATCCCAGGGACTCATCAGTTGGCACAAGTGTGCCAAGATGCTTAGGCCTTGTCCAGGCAAGAGAATCAAGAGAAATTCATGGAAAGCCAGAAGATGATGATAGTTTTGGAGTTGGTGGGAGGGAAAAAAATCAGAGCACACAGAAGAGCTTCAATCCAGCCAAGGGAACTGGACACAGGCAGGAACACAGAAAGCCTCAGRACACTCCCAGGATATTTGGGGCAAATGGTTCAGTGCTGGACTCAGGTGTGGGATGTCACCTCCAAGGAGGACGCTGAGGCCCAGCATTTCTGTCCAGGCAACAGAAGGCAAGCAGCAGAGGAACCCCTGGGCTCAAAGTTGGGCCAAAGAATCAAGAGAGTTGGAGATTTCTCAGAAAAGGACTGAGAGTTCTGCTGAGCAGAGCTGATGGTGGAGCTGCAGAGGGCCAGGACAGAGCCAGAGCATCCCAAGGCATCCCAAGCCCAGCTGGGCCATGGCTGTGCTGGAAACCAGCAACGGGGAGGGGGCCCAGTCATCAGAGCCCAATGGCTGACATGAATCTCATAAAAATRCAAGCCAGTGGAAAAACTTCAGCAGCAAGAGGTGCAAAAGGTATAAAAATGCTGAAAAAAATCACCTTGAGCAGATGCTCCTGGCCGCTCTGGAAGGCAGCCCCTGCGTGGGACAGGGCCAGCCCAAGGACTTGGCATTTCTCAACCCTCTTTTGAAGCCCACTGAGACCCAGGCAGGAGACAAGAAATTTTGTCAGCTCAATAACTGCTGCCTCCTCCTCCCTCACGCCCACTTTCAAGAGGAAGATGTGCCAGGAGCCTTCTTTGGCAGCCTCTGAGCCTGCAGACCTGCTGAGGAGCCACGAGGGCTGCTGCGAGGGGCTGTCTTGAGCAGCCATGCATTCATGGAGCTGCAGGATTTACCACCTGAAAAGAGATCAAGCTGTGACCCAGGATGAGCAGAGCACGAAATCCCAGGTCCTACACAGTGTGTGGAGAGGGGAAGGTAAATCAGGCAAACTGCTGGAGGTTTCACTAGGCTTGGCCCAAAACAGTGCTGTGTATTCAAACACAGAAACTCAGAACAACTTAAAAGATCTTCAGTTAGGGATTTCTGCTGCAACAAAACAGAGATGTATTGTAGTGAGAGAACTCCTTGATTCACCATTTAACAGTGTCAAAAGCAGAAAATTACTAACAAGATGCTAGAAGTATCAATAAAATAAATAAGAATCTTTTAACTAAACTCTTGAGCATGGTTTAGCYGTAGGCCAGGCTCAGAAAGCATTGAACAGTACAGGAAACTAAATACAAGGCAAACAGAAGTCTAAACACTCGTTTTTTTACAAGACCTTTTCCTACTGCCACAGCTGATCTGAACAGCCTGAACGAGCTCCATTAGATTTTATCAGGGAAGCTTTAAAACTGGGAACTGGCAAAGGAACCCGGATCTGCAGGACAGGAATGAGATGCTTTCCCTTCAGGGTACAGTCCAGGGAAATTTGGGTCAGTAAATGTAACACACACATGGCAGACCACTGGAGTGGGTCAGGTTTTCCATACCTGGACAGTGTTCTGTTGCTATATCCAAAAGATTCACAGTAAGAGAGAGGCTGCCAATCTCAGCAGGAACCAAAGCTGTTCCAAAAGCAGGTAATTTACCTTGGCCATGCTGCTGCTGACAGGGTTGAAAAGCCACGAGCAGGCAGGGAGCAGAGTCCCTGCTGAGTCAGCCAGTGCCCAGGGCCCCCAGAGCTGCTCCTCTGCAGCTGAGCTGAGCTGACCAGGTTTGCCAGKCTTGCTCAAGCCCTGGGGAGATGGSGTGAGGAGGGAAACTATTGCAGTGGGTACCTAAATGCATCAGAAGCTTTCAGCAGCAGCAATGGCCCTTGCCCCGATGCCTGACTCAGCCTCCCAGTATTGCAAAACCCCTGCYCGTGTCAAATGCAGGTGGCAGGATTTCTAATTTAGAAGCTGCTTTGGAACARGAACAGAGAAGGCATTCAAGGCTGATGGCTTAACCTGGCACAAGTCTGCATTCAGCCGGGTGAGATCGTGTCCATGCCCCAAAGAATCTGCCACTGGAGGCTCTGAGAGCCATTGCCCCAGGGGAACAGGGGAAAGTCTGGGCTSAGGACACACCTTAGGTCCCTGGGGCATGAAGGCAGAGTTAGCAGCCACAAAGAACAACCCAAGGTGCAGTCATAAAGCTGCCCTCTGTCCCGATGCAGCGATGCTACCGCTCTCTGCAGACAGCTCAGCTGCCAACACGCTCTGAGGCACCACTGGGGAAGGGCTGCCCCGGGGCAGAGCCCTGCCCAGCACTGGGAGCGCCCTGCAGGGTGCGATGGGCTGCAGGGGCTGTGCAGGATGCACGGGAGTTTGTTTCCTGCTGGAAGAAAACAGGCTGGAGGAGTCTAAACCTGAACCTGCCCAAGAGGGAAATAGSACAGGCAGCAGAGCMCAGCAGAGATTTGGAGGGCAGTGRCATTGGGGTGGGTGCTGAGSGGGGAGATGYTGATGGAATACAGGAGGCAAACWCCAGGAAACAAGTTCCCATTTCATCTCCTAACCCCTAAATGTCTAAAACTTCACCACTGGGCAAAGWGTGAGCCCTTCATCTGTGGCTGTCAGTAGTCACCAAGACACAACCAGAAGGCAGACAGGCACTGATGGCTCAGCAGAGAATTGAGTCAGAAGGAGCTGCTTACCTGAGCTACTGGCCCTGGAGATGCCTGCCTGCAGCTGAGCTGGAGGGAAAGAACATTTTTCCTACAGGCTGAAGACACCTGGGAAACTGGTGTCATTTGGTAAGGACAGCATTCCCACTTAGGATRAGAAAGCAGCCCAAAAAAAACCAAAATTACATTAAGACCAATATTGGCAGCATTGCTGAGAGACAGCCCAGAGGCAAGAGAGCGTTTTYGGGGCAGAGTCCTGGCTATCCAAAAAGGGAACAGGGACTGTGAATGTGTCAATGATGAACTCAGCACAACAGGAAAAAGACCTTCACCCTGCCTTGGAAAGAGGGTAACCTCTCAGAAATATCACCACCAGCAGGACTAGGAGCTAATTCCTCCTGYGAGCAGTGATGGGGTAAGTGATCTGCAGGTTGTTTTCAGGTGAGAGGCTTTCAARTTGACAGCAAATACAGGCCTGCTGTGTTAAGTGAACTTAATTCCATTTACAAAACATGGTGAGCTCCTCACACAGCCGCTGAGCTGGCTGTCAGCTGCATCTGCCAGGTCAAACTGTGTTGGAAGGATCTGATTAATTTCTTTCATCAGACCTACAAGAATATGAGTCAGGAATAATCTGTAATGTCTCAATCAGCCCTGTAATCCTCCATAGTTCTACCTASATTCATCACTCCCTGACAATCTCTTTGGTAGCTGAATTTGAGGTTCATTCAGTGCCAGTAAAGTGTGGGAAATGACAATAGTTATCACCCGAGGAGGTCAGCAAAAGAAAAAGGACTTAAGGGATATGCTCCTCATCATCCACTGGAAGCCAGAGGAGGTTGTGTTTAGATGGGAACACTGGTGCTTTGTGACAGTGTCACAGGACACATGTCAACAAGGATTGCCAGACCTGTGATGGCCTCAGTGAGCCCATGGAGGAGATAGGATCCAGCCCTGAGGGAGAGGGAGGAAACAGGGTTTGGGAATGAAGAGAGTAACAGGAGYGTGAGCAAAGTTGTAGAAAAAGTCCAGGGCTTGTCATTGTGCTGAGGGAGCCTCTGCCTGTTACGGGAGCAGGGAGGGCTGGGAGCAGTGGAAGAGGCTCATTGTTTGGACAATGCCTTTGCCTGATCTCTTAAGAATTGGAGATTAGGACAAGACTAAGGAACTGCCAATCTGGAACAGACCAGTGGTGCCTGCAATCAAGCACCCAATTTCCAGCAGAGTCCAAATTTGGCTGCTTTAGAGGAAAATCTTCGATAGCATCCCAGTTCCAGGAAGAGTGTGATACACTGAGTGCTTGCTCCCWTTGGGATGGCCACAGAACTGTAGCAGGGCAGAAAGGCTATTTATAAGTGTATCAGATGTCAGCTGAGCTCTTTGCACTTTCTTTTCTTGATCATACATCAAGTCTAATGAGAAGGAGCACAGGCTGAGAGGAACAAATGAGCCCAGGTTAACAAAGAGGTGTCCATCTAATACAATACATRGAGGGAAGAAGAGCAGCTGGCTCTGTGCCCAGCACTGCTACAAGGCCTCTGAAGGCTGAGGACGATCATTTTACTGACAACACAGTGAGAGGGAAGGGTTGAGAGTGCTGTTTGAGATGATGGTTCTGCATTATTAGACAGAGGATTGTTTTCAACTGAAAAAAACTAGATCCAAACCTATTCATAGAACTTTCATTATGCTCTCTTCTAAGGACATGCTCTGCCTAAAAAAAAATTACCTGAGGGGTTAACTCTTTCTCTCCAAACCTATTATAAGAGAGCTAGAATACAGATTTAAGCACAGAGAAAAGTTGATTCCTGTTCCAATTAACGTTCCAGCTAGCATCTGCTCTTTTTAATTAGTTGAAGTCTGATGTCTGGAGACRGAACTGCTGAGTGGAACTGTGCTGGATTCTTTTCTGCTTACACAGCTATTCTGGTCCCTCTTGGTCCTTGGAAGCTCTTCTCCATTCCACAGAGGCCAGAGTCCATTGTGTGTGTGCTGACACTCGGGCTGTGCCCTCAGACCATGGAAGTGTTTCACTGCAACAAACCTGTGTTTCCCACTGGAGGCAAAACTGACAGGAAGGGATTTGACACATGGCCTCTCCCCTCCCCAGACACGTGTCTGTGCATTGCTCCACTCATTGGAAACTCCATTTTCATCTGCAAAAAGGCACTGCCACGGAACAGAAGCRGGTGGATGGAGAAGGCTTCCCCAGGACCTGCCAACCTTCCTGTTTTGCTGGAAGCTCGCTGATCCTTCACCTCACTCTTTGTAACATGACCTCTGAGGATCTGAGCGTTTCAATTACACACRGATGAATAATTTACAACTCATGGCTGTTGCAATAAACAAGTCCTTCTGCTCTGTCCAAACATTCAACATCTTGTCTTAAATGTCCCTCAATTTGCAAAAACCTCCAGGATTTAACCAACATTCCAAAAGCTCTGGAGAAGCGACTGATGAGGGAAGAGCAGGGTGGCATTTCACAGCAGCAAACACCACTGGCAGCAAGTTTTCCTCTTATCTCCAGGCAGGGCATTGACCTGTTGTACAAACTCCAGGTAGGAAAGCCACTGGCAAAGCAACCCCAKATGTAATATTTACCTAAGAGGAGACATTTCAGTGGAAAACAAGCTGCAGGATCTGCTGACATCTCGGTGGGGAGGAGAACAGCGGTCATTCACACCAGGGCAGGCAAAATGAACRGGAACGGGGTCTGGAATTTCAAAGAATTTCTGAGTAATAAAKCTGTTGTTGCGTGAGGAGCATGTTTGTGCTGCCCATGACTCCAGCTAAGCAGACATCAAATGTGGATTTGGTGCTTTTCCCGCAGGAGATCCACTGCCCAGCAGAGTCACAATGTTTCTGTGTGCCCCAGTATTTCATACTCAAATCACAGATGCAAGGAGGCAGATCCTGCAAGAYCTGCAAGAAAACAACCAGGCTGGCACTAAACACTCCTGAACCATTGCAGCTGGTACCCAGTGATGCCTCATTCTCTGGCAAGGGGAAGTGGATCCCATGAGCTACCCTGGGAATATGAGCCACAGTTTTGAGTTACAGATAATAGTTACAGATAAAAGTACAAACTTCTCTTGAGAAGAAGRTAGACAGGATTGAAACAGCTCAGGAGCAAAGCACAAAACAGGGTTGTTTTTATCCTTAATCCATTCCACATGAGCAGAAAGAGCTTGGAGCTGTGAAGCATGTGCTTCCTTTTGCAGCTCAACCCATAACTTCGGTTTATTAATCCTTTTTGCTCTGCTCCATAAGCCCTTGTTGAAGAAAATTTGCRTGTAGGACTTGCAGGATCAGCCCTTTTTAGCAGCTGCAGTTTCACTACCTTCCTAAATGATCAAAGCACAGGCTGTCACTGAAAGGGCCAATTCCATGTTTCCCCAGCCCATGTGCCCCTCTTCCYCAAGCCATCACAGTGATCATGATAAAAAAGGATCATTTCCTCAGGCAGGGTATTTTTCAGCTGGATCAGTTCCCATGCAGTGACAGCAGCTGAAGTTTTGCCACAAAGCAAGAGCCAGGAAAAAGTCTGGAACTGTGCCTCAAGAGCTTAGTGCAAAATCATGAAGTTTCAGTCTYGGGTTCCTGGGTCATTTGTCCGTGCAAAAAGTGTGGATTTATAGTCCAGCTTAAAAATGTCTCCTTTGGCTGCAGCTTTGTGGCTCTCTTTTGCACAATGGGCCAAATGCAATCTCTAGTTCCCAAAAGTACTRAGCTCTGAGGGAAGTCTGGAACTAGTTACAGTTTTCATCTGGGGACCAGGTCTATGTGGTTATTCACARTTGGCCTTGAAATTGCAACCATGTTGTTTATTTATATCCTTACCAGAGCAAACCAGGGGGGCCACCCCACTGAACCCAGGCTCACTCTCCATTGTCCAGAGACTTCACAAAATCTCCACCCTTAGAGATTTTCAAAAGAGCTGGGCAAGGCCTTGAGCAGCCTGATATGACTTGGAAGTTCTCTCTGCTTTGAGCAGGAGGCTGGACAAGAGACCTCCAAAGGTCCCTCTCCAACAGCACTRCCCTGAGATTCTGTCATCTTCCACTGCAGGAGGCTCTGCTGCAGCACGACCAAGCAGTGCCACACTGCCTGAGCCACAGGCCAGGGAGCAAATCCAGCTGATTCTCCATGGCTTTGGCTGTGTTAGCTGAGAGCCAGAGCAGAGCACACACCTTATCTGTGTGCAGATGTCTCRCTCCAGAATAAGCTTTGCATTGCAAAAGAAACTGTCCCAGCTCTGGCCAGGATCCCAGGCTGAAGATTGCAGAACATTTTCTCTTCAGCAGGAAGGAGCCTGCATCCTCAGCAAGAACCAGAGTGAAACACAAATCTCTGAGCACCTGCTGCTCRTTTTCCAAGTCATCACGCAGCGCCCCTGAGTAGCTGCAGTGAAAGGAAGAATGACAGGGACTTAATTTCCACATGGCCCTTCAGAAACTTCAGCAATTTTGATCCACTAGGYTGAAATCTGAGCTCTTGAAAGAATTGTGCACATTCACTTTGGATGAGACATCCCATGCACATGCTGGGGGCTGAGGATCAGGACACAAGGACCTGAGGAAATTCTGCTCCATCAGCAAAGATTGGAGCTGAGCTCACAGGTCTTCTTTCAGAGCCTTCCTCGGGGCCACTTCCTTTGCAACCCAGAGGATGGAAGAGGGTTTCTTGATGCTTGTCAGACCTGGAAACCTCACCTCTAAGGGGGCACGGAGGGGCCGGGGTGGGAAGCGCAGGACGGAGCCGGTCCCAGCCCGGCAGTACAAGGCTGCTGCCATCTCGTGGCTGCCTCTGGCCATGCCAAGGTGGCCGGGGACATTTTTCCAGCTGGAAAGTTTTCCTTCGAGATAAGATCCTTCCTGCGAGTAAGCTTCAGCTGGAAGGAGCAGGGGGCAAGCAGCAGTGCCAGTGGTTATACCCCAMGGGACCACGGCACTCGGGCAGCAGAGCTTTGCTGATGTTCCTGGGAGGTCTCCTGCTTCACCTTCTGCTAGAGCTGCTCCTCTGCTTTGGGATGGCTCCACCCCAAGCCATAGCAATCTTTTTCCCATCTGGCAGCACCTCCGTGTGCCCTGTGAGCTAAGGAGAGAGGAGAGATTCCTGTTGCTGTTGAGAAGCCCTGGGTTTGCTGTGCCCATGCAGCGTGTGTGGCCCATGATGGTGTGATGCTGGGAAGGGAGATGATCCACGGTGAAGCAGAGACAGGTTGGCATCAGACAGGATGGGTATGGTCYCCAGTACTGCTTCTTCTGGCATCTTTCACTGAGCTGTGGTGCTGATGCAGGGATTTATTCTGTGAATAAAGTACAAATGGAGAACTACAGGGTCACTCTTTCATCCCCTTTCAGCCTCTCTACCAAGCTCAGGAGTGTGCACAGTAGTTGCAGGGAGTGTGAGAGCAGCCATATATTCCCCATGGGATCTCCACAACCAGCATCTTGYCCACAGGCAGGAGAAAGGCAGAGAGCAGTGTCTCAGAGAGACCCCACCAGCAGAAAACTTCTTCTGACAGCTCACCAGAGACCCTACCAAAGCAGAGAGCTGCATCACCTTCCACAGAGCTCTTGTAGGTCATGTCTTGTGCATTCACTCAAGGATACCTCCTGCTTCCTCATCTCCAACCATGGGAATAGACTCCAACTTCCCCTTTTTCCTGCTGGGATGCTCTGGGTTCTGCAGTTGCACAACTTCACTGGGAAAGAGCAGAACAAGGGCTCCAGAGAAAGAAAAATCTCCCAACTCATTTGGTATTTGCAGTGTTTGCTGCTTGCTGCCAGGCTGTTCTCTCTCTGTGGCACAAACTGGGGCTCACATCACACAAACTAAAGTGCAATCCTGGAATAAATGAGTCCCCTGGAGAAGGCTCCAGGCAATGGGGAGATGACCTGTGCAGCATCCTTGAGTACACAGGGAGATTCCCGTAGTGATAAGACAACAGAGGAAGATTTCTTTATTTAGGTACTGATTCAGTTTTCATCTCTGTCAGCATTTCTCAATCATCCATTTCAAAATGTTTTCCAACACTAATTAAGCCCTGCAGCACCTCTGTGGAGGAGATCAGCATCCCTGGGTACCAACAGGGGCACTGAATGGAGAAAAAAATGAAAGAAAAGAAGGGAACAAAGAAATCACAATGTCCTGGAAACCCAATCCTACATCCTAACAAAATCACAAATCCCCAAATCTCAGACCTTCTGCTGCAAAGATAAGCAGCCACCTGCCATTCCTACCATGCCAACTACCTGGCTTTATCAGCTGGGCACCAAACATTCCACAATCCCAAAAACTGGGGTGTCCTGAACTCCCTTACCCCTAAGGAGCTGCAGGCATGGTCAGCTGCACAGMCTGTTCCTTGCAGGCAGAATTTCCCATGATGTTGCACTTGCTATTTATTCCATTCATTAACCAAGTTAATGGTGGCTAAGAATAGACCCCAGATGTCCTTCTGACCTCAAAAACTTCTTTGCCCTCAAGGAAATGCAAGGCCTAAGTAGCTCATGGCATGTGTGGGACACAAATAATGAACCAAAATATGAAGAGCTTGCACATTTCCAAGAATTCACGAAATACCTCTCTGCTATTAAATAACCTCTGCTCTGCTTTTGGGAAATAAGTGGTTAGCAAGGATAGTTCAGAGCAATGGATGTATAAATGTTTAATTCATTGATATAGAGATTGTGAGAGGCAGAGCCAGAGCTGTTCAAATGTCTTCAGTTTCTGTTATCTATTTCTGTGATGTTTCCACTGCGACAAATTCACAATCCTGTAATAAACTGGTGTTTCTGAACAAAGACCATTTCRTATTAAGCCTTTAGAAAATAKGCATCTTTAGGAAAATTTACTCCTGAATTATTTCTTTTTTTGGTAATAGAAATTATTCTGTAGTGTCATTTTTTTATACATACTCCTCAATACATTTGGGAAATATCCCAAAATATACTAAAGAAAGCACTGTGGTTTTCTGCATCACTGCTAGATGTCAAAGCATTCATGTGCAGAATGAAGAAAAATTTCTTTCTGTATAAGCATTTTTCTTCTGTTGCCTGAATCCAGTCTCTTGATGATCAGCAATTACAGAAAAGAATTCTAACAATCAAATGGGAGTTTGCACTTATAGAAATTCATGCTATTTATTGCATGAGTTATTCAGACAAAGCYGTTTGGAAATCTATCAGTAAATGAAAGAAGCTGCTATTTCTGAAAACTGATCTTGTGTTAATAGAGATTCTAATGGGTCTAAAGAGCAGCACAATACATTTGAAACCAATTTGGTCTTCTCAGAAACAGGAAAGGTTAAATAAGGGAATTTAAGGAACTTTTCCTCTAGGAAAACATATTGCTTTTTATTAACTAATATTGTATCAAATCCTCTRTAGAATTATTTCAGAAGGGGATATTTGGGGTTCTGTAGCATTTTTGACTTGGGCAACTTTCAGTAACTGGCAGTTTGTTCACCCACCCTGCACATACTCTCCAAACCGTGACTGTGCACACTTTGCAAAGACGACAAGGCAGAGGTCAGGAAACCACAAATGATGCTCGTTCCACCARCAGGGCCCCCAGCTCTCATTTCCCCAACCCTCTGCCCACAGACAGAGGCTTCAATACCCAACTCCCAGGCCTGACATACGGGAGGGACGAAAGCATGAGCAGAGCACCCAGCAGGGCAGGGAGAGCTCTCACACCGCAGCTCCKGGGAACCGCAGCGTGGCTCGGACAGCCGCGCACCCCAGGCGGGGCTGCAGGGGCTCGGGGCGGCTGGCGGTGTCGGGAGGTGTCCGGAGTGTCCCCGAGGATGCTGATGGCTATCGGGAGATGTCCCCGGGGGTGCTGGCGGGTGTCGGGAGTGTCCCCGGGACTGCTGGCGGCTCTCGGGAGGTGTCGGGAGTGTCCCCGGGGATGCTGATGGCTGTCGGGAGGTGTCAGGAGTGTCCCCGGGGATGCTGATGGCTATCGGGAGGTGTCCCCGGGGTGCTGGCGGGTGTCAGGAGGTGTCGGGAGGTGTCAGGAGCGCTCCCAGCCCGGCCGCCGTTCCGTTTCCATGGCAGCGCCAACGCAGCGGCCGCGCCCGGCCCGGAGCGGCAGCGAGAGCATCAGCAGGGACCGGGACAGGGACAAGGGACAGGACACCGGGGACAGGGACAGCTCCGGTGAGACCCCGCGGGGACACGGGGACAGCCTCTGCCCCGGGAACGTGCGGGATGGGGTCACTGCACTGTCCCTCAGCTCCCTCCGCGGTTACCTGGGTGTTTTGGTTGGGTTGAGGGGGGATTGGGCTTGTTGGGGTGGGGTTTGTTTATTTGTTTTGGGGTTTTTTTGGGGGTGGGGTTTTTTTGCGGGCGGGGTTGGTTTGTTTTGGGGTTTGCTTGTTTGTTTTGGGGGGTTTTCTGGTTGCTTGGGTTTGGGAGTTTTTGGGGAGGTTTTTTTTGTGGTTTTTTTTCTGGTTTTGGAGGGTTTCTTGTTCGGTTGGTTTTTGAGGGGGTTGGAGGTTTTTTGTGGGTTTTTTGTTTGTTTTTTGTTTTGTTTGTTTGTTTGGGGGGGTTTCTGTGTTTGCTTGTTTTTTGTTCGTTTTCTTGCTTTTTTTGGTCTTTTTTGTTTGGTTTTTGATTGTTGTTTTTGTTTGTTTTGGGGGGGGTTTCTGTGTTTTTGTTTGGGTTTTGTTTGCTTGCTTTTTGGTGTTTTTGTTTGGGGTTTGATTGTTTTGGGGTTTTGTTTGTTTGTTGGTTGGTTTTTGTGTTTGGTTCTGTTTTGTTTTGTTTTGTTTTGCCCAGTAGCCTGTTGCCAGGTAAAAGCACTGAATAAAGGCTTCAGTGGATTAACACCACGAATGCCTTATCKACTGATTCATGTACTGCTGCTACACAGCTACTGGAACAGAATGTCAGAGGCAGTGAAATATATGCCAAATTATTCTAGCAATGAAGCATTTTTTATTTCTATKATTGAGCTTAATAATTATAAATTAGCAGAGCTTGTGCTTCTGTAGCTTCTGGCGTTATTTTCAAAGTGCTGTGCAAACAACCTATAAAAAACCCAGCAACCTCAAACAAAAATACCTTAATAAAATGAATATTTATAAGTTAATCATAGATACATTTTCCTATACTTAGCTAAAATTATATTATAAAGCACTTTTTATCTCTGAGGGTTGCACTGGCAATTATTTTCCATATGCCAGTGCCTAGTCCTACTTTTTAGACTCATTGCCTGTAGGAGGAATTTAAATCAACCACAGGAACAAGTAGATTCTTATGGGAAAGGGTTTAGATTGCAGAAACCAAGATGTGCACTGTAGGCTGAATCTCCAGGTGTTTTGACTGCCTGCCCACCCCTGCCCTGATGGGGCTTTCTCCAAAACTCACAGCAGCAGCAGGGCTGATGTTGTTCCAGGATGTAGATGAGAGACACCTGGAGARAAACATCCCCTTACATTAAGCAAAGGTCAGAGAGGTTTGAACTCTAAGCAGCCAGTCAAGGAGGTTCTTGGCAAAATGTATYTCAAGAATTGAAAAGGAAGGAGAAAATATTTGGGATTTATTCAAAAGCCTAAATTCCACCTCAGCCGCTCTGTCTCATCAGCAGTGAAAGTTTGACACCTCCAAAGAACTGGGCACGAACTGGGCAGCTGCTTGAAAAAACACAAAGCACCAAGGATGGACATGGAAATTAGGCCAGATGAGTTTAGCTCAAAATACATAAAAACTGGAGGCTGTTCAGAGGCAAAACTGATGCTCTAAAATAGCCCTAAAAGCAGTGCAAGCAGAAGAGGAGATTGTCTACAGTGTCTTGTAGCAGTGCAGAGCAGGAATGGTGCCAGCAGCAGAATTGCATCAATTGMACTAATACCTCACTGAGCCCAGCTTGCTGCCTTTGGTGATTAAAGGACAGCTTTAACAATGGTGTGTCTGTTCTTTGTAAGTGACATCATTCCAATTATGCCGTGTCCCTTAGGATCCATAACAAAAACTACAAAAAGACTGGAGTCAAAGAAACTAAAAAAAACAAACCTTCAGTAGTTTGCCAGCCTAAAATGAAAGGCAAGAGAGCTCTGTAAAGTGTGTCTGTGCTGTCCAACAATCATTCAGGCTTATTGCAAGAAATCCACAATGCTGAAGCAATTACTGGGAAGAGCTTTAGTGAGTAAAAATGTAGCTTGTGRACTAATGACAGGAGGATGAAAAACATGGGTGTGGATCAGAGTTGGTTACTGGGTGGGAAAAGAGACAAGGGACTTTGGTTGCTTGCTATCTCCAAATTTGTTTTGTTGTTGCCAGTTTAATGGAGCTTTTTGTTAATTGCTACAGACACTAAAGGCTCAGTGATTAAGACAGAGAAAACCCCTAGGCCTATCACTGCTGTAAAATCACATCAGTTACTGGAAGATCCCAGATGACTGATTTGTTTATGATTTCCTTTGGGCCAGGGTCAAAGACACCATCCTGACATACAGCATCAACATCTCAAAGTCTCTCTTCCAAACCTGAAATGGAAAACAAGCTTGCACTGCCAGGTAAGGACACAGKGCTCCAGCAGTGTTTCCTTGTCAGGTCAGAGGAGAGGCCTGAAGCCAGSTTCTTCTGCCCCAAAACAGGGGAAATGGGAAAAACAGCTACAGACACAGAAAAATCCCTGGCTGAAATGCTCTTGTKGATCATCAGATATGGTCAAGTGGCATAAGCCATGCAGAGGTCTCAGTTTTATCTCTGGCTTCTCAGAAGCCCCATCCACTCCCTGCTCTTGGTCCAGCATTGTTTAACACCTGCAGGTGGGAGCAGAGCCCACGCTCCAGGTGTGACACAGCACATCCCACTCCCTTGGCACTGGGGCCAGATATTCAGCTTCACATCTTCTGCATCCTCATCCTGCTTTGTTTTATTTTTCCCAGGAAGCACAAAAGAGGATGAAAAAAAACCAACGAAAAATCCATTTAAAGTCCCATCAGATACTGAACTTTTCTCAAYGAGGGACAAGGAAATTCAGAAGGCACAGCAGGTATGTACACGTGCTTTAGGCTAAACCATAAAACAAGCAGTTACTGAGGCAGGCACCCACCCAACAGAATACCAAAATTTAGTGCATGAGAGATCAAAGACCTCTTCATGAGAAAGCTGGGGATGTTCAGCCTGGAGAAGAGAATGCTCATGGGAGACCT
>CADDXX010000154.1:1595283-1615560 GCA_902810485.1 Alauda arvensis
GGACTCAAAGGATGAATCTCAGAAAATTTCCATTTGCTCACAGGAATAACCCAAGAAGGAAAAATGAGGACACTGAGTGGGTACAAACTGGCACAGCTGGTGGATGGATGCAGAATACAAATCAACAAAATAATGACAACAAGTGCTAAGAAATTCAGTGTTTTAGTTGCCTCTAGAGAGAATATTATTKGGATTAGTCAGATAAACTAGGCAAATATGCACTGCAAATTTCTAGGCTGTCAGTAATTTACTCATGTCTTTAAAAACCACAGCAAACAAAGCACAGGATCAAACTGTACACATATCTGACTTCTCACAGGAACTTGAAAAGAGGAAGACTTTGAAAGTCCATGAGAAAACTACTTACTCCACTAAAATGAAGGCAAAAGGCGGGTTGAGGAGAGCTTTGAAAAGGGAGGAACAAGAGGAGGGCAGACAAGAGGARACATGTGAAGAGAGACTGAAAGATCTTGAGGAGCTGCTTTCATGGAAGTTAGCCCTGGAAAAAGGTGGAGAACAGGCACTGTCTTTGCAGTGCTGCTGCCCAGCTGGGTRACAGCCYAAAGCAGAGGCCCAAGAGGGGATGGGGAGCAGCTGGCTCTGGCTGACTTTGGTCATGMAGRCAGTTCTGTGCTCTGTCTTGCCAASCTCCGTGTGRCTGAGCATCTCCAGCTCGTACASAGCATGGGTCACACCCTCAAAGTARTCTGGGGGGTARAAACCTTCCTACTAAGCCAACCTAAAGTTGGATTTTAATGGAGAGAGGCCTAGATTTTCTGCCTCTGACATGAGGAGTAGATTTKCCATTAATGCCTRGAGGGTGAGGACCAGATTCTCCACTCCATTCTCCCTGGTTTTACYCCATGAAAACCCATGCAAAACTGATCCTAAACAAGGYTGTAACTATAATACAATAATCAGTAYTGCTGAGTCCAATGTCTACATTTTCACTGTGTTTTGCCTTGGCCATATTTCCCCCTCTCTAGTCTAAGCAACTTTCTGTTTTAATTTCAGATCATGTGTTAGACAGGGAGAGCTTATATGACTACCTACAGCACAGAAAACAGATCTTTTTTCTTGAGGTACATGGTTTTCAGCCTGTTCATTTAATTACTCCTCCTTGTGTTGCTTTGTTTCAATGTTTATTCTTCTGAGATCCACTGCCTAGAGATCTTTCCAAGGTGGCACACATCAGACCTCATGAACTGATTGTCCAAGTGCTGTGTTACAGTCACTCAGAATCTGTAGCCCAGCCAAAAATAAAGGCATGTAGGTCATTC
The DNA here is from genome assembly GCA_902810485.1 of Alauda arvensis. NCBI lineage: Eukaryota > Metazoa > Chordata > Aves > Passeriformes > Alaudidae > Alauda > Alauda arvensis. The sequence goes on from CADDXX010000154.1 coordinate 1,596,564, forward strand.
CCATCATTCAGTAGCTGCCATGAAACTATTCCATTTGTGAGATGCACAGATACACTGACCTTTGGCTCCTGCTGTCCTGTGCATGGATTGCTGCTGGGAGCCCTTCTGAAGTCAAAATAAGGAAATGGAGTAACTGTTCACAGACATTCCCATTGGTCACCACTGTTATTGTGCTGTAACACAGCTGAATCAATCTTTGTCAGCAAGGAGTTAATGCAGTGCTGGGACTTCTGAATTCTGTCTTTGGATTCACTGCTAATTTGCTATGTTCCTTCTGAAATAACTCCTGGCCTCCATGCACCTGGCTTGCACTAAGTCACACACCTGGGTTTGAAATCCTCCCCCTCTCTTGCCCTCAGCTCTCAGGTAATTTGGTAACCAGGTACAAAACAATGCACCTTTAAATCCAACCAGCTGAAGTGACTGTGCTGCCTTTGGGGTTCATTCCAGCATGCCATTGCTGTGAAGCGAGGGGAGATTCAAAACATGGAGAACATAGCAAAGAATGAGGAAAAAAAACTGGAAAAGGCTGAGAGAAGGATGGAGAAGGAMGCTGCCATGTTTGATGAGTTCCTGAAGGAGAACCATAACAAATCTGTTGAAGCACTGAGAAAGTAAGGAACATTGAAGGAACCACCTGTGTGCCATTTCATTCTGGGCACAGGAGATTTGCTGCTTGCCCTCCCTGCAGGGTTTTGGCTGAACACTCTGAGTTTCCCAGAGTCACACTTTCTTCCCTCACATTCAATAAAAGAGAGGAAGGAGAACAACATCCAGGGAATACCCTCATTGCAAAAGCCCTTGATCTGGTGGCAGAAAGGAACCTGTTGGTGGCTCCACCACTTCCATTCTTCTCACAACTCCCTTTACTGGAGGGAGATGCCTCTACCCAGCCCCTCATGGTCCCTTCAGTGAAGCAAATTGAGCCCTTTGGCCATTTCAGGTATCACAAGGGCAGAGCTGCAACTCAGCAGCAGCCAGATTAGGGATGCCTGAACATTGGAATGCCAAACCTTGCCAAGAGAAAGAGAGTTTTCAGGCAGGAGCCAAGCATCTCCTGGGATACATCTCCAACACAGATTTCTAGGGCTCATAACACATCTGTTTCACTCTTTCATAGGCACTTCCATTCACTACTCACTACTAAATTAATGGCTTGTTTGCTCATCCTTTCCCAGAGCCAAAAGAGAAACCTCAGAGAAGACCAAGAAAATAACAGAGATCCAGGGAATCACTACTGAAATAAAGAAAATCCAAAGGTAAAATTGCTCATTACTCCTGCCTCACCTTTATCTGCCCCTGCAGTGCTACAGCTTCACAGTCCTTGCTGTAGGGGATGGGTTTCTAAAAATGTTCCATTTTAAGAGTCAAAGTGTTTTAGCTTTTGTTYTCCAGATGCTGGCTTTGTTTCTAAAACAACTCATCTAAGTTTTCTAATGACATTTTTAAAAAAGTATAAATATTCCAAACCCAAAATTAAATGCCTAACATCAGATTAAAAACATCCAAACAAAACTAAGTAATGCATTTTAATGGAGGCTTAGAGAAAGACTAAAGAAATAATTAATTACCATTATGAGTTGAACTGGAAAAATTTCTCATTTCTTTTCAAGTAAAAATGCAAAAATTAGCAAGCTCAGTACCACAGCAAGAGATGTGACCAGGGAATRGGACTGATACTCAGTTTCCACATGAGAAACCACAGAGGGCAGATTCCCTTTTGCCTTTGMATTTCCATGAAAACATGTGCCCTCTCTCCCCTTCTCTGGATGAAACTCAGTATCAAGAGTGAGAAAGGACCTGTTCCAACAGGAGCTTCCCTCCCTGCTAACAAACTTTGTCCACTTCTCTGATACCACTCAGTGATATCACCAGACTGGAGGACACTCTGCAGGAGTACAAGATGTACAGGGACATCCTCTACCAGCTCTCTCCAAAAGAGTGGCAGGAGGARCACAGAAAAAGGCACAAAAAAGGAAAGGATGGGAAAACAGAATCCAGAGTGAATGAAGGAAGTTCTTCACATCCCCCCAGCACAGAGCAGGGTGAGTGCCAGCAAAGTGCTGCTGCTCCTGCCTGGGACAGCCCCAGGCTCTGAGGGGACACCTCCTCTTGTCTCCAGACCAGGATCCCACAGCCAGGACAGACACTGCCCCGAGCATCAGTTTTATGGACATGCCAAGTTCCCTGCTGTTTGCAGAAGGTTTGGATTTCAGGTCACRGGATGTCAGGCCACAGCTCAAACACTTCCTGAAGCCTCTCTTATCAAGAGAACTGTAAGTACCAGATGATGCAAACAACAGACTCAAGGACTGTAAAGAGCACTCAGCTCTTTACTGGGAATCAGCACAGGGGAATCCTACTGTTCACCTTTGCTGGGTATGCCAAGGTCTGGGGCTTTTTAGAACAAGTTCAGGTAGCAGCAGAAAGCTGTCAGGTGTGCCAGTCAGTGCCTGTAGGCCTGCCCCAAGTGAGCTCCATCCTCAAATCCTCTGCTGAGAGCCTGCCCCAAGTGGGGCTGTCACTAAGATGGTGCCAACAGAGGTTTTTAACCCTTCATGGCACAGGTAAAAGTGATGAGCAGACTGAGCTTCCAACAGCAGCAAAGGCACCACTTCCCCCTCTTCCAGCTCTTGTGTAGAGGAAGAAGCATCAAACAAAGCCTCTAAAGGCATTTGGATCTACACCCTCAGTCCAGGCTCATGTGTCAGATCCCAGCCCCACTGGAACAGCAGCACAGCCCAGAGCAGCACATCAGGCAGCTTGGTTATGGACACAAGTGCTGCTTGTTTGTGTGACCCCTGGACTCTCCTGACCCCTAAACATCCCACAGGCACAGGGAGGCAAAGGTGGGAATGTGCAAAGGACTGTTCAGGAGTACACAGCAACAGTGAMCAATAACAATGTTCATGTGTCATTAATGAGATCTCCTCTGAGCTGTCATTTCTCCAAGGGCCTAACACACAAAATACTTTTTCAGAAGTTCACTGGAGGATGCAGAGAGTGAAACCAGCTCAGACGAAGATGAGGTCAGAAGTCTTATGTTGAAATATTTGCATTTTCTGTTTGTCTTGTGTCATTTATCAATGTCACTAATTTCTCCCATCTTCTAACCATTAGTTATAGTCTTGAGGAGTTACTGTAGTTACAAATTATACATGTATGTTTATACATTCATAAATATTCATGTTTTGGTGACACATATTCTAAATAACTTAGTTTAACTTTCCTCCTTCAGTTTCCTACCATCATCTCTAATCTTGCCATCCTCCAGTGAGATTTGGCATCATAAAACRGAAGATTTTTAAGTTAGTGCAGTTACTGGCTTATGTCTGAAATKGAAGTTTTCCCACTTGCAGATGTTTTTACACTTTTTACCCCCCAAAATGCAATTAGTTTTAGTTATTGAGGTAGAGCTACACACAYAGCAGGAAGGCTGTCCATGTATGTTTGCACATGGACCTTTCTAGATGGAAGAGCATTTGAATAGCCAGGGCTGGTGCAGACCAGGTCCTTGTAGYTCAGTGGAACAGAAGCTAGAGGAGGGGAAAAACTCATCTCAGGTGTTTTCCACTCTAGGAGCCTGAGCTCTATTTTACTGATCCTGAACAATTGCTGGTTACTTTCATGGAGATGCTGGATGAGAACTTRTCCTTTGTCATGAACTCCCAGGATATTGAGGAGAGTTGGAACAAGGTCCGRCAGACTTTAATCTCCACACATGAAAGAGTGTAAGTGTGACCCTGCAAGTGATGGGGTCCCTGTGGTCCAGCTTTCAGACACAAGTGACCCCTGTGCCCCCACAGACACCTCACTGYCAGCACACACTGCAGAGCACACAGAATGCTGCTCACACAGCAGGGTCCTYCTTGTGAGATCCTAGGAAAGTGTCCCATACACAGTTAATTTAGCAGGTAACACTTGAGCTTGGGACTAATTCCAGAGTTCTCAAGGCACAGGCTAGGGAATGATGCCTTAAGCATCCTGGAGTCAGTATCACTGTAGTGTAATTCTCATGAAGGAAGAGCAAGGAAAGAAACAAGGCAATACCTGGAGTGATCCAGAGTAGCACCAATGCAAAACTCAGTGCAAAACATTCCTAGAGAAAGACAGCAGGGAGCCCAATTTCAATTTCAAACTACAATTTCAATGGCAGGCAGATATACACATTCCCATTCCAAATGTAGCTTATCTCCCTGTGGAAGTTTTAAAGGTAATCTGGATCTCCCACCGACTTACTAAAAAACCTTGAATGTTTAGGTTTGCTACTTCTCCCTCCCCCACAGCAGCACAGAAACTGCTTTTCCAGATAAAACCCCKAAGTTCCCAGTGCTTCCAGGGCTGTGGGTGCAGGTTCCCAGGCGAGGTTGAAGTGTTACCTCCATCTGCCGGCAGCAGGAGGAGCCAGGCCAGGCTGCAGGGAGCAGAGCCGTGTGCTCCAGAGGGGCTCTTTCCAAATACCTCCTCTCTCTCTCTCCTCTAGGGAGAAGGAGCTGGCAGAGCTGAAACAGCAGCTGAACACCCTCCGAGCCTCYGTTGCCAAGGAAGAAGAGAAAGTAGCCAACCTGCAGCTTAAAGTTCAGCTCTCTTCCTCTGGAGAACACGAAGCTGATGACCAGGTACACGCTGGGATCCGGGCAAGGGGGGTTCACACGTGCACGAGTGGTTCCTCCCCACCAGCCACATCCATCCCGGGAGCAGAGCAGCCAGGGGCTGCACTGAGGGGGGATCAGTGCTGTTTCCCAGCAGTGGAGATACAGCAAGGCTGGTTTGGGGCACYACTGAGGCAGCAAACTGGGGCAAASCTGYCTGCTGCATGCAGCTGCTGCGAGGTGGGAGCAGCTCACAGAGACAGCTGGGCAGGATGAGACCAGGATGAGACTCAGCCAGGCTGGGAGGATGAGACCAACAGGAGAATGGCTCACTTCAGCCATCTGTCCTGCCATCAGCCAACCAGGAAACAAGCAATYTAGTCTTACTGAGGGGATTAAAGTGTTTCCTTTATGGACTTCCTTTGGTTTTGGAGGGATATTATGGTTCCACCTGGCAGAACCCAGCTGTGCCACTCAGCGTATCTACTGTCACCTCCAGGACAAAATGCTCACAAGCCTGAACAAGAAGGTGATGGAAGTCTACATGCACTGCACTGGAGACAATGAGACAAACCTGCCAACAGTAGAGATGTTAAAGGTAATAGAAAAACAGCTCAATGATTTACTGGACAGCGTGGAGAGAATCCCACCAGCAAAGATAGAAAAGGCTGTGAAAGCCATAAGAAAGGAGCAGAGGGCAAGGTAAGGCAAGACCCTCTTCTGGAAAACATCTCTATTTTAAGTCTTGACAGCTGAAAGAGCCAAATCAACCCAAAAAAAAATTGTAGCAGCAATCTGAAATCCCATGTGAGCAATCCATCCAATTTTAGTTCTGTAAGGGCTCTACATTCATAATACCTGCATCCCCTCATCAGTGAGCAGCAGCCCACAGCTATRTTAGAAAAGACCTGCAAACTACAATACAAAAATATAGAAGAATAAGAAAGAAAACACTAAACCCATAAACAAAACCAGATTATATTGTGAGAATCATCGTTTTAAGAAAACAATTCACAGTAACAAAATTTAAACTGAATAAATAGAAAATCAAACCTCAAGTTAACAGTCTGCCTTGCCCTGATATTTTGCCAGACTTTAATATGTACATAAGGGCATTTGTCAACAACTCCAGCTTTGAAATGTTTCTTCTACAAAACTTCTAAGTTTAACTTGTATTACTACATTAAATAGTAGCAGTTAAYACAATCAGTGCAAGCCCCAAGATGAGACACATTCCTGTAGGCCCAGTTACACAAAATTTCACCTCACAAATAACAAAGATAACTGAACTGGTGACTGTATCTGGCCATCCTCAAGTGAATCAGACAGATGAGCAYGAGGATTTAAASCCAGAACAGTGACATTTTGCTTCTGCTTATTCTCCTTCTCGGCATCTTTATTCAGCTGTGTAGTAGAAAAGGCATGGGGCTGCTTCCTGGTGTTCTGTGAATGTGTTTGCACTCTTAAATTGCAAAACAAGTAAGACACACATTTATTCTATGCTGTGGATGGAGAATAATTCAGGAAAGATACCACATACCCTACCCCCAAATGAAAACCAAAASMAATMAAAAAAAAAATCCCCAAACCAAAAAAAAAGTACAAACAGAACAACTGTCCAACATCTCTGTGTCAAAGCCTSACATGCTTTTTCCACCCATCACTCCAGAAAGAGCAAAACCAACTGCAGGCAGTGCTTCCCTCTTACCCCCTTCACAGCAACCAACTCCAGCAGCAGGTGTACCCAAACCCCAGGCTCCAGTGGTTAGATATAAGGTGTGATGTAAGATGTTATGTCAGATGYTGATGCTGTGTGGCAAAAGCACAGCTGGTGCAGCTGCATTCTGCATTTAACCCATCCTTTATTCCCTCTGTTCAAAAGGCTCAGAGAGGARAAGCAGAAACAAGCTAAGCAGCAGCAGGATGAAGGATTGAAAAGGGACATGGAAAGGTCACAGGTAGCTGAAGAAAAAAAGGTAAGTGTGCTGGTCTGTGGAAACACTTCASCTCAACAGCTCACTTGGGAGAAGCTGGGGGTACCTGAATATCAAGTGTTTAAGGGAAAAGTGTTAYTAAGGGGCCTCTGCAGCTGTGTGGGGATGGCACCTACAGCCAGGTGTAGCCCAATTTACAGAAGTGATGTAACTTAGGCCACTGCTGGGAAGTCACAGTGCACATCATTCCAGCTGGAAGTGTCCTTCCATCATCCTTTTCTCAACCACATGACCCCCTCCACTACTTGCCAGCTCTCAGTAAGCTCATTTAAACTCATTAACTCAGTTGTATTAAACCAAGCCTGGAAATTGGCCAATGAGGAACTGGGCAGCAGCAGGGCACTCCTGACAACAGCAGCAGGACACTCCTGACAACACCAGCAGGGCCCTAAATCAGCTCAGCCTTACCATCAAACCACACCTTTTCTGACATGTTCCACATCCCCCCCAAACTGAGCCCTGGCCCCTTGGGAGGCTGAGTGCAGCTTCTGCATGGCTGCTGCTGCACCTTGGCCAGGTCAGCACGGCCACGAGGAGAGCCCAGCTCTGTCACACTGACAGGTGACTTGAGAGCAGGGGCCATGAGTCCCTGCCCTTTGGCCAAGAGAAAATAGGCGGTTCTGTAGCTTCCTTCTGGTATTTCTTTGGATCTCCAACTTTCCCTCCTCCTCCTGACACAGGAATTAGTAATGAGGCTTTAGTAAGAAAGCAGTTGTAGTACAACAGTGAGTTGTAGAACACACACAGCCTCCAGGTGCTTCACATTCACTTCCCAATACAGGAAGCACACTCAGCAGACACCCTGCAGCCTGCCTGGAGCACAGGGCAAGGGCCACAGCCCCTGGCAGCCTGGCAGCACAGAGCAGCTTTAGCTGCCTGGTCACACACCCTCCTGAGCACTCATGCAGTGCCTCTTCCTCCTCTGCAGAAAACGGCCTTGCCTTCCAACCCACCTGCCAGGAAAGAGAAGAGCCAAGGAAACAGATAAGGAAGAACAATTGCAATTATTTCTCCTGATGGCACAGCCTTAACCACAGCTCATAGGATTGATGCTGTTCTAGAGGCCTTTTGTAGATCTACATTCTGTCAGTCTTTGCTCAGCTGAACTTTACTGTCCCATGAAATTTCCTTCTTCTCCTACCCTAAGATTCCAGGGGAAGTTTGCAACCTCTTTTCCCCTCCTTTSGTATTTTGCCTAAGAAAATAAATAAAAAGTCTCTCATTTTGCATCTCAAGCTCCTGCTAAGCACCAGTGCTTTTTCATTCCGTTTTTGATCCAACAGCACTATCCCTACAAACCTGAGCAGTGAGATGACAGTCTTATGACTGTTATCAGTCCTAAGTGACAAGCTTTCTTAAGGCACCATTAAGCCAGGTGCCTCACAGACATTTGTGATAATCACAGGTCTGAAGGACTATAAAAACCGAGGGCTGTGCTCCAATCCAAAACCAGTACAGACYTCAGACTTCACCCACCACAGTGAGAAGGCACAACCAAAGGAAAAACACAAGCTCTCTGCAGAAATCAAACTGCCAGTWATTAGCTTTGTGTCAGATGCATCCATACAAAGAAAAATACCCAGTGACAAACTGACCATAAAAAAAAAAAAAAAGCTTTATTAACCCTTTTGCACCAGCAGTTCTTCAGGTGTCCATTGCCAGCAATGGAGCCCAAGCCAAGTGATCCACGTTTCTGCCCTCAAGAGGTTAGCACTTTACATTCACTTACAAAGCTGAGTGAGGTACATTTTCAGAAGTAGAAAGATTTGGTTGCAAGTCCCATAAAAAGATGGAGTGTTCCTTGGCCATTTTAATAGATTACAAACTGGTATGGTCCTTGAGAAGAGAGTAATGCAGGCATTGGGAGCTCGAGGTGTCTCAGCTTCCAGAGAGAGCACGGTGACCACCAGAGCAGAGCAMGACCCTTCAGCACAATTCCTCCTCAGTCTTTCCACCTCTCAGGAGTGGACTCCATGCTGCAGTCACAGCCACCAACTGGCTTGAAAACCCAGMCTGAGAGGGTTCAGACTTTCCCTGGATGTAAGCTGTAAACTCAGAGTGAAAGGAACAGAGAGACCTCAATACTCAGCTAGGCTGAAGATAGAAAAATAAAGCTGGTTCAACCAGAGATATAATACTGCCTACAAATCAGGAGCTGAAGTTCACTGTAACCTGTATGCTTTTTTTCCTCCCCAAGTCTGCAATCAAAAAAGCATTTATATGGACACATACATAGTTCAAAAGGCACAGGAAGTAAAAGCATTTCTGAATGACCTCATGTGAATTTAACATCAGTATAACTGTAAAATAAATAAATATGTGCAAGATTAAAAAGATCACAACGTTCTCCTCTGTGACATATCTTATTTTGTAAAAAAAAGAATACACATACGTGCATACACACACCTCACTGAGAATAAAAAAAAAAGTACAAACAGCCTTTCATAAAACTCCTATACATACTTTTACAGGCATTCAGAACATCACCATAGGAAACATTTAAATTACTACCTTAAAACATAACCAAAGGTGGTTTTTTTCCCTATACAACCCTATACTTATTTAGGTGTCAGCAATCCAGGTAAGTAGAGTACATACAACCTCTCCCCCCACCCCCAAGAGAAACTGCAGTTTTTCAGGGGCAAATCTTCCTGATMAACACTCTTTCCCCCCTCACGAAATACTCTGACAACTGCATATTTTGTAAACCAGCCAGAAGCTCCAGGTGCATGTGACACTCTGGGATAGCAATAAAGAACACGTGTTAACAGTGCTCAATTAACGAAACAAAAACACCAAACAACCCTAAATCAAAAGGTAGTGACCAGTTCACAGGTAACTTGGCAGCGTTTATAGATGAGATAAAAATCAAGGTGCTTAAATTTACATGACGGTCAACATTCCTCCCAAAAAAGGGAACACAAAGCTAAAACAAACCTCTCTCAGATGCTGTTGGACTCTTAGCTAATCACTTACAGTGAGTACAGTTCTATTGCAGTTTTCTTTTTCAAGTTTTGCTGGAAGAATTCAGCAAAGTATTTGGGATGTAGGAGCAAGGAAAGGGAGAAACTCAACATGAGCTACAAACTGATTCACAGCTAAGTTAACATTTAGAATCTAGCTTTCTAAAACAAAGATTTTAGAGCATCTCATTTTCATGGCATAGAACATTAATTTTGTTACATGTGACACTTTATTCTGGTTTTCTGCCAAWCACAGGGGCCAAAACAATCCTTTTTTTTKTGTGTGTGTGTGGAAAACACTTGCAAAATTTAGCTCCTAATTCCTTGATGCCCCTGGCTCCAGGAGGAAACCAGTGGAAGGAAAGTTTTAACTGTCGTAGACAGGATTATAAATTTGCACTTGTTAGCTGTAGAATACTTGCTTTCCTGTGAAAACAGTAAATATTACCTCAGTTTGAAGTGTAATAAAGTACTTCTCCCTGAAACAACACTGTACAGCAGTCTGCCTCAGCCTCCCAACCACCAGGCAGACAGGGTATCTTACACAGGCACATCAAGTGGGATTTACATTTTTAAAGAAAATCTTTCAGCTGCAACTGTCTTAAGCAAATCACAAAGAGTGCAACCATACTTCAGTTCTCCTACTTTTCATATTTTCCTTGGAAAAAGACCCACACAGTAATCTCACTCTGTCATGATTGCCCAATTTGTTTTCAAGTAACTGTTCTTAATCATCATTCCAGATCCTGTAAATTTATTGTGCTTCCAGTGAACTGAGAGTTATCAGAACCTGCATCATCTTCAGTGGAGTTGTGTGGTTCCTGTTAAAGCAAACAGACAGCATGAAGTCCTTCCACCTCTAGAGGGTTTCAGTGCTTATCAGCAAGATTATCTTGACATTTAGCCAACACCAGAGAAATGCTTGGAATGGCTAAGAGGAAACCCAAAGTTTTTCCACTTCAGGGATCCACTCAAACCATGTTGCCAGTTTTTCTATGGAACACTTCAGATGAGCATTACTAATGGAAATAGATTTAAAATCACTTTTTCCTCCGTTAACTCTATGATGGCAAACAGTCCCACTCCTCTTGTACTTCTGGGTTTTGAAAAAGGTGCCCCTCCTCCACAAAAAAGGTTTATTTTCTATCCAGRAGAAGCACACTTGGCAGGAATAGGTACATTGCAGAGTTTATAMAAAGTGAGGTCCCCAAGCAGGCTTTTAAACATAACTGACACTCCCCTAAGGGCACCATTCCAAAATGTAGGTTCAAGATTCTGTTTCCCACTTCCCACTCCTTCCTGTAGCCTGCAACATTCCAATTCTGATCCTTTTTCTAGACCCACCCAGTATCTGCAGGATGGGATCAGGAAAACAAGGGTGGGGCATTTCAGAGAAAATGAGTAGCATTAGTAATTCACTACTCAGTAACAGAGGGGAAAAAAACCAACCACCTCTGATGTGTCAGTGGTTGGTAACAGACAMAAGATAAACTGTGCAGTGCAGCTCTACTCCTTGTGAATAGAATCCAACTCCCAGTGGTAAACAAGTTATTTTCATCAGGCAGAACATGAGAGTGCTCACAGTAAACTGTCTTCACTTTCAAGCAAGGCAGTAAAACCCAGTGGCTTGGCATGCTGTACCTGAAGTATGTGAACAGGTAAATCCACTGTAAGCTGAGAATGTGATGAGGAAGACTGAGAGCTCAGCTGAAAGGGAAGATCTCCCTCTCCTGGGGAATCATCCTGTGAATGCAGAATCATGATGAAATTACACAAGCCCCAGRTATCTCAGCACAATATGGCAAATTCCACTCAGCCTCACAATCATAAAATATCTGATGAAGCCACTGACTGTACTAGTGAGGCCTAGCTCCACAAAGATGTGGAAAATTAACTACAACTAAATCAGAACCTAGCTCAGTGTACAACCCGTTCTCCTGTCCTCATCAGCTTGGAATGGCTCCTCTTTCAACAAATCTAACACACAGAAACATGCAACAAGTTTCATCGTGTTTTCATGAAGCTGATACTTTAAGTTACAAATGTGTACATCCACAAAAAAAGAGATACATGGAGAACTCTGCCCATAGGTCTCTCCATGCCAGAGTCATTAGGAATAAAGGAGAAGGAACTCTTCCTCTGAATACTACACAGATACAGCTGGCAAAAATCATATTAGCTGCCATGCACCTGTTCTGGTTTTTTTAGATTTTAAGCTTTATTTCAACTGATAAGAGAAGTAACAGTTTAGGCTGAAACTTCTTTTTGCAGGAACATTTTCATGCCCATCTCATTTACTTTGCAAAGAGGTGGAATAATGTAAGAATACTGTAAAGCTCAAGATCCCATCCAGGGACAATAGTTCACAAACACTCAAATTCTTCCATAAATGTGAGTCTGGATAACAGAGAAGCTGAGCATGTTTTGTTCTCCTCAGCTCTTACCTGAAGAAGCTGAATTTGCACATACTGGGCTCCAGTGGCAGGGTCCCTTATTGTCAGCCCTCCATTTGGCAGAACTATGTTACCACCCAGTCGAGTGCCAGGAGCAGATGAAGAGAAGTTGGTAGGGCTTACTTTACCACCCTTGTTCTTCCTCTGACCAGAGCCAGATGCCCCTAAAAGAAAGCAATTTTAATATTTAGATGGTCAGGAAGAATTTGCCARAGTTCTGCTAGTATTTTTCACATTTTTGCAGCTGTTAATACCACACAGCAAATGCCCACAACAGTGCAGCATAATAAAGCACCATCTGACAACTGCTGAAAGGCCAGAGAGCACTCAGCTGGTGAACCCCAGYTGCTGACTGAGCCCCTTTTTACATGAACACCATTGAGAACTCAGACTGCTAAGCTTAAGGCCCTCCCATGTGGTAGCACAGAAATATCAGCATATTTGTGGTGTTACAGAATTGAATTAGGAAGGATTGCATTTTCTATTTTTCATTTTGCRATTCATTTCCTGAAAAGTCATGCACATGATTTTTCTAAACTGTAAAAAAGCATAGTGAAAATCATTATTTTCAGGAAGATTTCAAGGACTACTAGGTAGAACAGGCCACACAAGTACAACTATTACAACCTTAAGCTTTTTTCAGTTTAAAGCAGGATRAACCAGCTGCTGTATCACAAGCTGAAAACCAAAACCCTGATCAAAACAAATGTAAGAATACAGTCCTGTGAGCTCTTCACATCTTAGCTTGGATTTTTTTTTTAATGTGTAATAAATGAAGGGCTTGGATAACCTATTTTTAAACACTGAACTTCCCTCTACAGTATTCACTCAATCTAGTTAAACCAATCAGAAATACAAGACTCTCTAGACCACTCTGAGAAGCACAGAATACCATTAAGGCAACAGCTGGTGCAAAGTGGACTATTGGGAGTCTTGAACAGGAAGAGAAAGAGGAATTTTCTGTGGTCATCTTAGGAGTCATGCAAAGTGCAATCATGTTTTTAAGCTAATGTCCAAAAGACATGTTTGATGATACATGCATGTGTTTGGTAATACAAATCCCCTTAGAACAAGCTTCATAAAACACTTATCCTTCCTTGTGATGATCTGCTGAACCAGACAGAATATATGCACATATGCATTTTACAAATACACAAACAGAACAGTTCTCAAATCAGAACTAGTCTCTGAACTTGCCTCAAAAACTATTGCCTTGATTTTCAGAGAAGGAATGTCTAAGAGACAGCAAGGCAGCACTAAATTCACTCCATATACATGGTATTTACTGATCTATCAAACATATAATATTCCTCCCCAGCCCCAAAGGCAGACACAACTCAACCACCTGAGCTTGTGCAAGTCCAGTGAACATTGGAGCAAGTCTGATCTGACAAAGGAATGGTTATTATTCACATCAAATGGCTTTGAGTCAAACTAAGAAGACACATCTGGAACCATGACCTAAAATATCCCTGCACAAGAACTCTCTACAAGGCTAAAGTGTAAGAGAGAAGTTTGAGTATATCTAAATAAAAAAATTAATTCCTTAACACTGTTAYTGAGTGAAACCAGAAGCAAAATCTAGCTGATATTTCCATTGTCTGTACTCAATAAAAGAACCCCCTAGGTAAGACCAAAAGCATAAACAACAGAAAGCACAGTGACATTATTTTTTGTTTTAATAAGAAAATAAGAACCAGATGAAGAAATGGATAGCTAGTGTCTTGTTAATAATCATGAAACAYAGGGCACAGCTTTCTTTGTAAACTTCCTGTGAATCTGATATTCCAYTGAATGTGATTATCCTGAGTAACACATGGTACACCACATGCATAATTATTTTAACTATCAATAAACAGGATAGGACATTTAAGAATGTTACTCAGAAACCTGCTGCCACTGCACTGCCAAAACTACTAMATATTTTTMTTTAGTGAATTTAASAGAATTAATGGCTTCTCACCTGTGCTGCTGCTATTCCCTTTTTGTTTTTTTTTCTTGGCCAGCTGAATGGCTCTGTAGTCTGTTCTTGCAGACCCACTGCTCTCCTAGGTAAAATAAAATTTAAAAAAACAAACCCAGAGATGCAAGGGGTTTGGAATTAAGAACAAGATAATGAACACAGAATAATGAGTTCTCAGATGCAGTTATCTTCTATGCTGCAAACACTGAATTCTAGTTTTCCCCAATCTTCTGATTAGAGTTTCAATAAATACCCTGTATCTATTCAACAYCTGGAGTTCAACATAAGAAGAAGTTAGCTCCACATTTTTAAGGGTTTAGATTTTAAAGGTGTAAACATTTAATTCATGATGTAAACAATAAGTCTGCAATAACACAGGGAAGCAGAAAGGGAAAAGTACTTAAAAGAGGAATGAGGACTGGGATGAAAATGCTGCAGTTATTGTTACAGCCCAAACCTTTCCCTGGAATGAAATGAACAAGTAACACTTATTCTTGGGTGTTCTTGCAAATTCCATTTCAGAGGGAGGGCTGCTTATTTTGAAAGGTTCTTGCTGAACTGTCCCCACCAGAATTTCAGTATTTCTTAGAACATGYCACCACACTGAATCTACCTGTAAAAACACACTACTCAACACATGGTTCTACATCCCTCATCAAAAGAGAGCCAAAATRCATGATCTGCAAAATCTGAAAAGTCTCCCTATGAGGTGTGAGCAGCCAGGGATACCCCCAAAGTCAGGCTCTCTCATCTAGGTGTGAATGCAGTTACTCCATACCAAGAATGAGCTGCCAGTCACTGCGCCAAGATCCATCTCCTTCTGTGCACTGAAACTCCCCGGAGGGTTGGAGAACACAAACTGTGTCACCACTTTGCTGCCCTCCTGCTGCCCAACCACGTCTGAGCTGGGCAGCAAACTCCGTTCAGCTTTAGTTGGTGTCAGTAACTCAGGCACAGTGGTGCTGCCCAGGCTGCTGGAAGGAGTCAAAGTGGCCGTGTCTATCGTTAAATTATTGCTGGATGTCAACCCGTGCACATCCTGGCTGGAATTCCTCACTGACAGAGACGCCAGAGAACCCAAGGCTTCGGCATTGACAGTCTGTACATCATCCAAGTTTAAAGTGCTTTGCTGCAGAACCGTTGCACTGGTTCCCAGCAGGAGAGAACTGTCCAGGCTCTGGGGCATGTCACTGCTGGCCACCAGGATCAAGGGATCCACTGCGGAGCTGTTACTGRCAGGGAGGTTCCCTCCCAGTGCCGAGCCCACCGAAGCGACATCGATCGTGACAATCCCAGAGTTCACCAGCGCCATGTCCATGGTAATTCCAGAGTTGTTACTGGACACGTTGGAAAACAGGGATACCAGGTCAATGTTGCTGAGATCACTCTGCCCTGGACTAGTGAGCTCACTGCTGGGGGTGAGGGAGCTGGTTGCTTCCAGCTGAGTTAGGAGATCTGGAAGAAAAGGGTTTGGTTAWAAGACAGAGCTTCCACAGACAACAGGAAGAAAAGGAAGCTTAAAATTCTATAAAGTTCCATATTCTTAGCCTACTAAAACACTTCCCAGCTTCCCTGAAAGCAGATTTAAGGAAAAGCAGCCTACAGAAATAAGTGCATTCCTTTACTGAGAAGTGTGAATTACAAAAGCACTTGCCAAAAAATAACACTAAGGCAGTGCAGGCTGAGTACAGGTTGTAGAGGAGTGAAAGGGGTGAGAAGAGAAAGCCTTCTTAGTCCTTGTTCATATTTTACAGATGGCATGGAAAAGGACAAGCTCTGCTTCACTGAAAAATGCTGCAATTTCTCGCATTTTCAGAGGTCACGCTCAAGTATCACTTTCTGATACTCAGAGATCCCAGTGAAAATTTTAGAGGAGGGCGAAACCAGCTTCAGTCTCAGAGAAGATTCTGACATTCATATCAATGGAACTCAGAYATCAGCATCAGTAATTACTCATTTTCCTTAATAAAACATTTCAATTTTCCACTGCACCCTCTGATAGCCAGAGACAAACACTTTACCTGGGCTGAAGTTATGCTGCTTGACCATGTGTGCCTTCATACTGTGTTTGGAGGTGAACAGTTTATTACAGCCRGAAACGGGGCACCGAGTCTTTAATGAGTCCACATCCTCAAGATGTTTTTTGGCGTGAATATACAGACTACTTCGTGCTGAAAATTTTGCACAACAGCCTGCAAGAAGATGTATAAGGCTTTGAATTTTCAAATTTAATGAAGTTTCAATTTAATGTGCATATTTAATGTCTTAACAAATCATTCTCCACTTGCTATTTTGCAGCCCCTGTGCATACACTTAGCAGAACCACAAGAAAATAAACCTGTCAAAGGGTAGGACAGTTTAACAACCTGTTTCTGACAACATGAAACTCTTAAGTCATTCATTGTAAAGCACAACATTTTCACACTATGGCATCTGCAATTCTTCATGACAACTGCTGGAAACACCATAAAAAGGAGAAATAATCATCRAGTAGAGGTGCTTTAAAAAACTGGATAATCCAGATCACACCCAAAAATCATTGCTTCTGGAGTCRCACTGAAGTGGTGAGGATGCTCAAGCTACAGTATGAAACAGTGTTTGCTCTGTCATTCCTGACTCTGGGAATGATCACTTTTCAGTCTTCCATTTAGTTCTACCTCTTCAAACCCTGTTAGAAGACTCACTCTAAATTGCACCAGTCCCATACCAAGCACACACAACCTTTAGTAAAAATACACACCAGTTACCAGGACACACATATGATAGTGGAGCAGTACCTTCTACTGGGCACTCAAATGGCTTTGTACCAAGGTGAGTTATACTGTGGCCTTTCAAGTGTTCTGCTCTTGTGAAAGACTTCCCACAGCCTTCTACTGGGCACATGAATCTCCTGTCATCTTCGTGTTTCCTACATGGGGAGGAAATTGCCATTGGYATGATTAAATCCACTACTGCTTTGCTACTGGAAGAGAAACAAAGACAAKCAAAGAGCCAGTGGCTTAGGGCAGTATAATCAGAAAAAGCTTCCTTTACCTTTTATGCCTCAGAAGCTTGGACATACTGGTAAAAGACCAGCCACAGCCTTCAAAGTCACATATAAAAGGTCTTTCACCTTGAATAAATAATGTTACATTAATAATTTAGTATAAAAACAYATGCTACTAGAAAATATTAAAACCTGCTTAAGTTGAATTAACTTAAGACAAAACAACTCAACTGTAGAGTACTACCACGTTCCTTTCCCCTCCCACAATCTGTGCTTTCTTTCTTTTTCCATGCTATTGCATCAGAGAGCACAGGTATTTATCAATCCACCTCATATCCTGAAGGTACTTCAATAGCCAGTAACAGCATTACTCAAAACACAAACACAACTGTTTTTTCCTGATCTGTCACTGTGTCTTGATTACAAGACTGTGAAGTATGTGACACTGGTTTCGATCACACCTATGAACTTCAAGTGCCACTTTAAAAAGTGTCAAAACTGTRAAACTATGGAAAAGAGGGGACAGTAGAGGACACACCAGTAACATGACAAGGCTGTATTTCAGCTTTGCAGTGGTCCTTGTGAGTCACATGCTTGCCAGAGCTGAAATTTATCCTCCTGCTGTTCCAAACCTTGGCACATGCATTCCACATGTTCTGAGAGTTCATTAGCTGCTTGTTTGTACCAAGAGTAAAATTTATGCAACATTTTGAAATCTATGAACTTGGGAACAGAGCTGTGTTTTTTCTGGTCTATACACAATGACAAAAGCCACAGCTTTGCACGTCCTTAACTACTTTGCATATGACAACTTGATTGAGTGGACTCCTACCCCCAGAAGGCAAAAAATCAAATGCTTTCACTGACTCCAAATGAGTAATGTCAYCCTTCCTGACTTTCAGTTTTTCCAGTGCACTGAAGTCCACTTTTCACATGCTATGCTCCCTGTACTTGCCCGTGTACAAGTCATCCCCGTGAATACCTGTGTGACTCCTCATGTGGATTTTCAGTCGGCASGCCTTGTCATACTGCTTGTTACAGCCAGGGAATGAGCAGGAGAACTGCTCTTGCTCTCTGAAGTGGGCTCGATTGTGGGAGAATAATGCACTCACTGTGATAAACGTTCTCTCACAGCCTGGGGACAAAAGGGAAATAGCACATCTGCTTGACAAAACTCAGTCACGAATTCAGCGCTCTTTTCTCCCAGCTTTTAGGGAGGTATTTCATGATGGTTTTTCAGGATATTACATAGGGGAAAAGGAAAAAAAAAAATCAAACAGTGAAATCCTAAACATTATTCCCAGGAATTAMAATTGTTTTGCCAAGGTGGGCAATAAAGTACAGCCTGGATTAAGGCGCACCCACTGAACGCTGGCGCCATGTTTTACGGTGTTCCACTGCACCAGCACAAAATCGAAGGAGGAAAGGCACGGCATCCTCCAGCTCCCAAACTTTTTCTCTTGGTAACTGAGGTGGCCTGGAGGAGAACCTTCCTTGACACTCCGGGGTACCACGGAGGGGAAGGAGAGGCGGAGGGGCAGAAGAAGTGAGCCGAGCGCCGCACGGCCTCAGGGCAGGGATCCCAGTTTCTGGCAGGGGAGGGAAGGGAGCCCAGCCCCAGAGGCGGCTTACCGGGGAAGTCGCAGCGGTAGGGCCGCTCGGGCTCCAGGTGCCTGCGGCGGTGGTGGGCGGCGAGGCGGGCGGCGCTGGGGAAGCGCTGCCCGCACGCCTCGCACTTGTGCGCCGCCTCCTGCTCGTGGGCGCGGCTGTGCGCCCGCAGGTTGTACACGGTGGTGAAGCGCTTGGTGCAGCCCGGCACGGCGCAGGCGAACGGCCGCAGCTTGTCGTGCGAGTGCAGGTGCCGCCTCAGCTTGTAGGCCGTGGCGAAGGACCAGGCGCAGCCCGGCACGGGGCAGCCGAAGGGCCGCGCCGCCGCGCCCTGCCCGTCCTCGCCGCCGCCGTGCGCCGAGAGCCGGTGCAGCCGCAGCTGCTGCTTGCGGGGAAAGGCCTCTCCGCAGCGCGGCTCCGGGCACGGGAAGGCCGGCG
>CADDXX010000154.1:1616170-1655606 GCA_902810485.1 Alauda arvensis
GGGCCGCCTCCGCGGCCGGCAGCCCCTGCGTTTCCATCTTGGGGGTCCCTGTAGCAGCGCCTGAAACCGGAGCCGCGGGGCGGGGCCGGCGCGGGCCGCAGCGGAAACGCGGAGCGCGGAACCACGGAGCGGGCGCGGCGCGGGTGGCGCCGGGGAAACCCGGAGCGCGGAAATGCGGACGGGATGGAGCGGCGCCACCCCGGGGCTGGGCCGCTCCCGTGGGAATGGCACAGCGGGGAGCGGCTCATGCCATTTATCGCGGGAGTCATCGCAGGTCCTGGGGGTTGTGCTGATGTCCCTGGTAATGGCCAGGAAGGGCCCCAGAAGAGTTAAGGTTGGATGGTTCCTCTGGCGATAACCCAGTCCSACCCCACTGCCAAGGCAGGGTCACCCCGAGCAGGTGACACAGGARCCCGWYCAGRTGGYGTTTGRATGGCTCCAGAGAGACCYCACGTCCTCCCTGGGCAGCTGTTCCAGTGCTCAGCCAAAAAGAAGTTCTTCCTCATGTTGAGGTGAAACTTCTCATGTTTTAGTTTATGGCCATTGCTCCTCATCTTGTTAGGCATCACTGAAAAGACTCTGGCACCATCCTCCTGACACCTAAYTTTGTGATATGGATTCGTGAGATCCCCTCACTATTCTCTAGGCTAAACAAGCCCTGCCCCCCCAGTCTCGTCATCAGAGAGGTGTTCCAGACCCCAAATCACCTTTGTGGCCCTTCACTGAACCCTTTCCACYAGCTCCTTGTCTTTCTCATACTGAGGAGCCCAGAACTGGACACAGCACCCCAGATGTGGCCTCACAAGTAGAGTGGAGGATCATGTCCCTGGACCTGCTGTGTGGGAGCAATGCTAAGGGTGCAGCCACGCTCAGAGAACTGAGAGAGCAAAATACTTTAGCAAAACCTGTGTACCATGAGTGGAAATATGGAAACAGTGCTATGGGCCATCCCTGGGCAGTGCAAAGTCACTGTTCTGGTATGGCCATGGCACAGCATCGGAAGAGCGTCGTGTAGGGAAAGAGTGTAGATCTCGGTGGTCGCCGTATCATTAAAAAAAAAAAAAAAAAAAAAAACAAACCTACAAATTCAGCTAATTTTTAAATTATTATTTATTCTTGGGCAAAGCTTTATCTGGGATAATGTGCAGCTGCCTTATGGCTCTCCAACACTTAAGGAAAAGGTAAAAGTATCCTGTATTTGCCAAGGAAATTTGCCAGTTCTCTGCYGCTGTGGGACTGGCGAGCAGTCCCAGCAGATGGTGCTGTGATCCTTCTCCTGCTCAGATTATTCCTCCTGCCTGAGCATCAAACCTCCTACAGCCAGGGCGTGAACTCTGGTACACTCAGCTCCAGGAAAGCTGGAGCTGTGGGTACACCCAGAGCTCAGTGGGCTGAGTGCCACTGGGTGTAGGTTTTCCCTGTCCTTGGTGGCCCCTGCCATCCCAGTCTCCCTGTGGAGGACTTGCAGTACCTTCCTTCATGTTCCTAGGAAAAGATAGGTCTGCACCCGAGTTGATTGCTTAATACAAAGGTGCATCCCTGGTTGATGGATGTAAAACTTGTCACACCAAGCTCTTGCCTCTRCCTGCAACCATGCACCAGGTTGTCAGGGTAAGTGTCGCATTTTGGGAATGCATTAAGGTGCTAAGATTCATGGGAAGCTGGCAAGCTTGAGACTTCACTGCRCTGCAGAAATTCACTGATTGTACATCCTCTGTCCAGATCAGGTCCARTGCAGTGCCTACAGATGAATGGATTTAAAACTCTTCTCCCCATACTGGCTTTGTCCAGCAGTGAGGTCAGCTACCTCAAAATGACATCAGCACCCCCACACAACAATAGCCTATTCACAGTCTCAGCTTCTCTGCAGGCAAGTAGAGGACAGATAAATCAAGGCTCAGCAGGGCTCAGAAAGGGAACTTTGCACTTGGGTTGTTTATGGTTTCTGTGTGCTGGAAACTCCCTGCTATTTCATCCCTGACAGCAACARGTTAGTGCTTCCCTGTGCCCTACCAAAGGTGTTGTAAACCTCAGCCAGTTCACATTTGTTAATTGCTGGAGATTTGCAGTTAAAAGACCAAAGTAGATTTAAACATATATATCTAACTACATACTGCATCATTGAAATAAACTCCAGTGAATAGTCCTACMTAAGACCAGCTGCTCACCAGTTCACTGCCTTCCTGTACTCCATTTTGCCTTAACTCATTAATAGGCTTCATAATCTGAATTTCAACTTGTAGCTGTTTATAGCACTCACACCTATGGGTTCTGTGTGTCCCTACAGGCAGCCCAGAGTTATAAACTCCCAGGGTGGCATTMAACATGGCTATACTGTTAAGGTTACATCCTCTGGGCAATAAGGCTATGAGGACAAAAATAAGGTTCCTTTGGTGCCTGGGATGTAAAGGTGAACATACTGGCAGTACCCCAGTACTGAATAATACAAAGGTGAAGGATTTATGATAAATATTTCTTCAACATCTTGTCTGTGGTGTATTTTCAACTCAGAATTAAGATGAGTCTATGGAAATCTCTACATTCTTTGGTACAAGAAAAGCCAGTGTATTTTCTGGTTGTTCCTCTTGACAAAGCAAGAACCACGAGCATTTTTGGGCTCCGAAGATTAGACTGGTTTTACACAATACCGATACCCTAACTTTGGACCTAGTCCACTGTGATTATTAATAAGGTAATGCATAACATATGTCAAAGCAAAGGCTGTCAAATCTGCCTGACAACTGCTCCCATCTCAATCATATAAATTGGCAATGTGGGCRGGTTTTACCCGTAATGTAAAGCAATTCCCATCAACTGCAGATTGCACTTCACAGAAGGCTCAGTTTCAAGCAGATGCCAGACTCTCACTGTTCATCTGGAGACAGACACAGTACGTGAACAGAGTAAAGACCTCATTTGTGATTCAAAATAAACACTTCCCTTTTCTCAGCAGCAGAGGCGATGCAGAGCTGCAGGGTGCTCACCTGTGGGTGCCSTGGGCTCTAGCAGGGGTAGGGTTTCACATGAGACTGCAGCTCATCACATCCCCTCTGCAGCAGCACAGGCAGGGTCATGTGTGTAACACCCCTTTCCATTCCAAGAGGTGATGGATACAGTGCCAGGAGATCGAGTGACATTCCAGAGCACGTCCATGGGGGAAGGGACTGCTGCCTCTGTGTTCATGTCAGAATGAAGCCCTTGTGCTGTGCATGAGACAGGGCAGCTAAGAATTACTTTTGTACACACATTTATATATTTTCAGGAATGGGTGACCATTTTGTTATAAGGGGATTTTTTTCCATTTAATTTTCAGGGAAAAAAAACTCCCATTCCTTTCCCATAATGAACAGTTTCTTATTGCAAACGTTGTTCTAAATATGTTGGTGAAAAGACTGTTCCTGGTGGACCTGTTACAAACAGATTTACTCCATTAATAAGTTGGAGAGGAAAAGAAAAGAACTCACATGGAASAGACATTTGCAAGGCTTTTATCATTTGCCCAGAGAGCAAAACTGGATATCAAGGAAGCAACTCCAAATATATCTGCAAGAGCARCCCTGCACTTGGAGTACCCACTAATGTTTCATGGCTTGCTCCAGCATGTTCTCATCCACCACCTTGTGAGGGAGAGTCACCCTCAGTGTGCCGTTTTCCTTCATGGCCTGGCAGATGGTTTCATAAGCAAAGGCATTTCCCGACCAGCAGCGCCTGGCGACCTGTCAGACAGCAGGATGAGGGGTGTGAAAATCAGACATCTCCCTGGCCACACCCACCTTGCACCATACTTGCACAAAAACACCAACTCCTGACAATAAATCTTTCAACCCTCTGCCGGGTTTTAGCTTCCCTTCTGATTTTGCAAGTAGTTTTTGTAATACTTCATTTTTATGAGTAGTATTTGGATAGACATGGTACTTTTCCATGCTTAACGCTGGACAGATAAAAACTGGTAGAGGCAGGTACCTTATAAACTTASGAAATTCCCTCACCAAAAATAATTGTGCACTCCATTCCTACTCTGTAAAACTAGCAGTAGCTTTAGATAACAGTATCGTTTAAACAGTCAATGCTTTTGTAGTGGGATAAACATTTTAAAAGGAAAATGTCACTTCAATGCATTTTCAGCTATGAAATCAAGGAGCCAAATTCTCTGYCAGCATGTAAGGATGAATTTCTTCTGACA
This sequence comes from Alauda arvensis, assembly GCA_902810485.1. NCBI lineage: Eukaryota > Metazoa > Chordata > Aves > Passeriformes > Alaudidae > Alauda > Alauda arvensis. Next base: position 1,620,354 of record CADDXX010000154.1, read on the forward strand.
GCTAGAGAAATCATAAGCCCCTTTTCCATCAGCAAAACTCTATGTTTAGATCTGTGTACAAGCAAGATTCCCCAGATWAAAAAAAATATTAAAATACACATATATGAGTTTTGCTTACTCCATTGGAAACATCCCAGCTGAGCATCATCTTAGCTCGTTCTTCAGCTTCCTTGGACCCATCCAAAACCAGGCCAAATCCCCCATTGATCACTTCACCCCTAAGAAAAGAAGTAAGAGAATGAAATAAAAAATAATTCAAACCAACACCAGAAAATTTACAGGAGTTAATTTGGGTCAATTGTACTGCAAAAAGAAGGATGAGAATACAGAAATTATTCTGAATAAGAGACTATCAGGGATGTTTTCTRCTTACRRAAAAAGAAAAAGAGTGTTTAGCAGGCAAAGGCCTAATTTCCTGATCTGTAGCAAACCACCTTCCTTGTGATGCCCAGCTAGCAGTCAGGATCTGCTACAAGCAGGGATGGCAAAAATTAAGCTTGCTCTGTATCTCCTGAGTTCTGCACTGTGTCCTGGCTCTAAAAACAGGTGGGGAAAGGCTAACAGATATGATGGGCCAGAGAATTACCTGTCATAGGGTGTTTTTAAAGGCTAAGCTCCTCATGTTTGCCCCACTACAGCTGCCATCTAGCCAGGATCGTGAGGGTGACAGTGTACTTACAGCAGCAGGCAGATGGATCTATTTATATTCTCTTGGGACAAATGACAGAGCATAAGCATTTTATTAAAAAAGTGTTAACCACCACTTAATGCACATCTGCCTCAATCATTTCCAAAGCAGTCATTCATTTTGTATGAGATACAGAGATGTTTAACAACATCAGTGCCAACTTTTCAGGAAGCAGACTTATTGGCAGAAGAAGAACAGAAATATGTTAAAACGAACAGATTATTCTTGGGAGAAATAACAGTCTGGTTTTAAAGGACATGGAAAACACGTAGAGCAAAACATCTTGTCTGACTTCAGAATCTGGCCTGCTTGAGCTCCCAATCCATGGCATATGGTGAGTATGGATGCAGCTGGGAGATTAATCTTGCTGTAAATCTGTGAGAATTCTGGCATTAGAGCTCAGCATCAACAACACCTGAGGGACAGGGCATGTCATACAACAGTACGTGGTATGAGAGACTAATGCAAATCCCTGGAGGCAGGATTTTGTCCTCTGAGTTTTATAGTTAATATAAGTTTATAAAATTTACATAGAACAGCATCAGACATGTCTATTAATCAGATAAGAATTGAGAGTCTTCCAGTCCAGGAAGGAATTGTTTATTAATGTGTGTGCTCTTGCAATAACTTGAGCTTCTGAGGAAATAGGGAGCTGAGGCTAAACTAGAGCCTCACAGACCTGAGACCTACTTCCTGAAACTACAACTCACATTTCCTCAGTTTCAGTGGAATGTTGTAACTTATGTGGTGTTTTTTTCCCCCTTTCTACTACTTACATACAGTACCTGTGTGCTGAGTAGGACTCTATCACAGAGCTCAGCAAGGAACACAGGGCTCCACATCTCCCTATCATCACACTGCCATTCTCTGAATTCCCTTCACTTTTCCATTATCAGACATGTCACTGTTACAAATGCGTTTCCTGTTGAAAGGCACAGTTTTCTTGAAAGTGACAGTTCTCACAGCAGAACATCACTGAATGAATTAGATTTTTTAATTGGAAAATTTGAAACAAAGTCATGTTCTGAATTGAGAGGTTTGAATATTTTAAGATCTGACTCTTCAAAATAAAATTATGCTTTTTGAATGACACTGTCAGCTCTTTTCAGCCTGGAATTTAATTCCCAGGATGTTTTTACTGTGTGAAGTCTTCACTAGTTCTGTTCATAGTCTCATCTGGGGATGAATACAAACAGCCAAACATCTGTATCTCTTGTAAATTCTACTTTTTGAATAGCCCATGTTAGTACTGTTCTCTCCAAAAGAGGGGACCAGACTGGATGACAACAAATGTTATTGTGCCAGGGCCAGTTACTCCACCATCCTCTGCTGCTCCTGTGTATAGAGACCAAAGAATGGAGCACTACTCTTCACTGTCAGAATTACAAACCACAGAAAGCCAGACCTCTGGACCAGTGCTTTATAAAGATATGCCATGTAGAAGGATGATGCTCTTTCAGTGGCAAAATTTCCCTCTGCCCACAGTATCCCAAAGAGCATCCTTTGAAGATTAGGCATGAGCAAGGAGCATCTGATCTCCTTGCACTCAGTAAATTTAAAGCCTTTCCATCAATTTCCATGGAGTTACTCYGGTGCAAATCAGAATCAGTCACCAGGATCTACTGTCTAAAATCACTGCTACATTAAATGCCAATGTCTGTTGTGATGGATTTTCTAGCAAAACTTCTTTCTGCCTTCATTAGCATTGGGTCACATTTTCAGCTAATTAAAGAAACGTGGCATTTTGACCTAAGCTACCTCCTATAATTTCCAGATGTCTCTTTCTTAGATGATCAAAGGAAATAAGGCCTCTCTCACAATCAAAATGTCACATTGTCAACAGTGCAGCTCGATTCTGCACTTCTGCCTTTGTTACTACAGGTTATTCAGGCTCTGTGCTAATATACATTCTCCTGCAAGCAAACAGGCAGCAAAAACTGAATAACCATCATTTGTGCAATTATAGTCAGGACTATGTTAATCTTGAGTCTCTCCCAGAGTACATGTGATGCAGATTCCAGCTAAATAAATATTAATCCTGCTTTTCCTGTTTGTCCCACAAGGCTGTAACRGAAAATAAAGTATGTAAAAGGCACTTGTGCAGTCTCAGAGGGAAGACACAGCAGATCTGCCAGCAGTTGCAGGCAGGCCCAGCCTCTGCAGGGAGGACTGGCAGCTAAACACAGTGCAATTACACATTTCTGAACTCCCAGGGCAGAACCTTGCCAATGACAACTGGATTTCTCTCTAAGCACATGTATTGTTTTTAATAAATATTTATAAACTTCCACTTTCACATTTCCAAATCAGCTGATGATAAGAAGAGTTTATCAAACATGGAGATTTCTTTATGGCAAAGTCAGGTGGATTTTTAGTGCTCCAGAGAAAAARCAAAACTGGGTCAAAAACTTAAAAGGCCTCTATCTCTTCCAGGCAAAGAAAGCAACTTTTCACAGCTGTGGGCTGTTTTTCTTCTTTTTGCCACATTTAAATTATCCCTCTCTCTCCCCTCAGAGGGCAAAGAGGTGCAGCTCTTTCATGAGCCAGGGTTAAGCCAAGCAGAACCCCTGCCTGGCCTGGCTCTGGGGGCTCTCCAGGCCAGGGCACTCAGTGACAGGACATGGTGACAGAGCTGAGCCTCAGCGTGGTGGCTTGGTAAGGCTCTGCAGACACACACCTCATTGCAGGTCCTGCATTCTKCACTGGGGCAGAATAATTTAATCACAGATGGCTATGACTGCTCCAAGAACGAGGTGAGCAGATACTGTTCTGCAATGTCAGAATGTCATGTGAAGGAGGTGTTTAATTCAGTCCTCACTTGGCCGTGGTCTTTAATGCTACCAGGCATGAGCAGGGAGAAAAAGGCTGGAGCTGGCACCTGAGCTGGTGTGTCTCAATAACCCCTCAYTGCACTTCAGGACAGGAACATTTAAATTGGCTCATATAAATTCATATTTTATATTGGGATCCTAAGGTCACAGGTTTAAATGCAGCTTAAGAGGAGACCTGAGCGTCATCCATCCACTGACACTCTGGCTGTGCATGTGTGAAGACAACCCTGGAAGCAGAATCTGTTCAAAAAGATCACACAGACTGTCCTTGTTCATCAAATTAAGTTCTTCAAACTGTGCTGTGGCCAGTGTTCAAAACACTTTTTCTGGATGTAGCAGCATTAATTAGAAAAGGAGTCACACAACACCATACTTTGCTTTCTGCAGATCCGCTCATTTGTCCTTTCAGTCCTTGATTCCAAACCCTTCCTTCCCACCATCTACAGAGGAGACTACAGTTCTCCTCTGGTACTACACATGTTCTCAGCAGTTGCTGTCTCTCCTCCCCACACACACACACACCCAGCAGCAGGAGCAGGACTCAGCCCAGCTTTAGGAACACAAAGGAGCCCTCACCATCCAACGCCGCCCCCGTTGTGCAGTGCCACCCAGGTGGCTCCTCGGAACGAGTCTCCCACGAAGTTCTGCACTGCCATGTCTGCAGGAGAGCAGAGCTGTTACTCACGGGCCACGCTCATTTTTGGGCTGTGCTGCTCTCCCTCCTTCCTCTCACACCTTCCCTGGGGCTGCGGGAAGGCAGGGCTGGAGGCAGGCTTTACTCACRGCTTCTCCCACAGATACACACTGAGCATCTCATTCCTGCTAGAGATTTGCCTCCCACTCCCTCCCCTGACTTTGGAGGAAACAAATGCCAGTTTTACTCTGTGGTTTAATGAGGACAGTAGTGATTCCTGCATTTGTGCTCCAACACAAGCAGCTGAAGGACCTACCACTCTTCAGCTCTGAGATACCTCTTCAGGGTGGAGAGAAATACAATGCACACCCTTAGGATACCTCAGTCATGGAAGAACAGGCTGGACACAGCCATGTGTCCAGGACACCTGGAACACTGCACACCTTGCAGTTCTCAGAAGTTCTAAATATTTTCAGAGTGCAGAGTTACTTCAGCCCTTTGCACAAAGCCAGCCTAAAGCTAAGGAGTTGCATTTTGGGGACAAAGTTGGGATGAAAATTACATCCACCCCAATTCTCTAAACATGTGGGAATTTTAYCCTGAACAGAAACTGCTGAAACCAAAAGAAACCACTCTGCAAAAACCCTGAAAGAAACATAATTTAGCAAACAAATATAATTTGATTAATGCATTATTTCCACTGAATTCTTCACTGGAATTTTGTATATGCACTGCAATTCATGCTTAAGCATATACCCAGAGAAGTGGAAAGAGGTGCACACAGAGAATGAAACTGAAAACCTCCAGATGTAATCAGGAAAGATTCAATACATAATTCACCATATTTTTAACAGGAAAAAGAAGAAAAAAACAACAATATCCCCACCAGCCACATCTGCAGACCCACAGTAAYATGTCTGACGGAAAAATGAGTTTACTTGAGTGCTAATCTATGTTAAACCCTTTCAAAAGCTTCATTATGGCATCTTTTATCTGACATTATGTCACTTTAATAACGCAATTATCATAATTACAGTGCTGTTGGGATTGAATGGGAGATATCTAAATCACCAGATTTTCTAATGTACAGATTTCCTCCTCAGCCACTGGTCTGATAAGAGTGGAGGTTGGACAAGGAGTGAGCTAACAATACATATATATTATTATTATATAACAATAACTTGCTGCTCCTTGGCTTTGATAAAGGTCATKGGCTGCAAGTGTCTGTGCTGAAATTCACTTTACAGAGCTGCAAWGACCCATCAGGCTGAGGCACTTTCAAACGAGACAAACAAACATTCTGGAAATGTCCTGTGCATTAAAGAGGAGCACATTTCCCCCAAACCAGCTCAAAAGTTGTGTTAAAACAACAGGATAGAAGGGAGACCTAAGTTGTTCTTTTATTGCCTCCAGAGGCTCATCTGGTCAAAGAGATTTAGGCCTGGATTGAAAGGCCAGTGATATCAGTGGCCAGCAGGCTTTAGATAAGCCCTTGAAGAAGGCAAATGGATCACRTAAATCACAAAATGCAAAGAAAAGCACAAAGCATGATGAGCAATAACAAGCCTTGTTTCTATTGCCCTCTTCTGAGGGCATTGCCTGATGATTACTTATGTTGCTAAGAAGGAGACATTACTTTGAATTTCTGTTCTCTGTGCAGCTGCACCATTTTCTCTCAGCTTGTCAGAAACAAACACTAATCAAGGCATCTATCTATTTGGCCTATAAGAACTAGCCAACATGCTCAAAAGGTGTTGAAGTGGTTCTGATGGACACAGYTAAAAGCCTCATTTCACCAGGAAATCCAGTTAACAGGGAACTTCTCTCCTTAAAATTGAGCCATAATTTTGTTCTATTATGAATTCCCATAATGGAAGTAATTCAAYATGCTCAGCTTCCTCTACTGTAATTTGTCCTTCTACAGCAGCAGATCCTCCAATCTCACACCTCTGTGATTGTCAGTTCATGACATCCAGAAAMACCACTGTGCTAAAGCTATTACCCCAATTTCCACTTTACAGATGTAAAATTGAAGAAGATTTAGGGTTAAAAAGGTCTTAGTGCTTCATTCTTTTTTTTCAGGTCACCAACCTGATATCTCTCGGGTTTATTTCTCTAAAAAATGATTTCACAATCTGAAAAGCAGAGTGTGGTKAGCACAGGTCAGGTGTGCAGAATTAAAGGCTCCTTTTGGAGAGAAAAATCTACATGATTTGCCCAGAGTGAGCGGCAAGGCCTGACTTTAATTCTTGTGCCTTTACTGTCAATATTCCCTTATGACCAGAAAAGTTCCTTTCAGGAACTCCAGACTGTTTTCTTGAGTCCTCAGGCAATGGAATGAAAACAGCTGTGAACCTCTTTGCTTCAAGCAAAATATTATTATAGACSTGATTTTGATCTTGTGGATTCCAAGGAAATATGGCTGTAATCAGATCACCTGTTTGGAATAGTGAGATTCAAAATCAAACAGAAGATACAGTCCTCTGAGTCTGCTCTCCATTTGCATTCAGATACATCTGGTACATTTTCATGGAATTTCCAGCAGTGTTCAGGACCTCTCCTATGTGACCAGCTCCACAGTCATGTCTCTATCACTGTTAAATCCCACAAAGCTTCTCAGGAAATCTGGTTAATTTGGATTAAAGAGTTTTTTGTTTTTTTTAAACAAAAACATTTTAGAAATGTTGCACAAAAAAGCTATTTCTGTTTTAAAGTCATTTCCTTGCTGGCCCAGGCAGGCAAGCCTCAGCTGTCCCACTGACCTGCACAAAAGGCTGATCCATCGTAGATGTTTGATGTTTCTCTGAAAGGGCTGTCAGTGCCACTCACATCGTGGTGATCCCTGCTGAGGACCACTGGAGCCTGGAGAAAGCCAAGGACAAGACAGTGGAATCCCTCACAGACTGACTCTGCTGCTGAGGACCATTATCTGCTCATTTCACTTCTCTCTTAAGCTTTAATATTTGGCGCCCTACTAAGGAGTTATGGTCCCTGCTTTGTGCTCTCAGCAAATCACAGAATGATACCTTGTGCTTGTAGGGGCCCAAGCACAAAATTAGGTGGTCTCATAATGAAAAAAAAAATCAGAGAGTTTCTAAACCCACCTCTCTCTGGTGAGAGAGCACAATGCTGGTGGCAGGCAGAGAGGACTGAGCTCTAACACAAACTGGCCCCATGKAAATGACAGGCACTTYTGCTCTCACTGCTTGAAGCTTTCTSCTTCCCCACCTGCCAGCCCAGYCTCAGATAYTAAGCACAATTACCAGAGCACATCRTGACCCAGGAGACAAACCTTAATCTTTCCTTCAGAAATGGCTCTATTTATAGCCASAGCTATGGACACACGACCCTTCTGATCAGAATACAAGATTCTGGCTTGAGAGCCAACGACCTGGAAAAGAGAAATGACAGAGGGATAAGATTCTCTGCAACTGGCTTATCTTCAGGTCCCAGATGAATGGAGTCACAAGAGTGACCCCTTTCCTTCTATAGAAGAAAGTGCAGATTATTTCTTCACCAACATCCAGCTTCCAGAGGAAAAAAAAATTATTTGAAATCCCTCTTTGAACTTAGTTTTATCTCCACTCACACAATCCATGAGATGTATTTCTGTATTCAGCTGCTAGTGTCTAGTAAATTCTAATTTTAACTCAACCTGATTGCTTGGCTGTAATCCCCCTATCAACAAATCCCYTACCACCAGCTGAGAAGCAGAGGTTTGGAACTGGTGATGGTGGACTGGAAGAGAAGAGAAATGTGGCAAAGAACATTTGTCCTGCACAGCTCTGCTGTGCCTCCAGATTAGGAGAGCACATATGAGCTCCACAGCATCACTTGTTGGCTTCACAAGGAGAGCCTGCCTGAAAAGGGAAACAAAGGATGATCCACGGGTGTGCTGCTTCCCACAATGCAGAAGGATGGCATCTTCAGCCCTATCACCTGTTTTGGAAAGGGTTCTGGGAACTGCACCTGAGAGGAGCCTGGCCCACAGCAATGCCAAGAGGGATATTTTGAATAGCACTGTGAAAGAAAGGTGGTTACAGCTGAGATGGAGAATGAATCACAGATATGTTTCACTCCAGATACAAGACTAAATACTGCATTTCCAGATGAGGAAATGAAGGGAAAGAGCTGTTCAGCTCAAYCTAAAGAGCCCCAAGAGCTGCAGACTGTGTTTTCATTCCCATCCCTTCCTGCTTTTCAGCCCAGCATCCAAGAGCTGCACTCAGCAGCAGGAGCAGCCACATCTGCTGCAGGAGGTTGTGCACTTACCAAGCTGTGCCTGCCRGCTTCCCGAATCCAGCGGATGTTGTCGTGGTACTGCTGCTTCACAGATGTGCTCACTTGCCAGAGAAAACAAGAAAAAACACACTTTGGAAATCAATGCAATGTGTTCTACATTTTCYTTAATTCATCTGGCAGCACTAGGGAGGCACATTCAGATAGAAGCACGCATATAGGAAATGCTGCATAAAGCCTTCTGTGCAGCTGATGCAGTAACTGCAGCACGCATTTAGAGAAAGGTACAGGGTGCCACTCAGGGGACAGCTGGAATGGCAACTCCCATTTGGATCTCCAGCAAACTAAATTAAACCTTGAAACGTGGTTGACATATACTGTCCATTTTTGGCCACCTGTTTTACTGCCTGTTAAGTGCCAATCTATTGCTAATCTTTGCTAAATTAGTAGTTTATCAAACTCCATGACATTGGGTACATCCAGTCTTGAATAACTCCTTTGAGGCCGCCAGCAGAAATTCTCAAAAGCAGCTCACAACACACACTTGAGGATAACTTACACCAATGGACACCATTTCTGGGATACAGATTTACAGCACAGCRGTTATTCTGTACAACATGGTCCTTGGATGTTTTCATACCAAGACAAAACTGAGGTCTTTTATCCAACAAAGAAATTTGTTTCCTCAAAWTTTGTTTTCTATGGAACAAAACCTGCACAGGAAAATTCGTTATGCAGCAGTTACTTTATAAATCCACCCTACACCTTGTTTAGATGTATATGTTACCTAAGAAGACAATTATATCTAAYAGGTTAGCATTCTCCAGCTTCTCTTTTCATTTATATGTCTCATTCCATCTCAATCAGTCAAATTAAAAAGGAATAAGAATAAAGATACTTGAAGTGAAAGACAGTGAAATATGGCACATATCAGTCAGATWCATGGTGACCTCAGCACAATCAGCTGCCTCCAAAGGCACAGCACCATCTGCAGTGAGTGAGTCACAGAAGGGACAGGGGGTAAGGAATGGGACAGAAGAGTTGTTTTACTGTCCTTATTTATGGAGTTTTACAGCTCAGATAGAGTTACAGGGGCTGCAAAAGCTACTGTCTGTGAGCTCCTTCTCTGTGGTCTAAGCTACCTCATCTTGCCTTGCCCAGAGAGTCACACTCAGCTGCCAGGGCTCAGCTGGCCTGGGACACCAGGCTGAGCCACAGTGACCTGTCCATGCACTGCAGCTTCAAGTCAATCATCTCTGCAGATGCCAAGACAGAGTGATCTCTGTTCCTTTCCAGCTCTCACCCCTTCTCATGGCAAATTGTAATGTACAGACAACTTRTGTTTGAAAGTCAGGCTGGAGAAACTGTACACTGCTAACTTGAAATCATCCCTGAGAAGAGTTTTGGACTGCTGCTTCTGCACTAGGCAGTACAACAGCAGTCATGGAGGGTAAAACTAGAAAAAGGAAAGAGGAAAATGTAAGAAGTTCACATTGAACCTGTGTTAAACACATTGTTTAAGGGAAATGAAAAATATGCTCCTTCCTGCAGAGGCAGGCCTCCCATACCCAGAGCTTTCATGATGCTAAAAAGACCTGACAGTGCTTGAGGGGTTGGCTTCAAGTGATAGCTTCTAAACTCTGCAACGAGGATTAACATGTCAGCACTTCACTTTGCAGGGAGTGAAAGAYGAAACAGCTGCTGGTGCTGTTCTAATAGGATTGTGCTGCCACTCAGAAGCTTTAAGGAAGCAGCCTCTAGAAAGTAAAGAGTACTGTTCACTTTGGTTCCTATAGATATGTAATGGGAGTTTATTGGATTAGCTCTAAAAAACCCACCAAAACCAAAAAAAACAGAGAATTGGTTCCTTTCTATCACTTTTACAAGCTGTATCAGAGAGCACTTAATGTTTTATACTTCACAATGCACAGACCTACAGAAAAGATTTAACAGAAGAAAAGGTCTACAGAATATATCCAGAAAAAAAGCCAGGTGAGAACAATGGCTACRAGGACCTATCTCAACACAGGACATTTGTCCCTTCCAGCCAGCTCCAATAAACAGTTGGGTTTCATCAGTTAACCCTGGGGAAGTGAAGAATACTCCCTTTTATTAAGTTTCATTTCCTGCAATTGAAAAAGTTTTTCTAGAAAAGAAAAGTGAGGTTAACTTTAGTGTAAGTCCACATATCTCATTTGCTGAACTGCTGCCTCCCTCTTCCCATCCCAACAGGAAAGTGTTTTGAAGTCAGGCAAGCAATTGTATTGCTTCCTGTATTTCATAGGCCCCTGTACACACCTAGGGTTTAAAATATACTGGAAAGCATTGTGTGCCCAGAGAAATTGTCCCAAGGAACACAGAGATGGCTCCCTTAGAGGGATTTACATTGTTACACATCAGCTCAGCCTTCAAACTGCCACAGAGGTCCTAAATCCAAATTACACCCCAATCATCAGTGCTGCATCTCTCGTGCAGCACTTTAAGAGAGCCTTAAAGCTCAGGTACCTTAGAAGTGGAAGCAGATAATAAAACTACATAAATCTCACAAACTCTGAAAGAAATTCATCTCCACAAAAGAAGAATGGTTCAGAGTGGACTCAAGGGCAAGTCAAAAGTTTAGACCTGGAATGCAAAGGAGTTCAGCTCTGTGAAGTTTTCACTCAGCTTTTAGAACAGATTCTTTCATAAATTTCAAAGGTTGGCTCAGATTTCAGATTTGCATGTGTGTGAGGCTATCCAGACCCTAAAATTTGGTCTAAACCCAGGCCTCATAGAAAGYGGACTGCAAGTGGATTATTCAAGAATATGTGTGCATGGATGGCTGTGTATTTTCTGATCAAATTCTGTTTTTCTTTCCCTTTGAATCAAATTCCCATTGTCCTGTCAAATTTAACAACAAATCAAATTGCTTTGCCCTTAAGCCTGTTTTCACCTGTTGGGATTTTTAATGTCATTTTTTTATATTTAAATTGAGAATATACAAGCAATAGTTCAATGCTTTCTGTTTGTGCAAGAGACTTCTCTCCCCAGCTTTACATTACMTCTGTGTAAACACCCACACACTCTTGTACACACAGAAACTGATTCATTTCCCAGTCTTGCAATGCAAACCATCCAAAGGTCATACAATGCTTCACTCCTGATTTCTGGAAGCTGCAGTACAGGGCAGAAAAATTACTGCAGATTTCTGAAGACAGATCCAGCACTGTAGTAATGGATTTCACCCTSCCTTCAATAAAGCCAAGGGACCAGGCTTAAAAACATGGAAGTTTCAATACCCACAGAACAGAGTARGCACTTCTGGGGTGTTGCATTAATTCCTGAAATTGCATATTTCTGGAAAWTAATTCCTAAGGAAAGATCAGGAGAACAGACAGAAGCAAGGACCTTGCAGGGTCAGACACACTGCACTGATAATTCACCTCTTGGGAGGAAAAGGAGGCTGGACACCAGCCTTACATTACAGGAAGACAAGGGTAGTTTTATTCCAAATGAGAGGCATCTGAACATGGTATAGCCTTTTCAGAGATACCACTCAGGATCCTCTTGGTACTTATTGTCCCAGAACAAACAGGGGAGCATTCAGGATTTTCACACTTCAATGTCTTTCATGAAAAAAAGCAACAAATATTTCAATATTACCAGGGAAAAAATTATTTTGCTCTTATTCTCAAAATATGGTTTGGGTTTCTGATCCATTTCCTTTTGATCTGGCAAAATTCCTCGGAATTGAAAGATTCTTTTGCTGAATCTGGAAAGCACAAACTTTGGTGCTCAAAACAGAAGAGCTGTGGACTTSAGTGCTTGGGGACAGTGAGCAGCCTGTGCTGCTCTGGTAACTGCAGAGGTAGACAAAGAAAGGGAAAGGGCTTGGGTCTTTCCTCTCCATCCTGGGAGATCAGGATTAGTGTTTGCTGACACAAAACTAGCTTTGTCTCAGTTCCTGTTCATAAGCAGGGGATATCAGCAATAGCCCAGTTTCAGGGGTGTGGAAGAGTGCAATCCTAGGTCCTAGAGTAGCAGACAGAGCCATGCAGGTATTTCCAAACTGGTTCCACCAGTCAGTAGAAATAGCTGTCAATCTATAACAAATGACAACAAAGATCTCAAAACTGTAATCACAAAAAAATGACACTGGATGGAGCACCACACCCAGGAAACCTGGGTTTCCTGCCACTGATCTCCTTGCTAACCYCTTGAAAGCCTCCCTAGATTTTCACACCTCATTCACCTGAGACAGGGGCAAAGCAATTTGACTCCTTAAAATACTCTTAGAGACCTGATGGTGAGAGATAATGATTGCCTCAAAGTTTCAAGGTGACAAAGTTTAAAAACACCTGTAACAAATAAAAAGAAAGGTTCTTGCCTTGCTCTAGCCAAAATTGCTTTGGGGTCAGCATCCATGGTGTTTTTGTTCTACCTACAGGCTGCCAGGAGTTTAGACAACAGCAAGACTTCTTGCCTACATGGAACATGGAAGAGCCTGCTTTCCATGCTTTCTGCCAAARGCTGACACACATTTTGCCTGTGTGTTTCCTTGTCTCTCCAAAAGGGATGGAGGCAGGGATGGTGCCTTACCTCCCTGGCGAATGGAGTCCTCCAGCACTGCCATGGCAATGGAGTCAGTTGTAGCAAGGTCCTGTGGGTCACCTGAGGTACAAACCCAGCGGAATGGCCCAAATCCCAGGGAAAAAATGTCCCTGGGAAGAGAGCATGTTTCATTAAGAGATAGTTGAAATTCTTTCCTTATTTATCCTGGCTGTTAGCAGTGCTTTTCTTTCATTAGCTGGAGCCAGAAGAATTTGAAACATTTTCAGTGCACTAATCTAAACAGAAGCATCAAGGACCATTAATTGAGAAATTGAACAGTACTGTTTCATGCAGCCACCCATTGGTATATAAAAGTGTAGTCAGGCCAGAATTTTCATAGTCATGTTGGACAATTCAATCAAGTGCTTCATCAGATGAATTGCAGCTTTTCTTCTGTTCCACCACATATACTCTCCCTGCTGCCAGGTCTTTGTGTCCTTAACCCAGGCTAACCCTGAGTGCATCTACACTGTCAGACAAGAGCAGGTTCTGTGAGTGCCTGGGTCCAGCCTCATTTGCTGTCCCCATTGTTTATGCACAATAGTGAGACACGCTTCACTTGAGGGCCGGAAGAAAAGATCTAATCTGAGGGCCTTGTTCTATGTTTAGGCTCTTATTCACATGGCATAGGCAAGCCAAGCATGAGTCAGGGGAAAAATGAGTTCTAAATCCAGCCCCTCAACAGATCTCCTGTGCTCAGCTGTTTCTACAAGCAGCGTGTACAGAGTGGGTAAGAGGCACAGCTGGTGACATGGGCAGAGAGTGTCCTGTTTCCATCATACTTTTAACTTCAGGGCAGATAGAAGGCTTGGATGATTTGGAATTGGTCCCTGAATCTGCTGTGAAGAGACAAGCTCTCAGCACCTAGAAGTGAAGTTGCTTACAGCCCCAGTTTGAGGCTGTGACCTGGCTCTTCTTGAGCAGAACTGCTTAAGGAAAATTCAYGCAAGGACAAAATGCAGCTACTCATGTAAAGGAGTGAAGAATGTTGCTTTGACAATGGCTAGCCTATGACTCGAGCATAACACTTGTGAGAGCAATTTTCCTGCCGCTGCTGCCTCCTTTTGATCATTTCTATTGCACTGTCAATCTGCACTAAGCTCTGAGCACTCTCCCTCTGAACAGAGGGAGTCACAAGGTACTTGACAGCACATTCCCAACTCTGCCCAACATACCCCATGATGTGCTGAACATAGGAAGGATATCGAAATTCTGTTTTATCAGCTCCTTTTTTTGTAACATCGGCACCTATAAAAGAATTTTAACAGTCAGTCACTTGATGGAGTAAAACTGTAAAATGCAAAACCAGACTGCACACAAGTTCCTATGAAGGTTGTGCCTCAACCAAGGAGGGTGAGGGGTCTCAAAGGACAAGAGAGAAAGGGCTGAAGATTAGAATTACAGTGGCCAACCCTATCCTACTTAACACACACAGATGCATGCAGCATTGTCCTCATTTCCACCTGCAACCCCAGGATCTACTCACCAGCTCTCTGAGCTTCCAAGAGAAAAGCATTGCCATAATCCCAGAAAAACATGCCCTTATCAGCTAGTTTGTTAATAGCAGCCACATGCCTCCTCAGACTGAAATAAAGAAGGAAACAGTTATTCCTGAGGTCACCGAAATATAAAAAAGAATAATATCATTAACTAACCAAAGGCATGGCAGTAGGAGGAGACAGAGGGAATGGAAAGACCTCAGRTAAATTCAGACAGCAAATGAGATGCTTGCAGTCTCTACAGCACCTGTTATCCCCAAATCTTGAGCTGATTTCAGTCATTGAGGAAACTTCACTAAATAGCAAAGAAGTGCCACATCTTTCAGCCAAGCAAGCCCTGGAGATGGAAGCTGATAACAAAAAACAGCTTGCACAAAACTGCAGAACAGCTTAAATAGTTCACAAAGCAAGCAGAGAAAAAACTGAGAACCAGAACATTACTGCTGTGGCCTCTACCTTGGCCCAAASTGCCCAATTTACCCTTTCTACACAGCAGTGGATCATCCCCTGGSACTGCATCCCTTGGAGAGCAGCTGRACTCCAAGGTTAGGGAGATMACTGTAAATCCTTTACCTCTCTTGAACCAGCGCTCGGAACTTCCCTGGCTGGGAGGAGAGGAGCTGCTTCCCCTCCTCGAAGCTGAGCTGCACTGGGTAGTAGCCTCCATTGAATGGGTTGTGACAGGAGGTTTGGTCAGACCCCAGGTCCACCAGCAGCTCTCCTGTYGTGTCCAGCTCGTGCACCAACCTCTCCCTAGGGGGGACAGCAAATGGAACACAAGGGTGAAGATTCCCCCTTCTGACAGCACTTTGTCATGTAGTGTAGTTATTTATTACAGCACTGTATTTAATGTCTCTTCCAAGTTTGGGAACTAACTCCATGTTGACCAAAAAGCCATTAATGTACTCATTATCCATTCATGMTACTTACCACAGGTCTACCACATTCCCATGGTAACCCAGACTGAGGGCAATTTTACTCTTTCTKGCTTCTCTAGAAGATAATAAAAAAGATTGGTTGAAGAAAATGCACCTCATTCTTTCTTGAAATGTACAACTCACACACTGAATCAAACCCAGTAAAAAAAAAATGTTGTTTTCATCACTTAGCTCAAAAACAGATCTTTCAACATTTACATAATTTTAAACCACRGATTCCATGAAGCTTGAGTGATGCTGGGAGTGTAACATTAGTTGTAATTGCTCCATGCATATTCATGAAACTAAATGAAGGCACGTTTAACATATCTAAATGATGTGAAGCTTTAGTAGTCACTAATAAMGACTGCTGCAGCTTGGGAAGTTGGACTCACGTTCCAAAGCAGAGCTGGAATAAGAAGAGGTGTCCCTCCAGCCCTCCTGTGTGCAGACTGCAGGGGCACAGTGCAGAAGGATGTGAAGGGAGGGTTGGGAAGCAGAGATAAACTCACTGAGTTGTGTCACAGCTCATACCTGAGGCGAGCAATGCAGTGGTCCAGGCTGTTGGAGATTTCCATCAGCCATCCCTGCTTGTGACGTTTCAGAAGTGCTGCTTCATCGACCTGAGAGAAACAGCAGACATCTGAAAACTCCTGTTTCCCACATTTTTACCTTTAGTTTTCCAACTACCCAGCAGGGAAAAGTAGCAAGAAGGTAATAGCCCTACTATGACCTTTAGTTATACACATTAAAGATACAGATGATATATATATAGATATAACTATTGTTCAAATACTTATTTTTCACCTCGGATTTTTTTTAAGCTTTCTGTTCTCTTTTACTCCAGGCTCAAAGCAAGAAATAGACTTTTTTGATATATCACTTCCCAAAATATTTTATGAATCAAAATTTATCATTGAAATYGCATAAGAGGTAATATGTTTCTGCAAACTTTAAGTATTCCTATTGTTTATTTTCACAATTGTATTAAAAGGCAAAAAAGTTTCCAATTTATTTTTCAAATGTGGCTATTTTTTGTGACTATAATATTTTTTAATAATTAAGAAAATATTTTCATTGGTCAGACCAGAGAGACATTTCTGCCAGGCTGCCCAAGATGAAGCTATGGTTTGCTGAATAAAATTAACCCTCACTTTTGTTCTTGGACTGCTGGTTGAAAACCTCAACCAAATATGGAAGGAAAAGAAGAAAGCATTTTCCTGTCCCAGCTGCCGAATGCCACTGAAAAATAGCACAGAGCAAAACARAACCATGCCTTTAATTCCCTCTTGCTTGAGCTTGGAAGGTCCAAACAAGCTCATTCCCAAATCTGTGCTCTCTTCTGGGCTCAGTTTCTGTGTGTGCCAGTGTGTACATGCCTAAGAGACAACTGGATAAAAATATAAATGGATGGAAAAATGATGGAGGCTTTGGCACAGATTCCATATTAATGGTCCAATGTACAAGCTTCCACATCATTAATATGTTTATAATGAGCTATCAGTGGCATAAGGCAAGTGGCAAAATTAATTTAAACCAATATTCTCTGGTAGCAACATATTTAAACCCCCCACAGTGATGTGTGTGCATGAGAACACATAACCYGATTATCTTCTAGTATTTCACTAAAGCATTTTTTACTTCTCTATAATCTTTCTCCATAATTTTAATTCTTTCTCATTAAGAAAGTATTTATATATAAATTAAATAAGGTCTGTATTCAGGAGTTGCTTGAACACCAGGAAACCTTTTCTTTCCTAATTATTCTTAGCATGGGACACCATCCATCATTTTCCACATCAGTAATGAGGGCTATCCTCCCAGATTATGATAATAACAGTKTCACTGCCAATGGAATTATTCAATACAGTTAGGTGTCATGGGGGACAGCTTCTTCTGAGATATTTAAATCAGCACAGGAGGRAAAATATTAAGTGGTGTGTATGAATTACAGGAATTGGGTTTGTTTAAATCCCCACATAATACAGATCAGAGCTGGTTAAATTTCTTACATATTTTACTTTAGCTCCCTCTGACATTCCTAGTCTTTCACAGACTTGCTGGCTCAAGAAAACTAGCTTCCTTTGAACTACACTGTCAAAAATATGCTCATTTTTTGATCAGCATCTCAGTAGTTGTTTTAAAATTGCATAAAGATGATGAGCTTCTGTTGCCTCCAGTGTAACCCCAGAAAGCCCAGTGCAGCTCAGAGGAGATATCTGGCCCTCCACACAATTATTTCATAAAATTACAATCAGCTTCCTGTCAAACAGGAGAGGTAAAATACTTGCACCACTAATCCCTTCTGTTGGAGCTCCAGAAGCCCTGGCTGACAAAATGATCTCTTGCACAATTCAATGTCATTTGCATAAATAGTTCCCTAAATAAATAATATGTACATATATATAGCTATCCACATGTGCTCCTGAGACTCATTTCCGACGAGGATCATCTCACAGGAGATAAAAACCAGGCAATGTTCAGTCTCCTGAACAAAATCATCTGCAGCCATAGAGATGAAAAGGACAAAGGGAGGCTGTGAATGGCATTCACTGAAATCTTTCTTTTGTATTCCAGTGTTTGAAAGACCACGGTGGCAGAAGTCTGCATAAAGAYAATTTATTCATTAATAACTTATTCAATAGCAAATTGAATAAATTTATTTCATCTGCAGGGAGCACCTGACGAGATTGCAAATGCAAAACCCCCGTGCTAACMAAACCACCTTTGCACCATTGTTGTAAAGCTTTTCCCAATGATGCTGTTTGTGTTCTGCATTAGATGATACATAAGGATWTCTGTGGATCCAGTGCATCCTATCAYCCACTATTCTAATTGCATAGGCATKAGCAGTCTTCCAATCACAAATCATKACTGGATTCTCTTTGTTTATGGGAAGAAGTAACTGAGATATTTTAGCATACTAGGAATTGAGAAATTTTCCACAGGATGAAAGGCTCTCCACAAAGATATACTGTGGGAGAGCTCTGGGATCAGGGAAAATGGTACTACAGAGCTTCTCCCCATCAGCATTTCCTCTCAGCAGAGCTTACCTTCATTACCTAAAAGATGGGATTCTCATAAGTGCTGGTGATTAACCTCAGATCTCAATTTAAAAAGTCCCATTGACTTCAAGGAATCACAGCATTAAGCAACTTAATTAATGCCAATCTTAATGAGTGAATCATGCCAACATTTTTAATGGGAGCTTCCTATTGCATCTGATAAGGGTGCTGGAGGCTTTAAAGGCTAATCAAAGTTAAATAACATAACTAACACCTTCTTAGCATAGACTATTTTTGGCACAAGAGAATGCASTTCTCATGGGAATTGCCTGTGGAGGTTACACTTTTTCCACACATGAAATGAGAGCAGTTCAARCACTGGGAATGGCTCATCTGACTGCATCATTTCTGAAGCAATTATAAGTCCATATCTTTGCAGATCCAATGAGTGAATAATCAGAGGGTGGAATAGCAGTGAAAAATGCTCAGCAATGGAAAAAAAGAGACATAGAAAAAAGAGACATAGGAAATGGTGCCTTTTCTGAGTTTGGTTTGTCAGGATTACTTCAGGAACCTGTCAGATCAGAAGAGTGAAGGTTGTGACTCAGCACGAGGAGACAGAATGRCAGCAGCACTGCTCTCACCTCTGCAATGATGCCCACACAGCCAGCAATGACTGCAGCCTTGGCCTGAGCCCCACTCATGCCTCCGAGGCCAGAGGTGACAAACACCTTCCCAGCCAGCTCCTCCGCCTGCAGGTACCGGCGGCCGGCGTTGAGCACGGTCAGCTGCACACAACAAACACAGCATCAACACAGGCCTTTGCACTGCAGTCCTTGAAGTTCTGTCCCTTTAGAAAACAGACTTTGAGACTCTGRGGTCATCAGCACCATGAGACACTTWAATCCTTTAAGAAGGAAATAYGTTATAAARTGATGCTGTGGAACCATCTSTSCTCATTGTGYTWSTTTCTCTCACCATGAAGTWGAATAATCAGTGATTCCCAAAGTACTGCTCTTGTGGTATAGAGGCTTACAGGTGGCTGCAAAGGACAGSTAAGGAAARCAGCCAAGAAAATGTTTTTATATAGCACATTTGGTCAATTCGTACTTCACATATTGTAGTTAAATATGGGCTCAGATTGAGACCTTGATTGCAAATCCCTCCAAGTCTGTGTTCTSGATAAGATAAATCAAAGTGAAAAGACATTAATTCTTTATGGRGGGTGCAATGAGAATTTCTTTATTAGCCAGAAGTCCCTCTCMCAGCAATCCAACCCACTCCCAACAGCCAGCCTCCATGGGAGAAAGGCTCCTCCATCAGGTGCTGACAGAGAGCTTTCCCCAGCTCCTTACCACAGTCCCATGGACGATTCCCTGAGGCCCAATGTAGCAGTAGCTCCCTGCAGTCATCTGACCATACCTGGAGACAGCAAGGAGCACAGTGAGACCACACATTGCTCAGGCTGCAGTGGCATTTGCACTTGTCCACTTGTGTTCCCAGTACAACAACAAACCCTCTGTGCTTCAATTTGTTGTYAGAGATCTGCTGTTATCAAATTCTTGACTTGGAGTTTTATCGTTAGCAATGCACCAACGTATTTTTGGAGAAGTGTTTGGCTCCTTAAATGGAGTTAAAAAATATATGGATCAAAACCTGCCTGTAAGCTTGTCCTGGTGTTTAGCACAGTGACTGGGACAGGAGGACACTCTTTTTCTCCTCATTGGAATCCCTGTCATTGGGTTTCAGTGGCACTCCTGCCTCTCAGACACATGGCCACTTTGGAAGMTTTCAGCCCAGAATGCTTGACCACATTCACACTAAATTCCCAGAGAAGTGGGACAGATCTGTGGCTGTTTTAATTTATTCTCTCCTTGGCACACAAAATAATTATAATCTTCTGTTCATCAACAGTAGAAGAGTTAAAATTATTTAAAAAGGATCACTTTCTACTTCAAAGTTTCTCTTGGCATGAAAGAATGTTTTATAACTTGTGTTTTCCAAAGACTGCAAAACAACCACTGAAAATTAGAACTAGCAAATGCTTTAAGTGGGTWATGATTAAGGCTTTAGGCCATTGTTCAGGCAAGCCTCACACATAAACCTAATATTAATTCCTAACAGACCTCAATTACATCCTTTTATGTGTGGCTGAACATAACTCAAACTCTGAAGTAATTCCATTTAAGTGTGCATTAATGCTTTGCAGCATCACTACTTCATGCAGCACAGTTGAAATCCATCTGCATTAGAAATTTTAACCAGTCACTGCTTAATGTCTGAATTATATTTTAGTCAAGTATTTGATATATTTTCATAGTGAGCTATCRTCTTACATTGTTACACCCAAAGCAAACATCTTCTCATATTCATCTCTGGAGGAATAGTTGGGAATAACCTAAGAAAACAACAAAAATAAAATCCATGTAACCAAATTAGAGATTTAAAGAGGTCTTTTAAACAGCCTAAATTTAACTATTTCTGTAACTATTGCATACACAGAAAAACAGTAGAAACAAGAGGTGTTTTATTTAATATATTCYAGTATTAGAAAAAATAATGACCAGTCTTCCTGGCACTGTGACTGCCACACAAGCTCTAAGGAGAGCAATTCCCCAGCCACAAAACCAACCTGCARGGGAATGGATGTTGAATGGCTCAAAAAAATGGCAGTGAACCAACATTTCCACTTGTCCACCTTGCCTTCCAAGCAAAGCAGTCCAGATATCTGAGCCACTGATTAACAACCATGTTTGCTTACTGAGGGCTATTAAATCTTCCAGACTGAGCCTAGGTGAACTGYTTGGGGCARGGGAGTGTCTCAGGCTCAGTAAGAGCAGAGGTTTTCTYATAAGGAGAAGGTTGTTTCCTCCATCACTGCACATCAGCACATGTGAGGTGCCAGCAGCTGGGCTGGAAAAACATGCTGCAGAGTTTGGACTCCAGATTCTCCTGTGTGTTGCAGTAAATTCAGACAGTACAAGTYATATTTTCTGTCAGCCAACACTTGGAAGAGAATAGGAGGAAAAAGAAAAGAAGATGCTGATACCTACCATGCCATTGGTGATGACCAAACGAGGAGCTCGCTGGGGGCTGGGGAAGAGCCCCAGGGGATGCCCACTGTACATCACCAGTGTTTGCTCTTCTGTCATCTCTGACAAATAGTGCATCACCAGCCAGAACTGCAGTGAAAAGCAAGGAAAAGAGGGACTTGGTCTGCATCTGACATTTACTGGTTTTTGTGAAACTGCTAATGTTGGAGAATGAAGGCAGCTACAGAGATAATGAGGTGCATTCACATATGGGATAACAGAGATCCCAACACATTCCTGCTTTCAATAAAGTCCTTTAAGGGATATCACTCACTAGGAAACACAAATCATCAACTAACAAAAGTCTGAATAAGTTCCAGAATAATTTCTCCAGTACAAACCCCAGATATCCTTCACTTTTAAAGCCATTCTAATTTTATCTTGAGATTAACCACTTGTATTTGGCACTTTCCTGGCAATCCTTCCAAAGCCAAACTGCAAAATTTTCCCTATAGAAGTGATTAAATACTCATGCTTATTGTTGATCCTAATCTGAACTCCAGCATCTTCTAGTGCAATAAGTGGTTTTTACAATGTGCACTTTAAAATGAAACAGCTTTTCTCCTCAATGAAAAAAAAAAATCAGCTTTCATTGTGGACACAGAAGAAAAGCCTGGATGCACCCTGAAGTACACAAATATATTTCAGCTTTGTCTGCATAATGCAATAGTGTCTCTTGATTGATGCCAAAATGTACACTTTGACCATCTAAACTGGCTTTAAATTTAACTTCAATCCATCCCTGTCTGTGGCAAAGCCCATTAAATTCCACAGGACTTCCAGTATTTGTCAGCCAGGCCTGTGCAATATTGGAATTCAAAAATTACCTGAGACTAGAGTTTCTGTGGGGACATGAACAAAATTTTGAGAGGAAAGAACTCCCCAGAACTGCTGATCAAAGAGGCAGCAGTATCAGTGACAAATAAAAACACAGGCACTCAGGCTTTGAGATTGTGGCTTTGATCTGAATTAAAAATGGTGTGGATTTGAAGCCAGTCCCTTCTAACACAGCCAACTGCCCAAGTTCAGTTGAACAGGAAAGAGTCAGTCAAGTCACTGCCTTCCTTTTTACAATTTGGTTTATGCAAAAGGTTGAATAATTGAATTCATGTCACAGGACAGAACAGGTAACTGTCTGAACTCTCAACTCCCTAGCAGTTTTGGGAAGAACATCCTAATGTTCTTCCTAAACATCTTCCTAAAACTAGAAGCTGTAAGATAAATAGGTCTTTCAGCATTGAAAGGCATAACTAGCATGGAGGAAGGAAAAGCCTTCCTAGCCTAAAAAGCAATGTCTGTTGTTTGCAGACCTGTATGAACATAGTTTCTTCATTTGAAATGATCCAGAATGGATGATATAAACCAAACTGAACCTTTTTACTGTGAGTTTTGCAATGCTAGAATTTTTTTTTAAATTTTTTAATGCTGTTTTCAAGCTACAAACA
The DNA here is from genome assembly GCA_902810485.1 of Alauda arvensis. Taxonomy (NCBI): domain Eukaryota; kingdom Metazoa; phylum Chordata; class Aves; order Passeriformes; family Alaudidae; genus Alauda; species Alauda arvensis. The sequence goes on from CADDXX010000154.1 coordinate 1,643,294, forward strand.
GAATAAAATGTTCTGTGGTAACTGAATCATTCATGTGATTGCTACTCTAAGTAAACAAAAACAAAAAGGTTTTGTTTGCTCTGCTGTGAAACAACTGCAAGTCAYAGGACTGGCTTGGATGAGAACAAGAGAAAAGAATATTTCTGGCTTTGGCAGCACTTCTGCCTCACCTTGCAGCCCAGCATCTGCCTAAGAATTGTCAGACCAATAAAGGCCACTATATAAACTGCTGGCACTGCTCACCTCAGAAATGCTGTAACACTCATAGCTAACAGGCAATAATTAACTGGCATTTATTAATTAATGCACAGAATAAAGAAATGGTGAGCATTGCCATGGTACCATTCTTTGAAAAAAAAAGGCAGAACAGTTTTGCCTCAAAATCTGCCCAAGGCTTCCATTTAACTTCTAGATTAATTTACCAGATTAGGATACTGAAACATGAACTCTCTTTTAASCACAAATGAGAAATCCCAGGTCACTCAGTTCCGTGCTACAGTGAGGAATCCATAYCTCTCCCCTAACTAGGAACTTCATTCACACACTATTTTTGCTTGGGTTCCTTAATAAGCAAGTGGCCAGATTCAGATAAAGCCACAASAAGGTGCATATGTGATTCTTTATGACAGAAATTGGCTCCCTGGGTCAGCTTTTGCCAGTTCCAGCTGCAGWCAGAAATCAAGACCTTCCCAGCCTTCAGAAGTGATGCTGCTCTCCAGGGGGATGCAGCTTCCTACCGATGCTGATCCTGTCCTGCACTGCAAACAGAATTCTAAATGTGCTGCTGATTCCAAAGATCTCCTGAAAATATTTCAGCACTTAGATTAAAATCTGATTTACTTGGAAAAAGACTCAGAATTGCACATTCTTCAATCAGTGCCTTTTTTTATTCCACTATTTGTGAAAAAATGTTGCAAAACTACCACAAACAAAGAGGGGATACACTTTTTTGCTTCCTAGATTTAGACTCCAAAATTATCTGTGCTAAATGCACAGGCACATACATATGCATCAGGGAAAGACAAAGAACTGGYCTTTCATCATCCTACACAGCTTGGTGTGTTTATGGTATCATGTTTAGTATTTCTSTTGGGCTGTCTGTGCTCTCCTCACTAAATAAAGCTCTTTCCATCTMCACAGTTCAYAACTGAGCATTCCCCCATSCAAACAGGATGTTTTGGAGTATTTTAAAGCAATGACTGCCAAGAACTGCCSAAASTGCCTGAGCAGAATGTGTGTGGGGGAGGGTGAAACTGGCTCTGGGGAACAAACTGCAGACCCAGCAATGTCCTACCTGTGCCCAGTTGCTGAAGACCTGCCCATTTCCTCCATAAGTGACRAGCTCCTGAGGAAACTAAAAAAGGYAATTCAACATTAAGGCAAGCACTTTTCTCAAACCTTTTATCTCTGAGCTATTTTTGCCATCCAGGTAATAAATCTTTTCTAGATTTTATTGCATCAAAACTCTCTATTTTCTTGAAAACAGAAAGTAATATTGTAAAACTTATAAGAACAAAAACTTACTATTGTTTTTCAAAATTACACTTTTGTTACTGTAACACTGTCACTGGGATGAGTTTCCAAAGACAYAGGAAGCATCAGCAGTAATTTTTCAACATAAGTTGTAGAAGCAATGTGCCTAGAGCTGAGCTCTGTGTCTCAGGCAGTGATCAAACTCCTGTATATGGTGCCTGCACATCTAAATTTTTCAGCACTTACGTGAGAACACACACAGGAAGCACCTTGCCAATTTGCTGCTGCCTATGGATCCAGATTCCTTTTGCTGTACCTTACCTGAGCCACAGAGGGATCCAGATTATTCATGATCATCAGCATGATGGCAGCAGCTGATTTGGTCTTGCAAGGGTATTCTCCTATGGGGTATGCTCTGAAAGGGCAGGCACAAAAGTTTAGAAGAACTGCAGCTCAAAAGGACAGCCAGAACAACAGACCCCACTGGAATATCTCTGCATGCCAGGGACACTCAAACTTGTCTCAGTTGCAGGCTTTTATTTAAGGGGGGAAGAGTAAAGAAAAAAAAAAAGCACAGATCTGAAGTTATACATGTACCTTAACAGGGAAATCAGGTTTTAACTGTTATCAGAACTAAGCAAAACCAAGAAATTGCATTTAGCTTATCACCTGCTGAATTATTTAATCACAATTGATAAATATGGTGCAGGTAAAGTTACACTGAAAAGGACAGGCTAAAGAGTGCCAATRACAAAAAAAATTAAAAATTGGACCTCCACTATCCAGCTCATGAGCCAAGGTCTGGAATGCATATTCCACAGATCCAGCAAATGGGCTCTTCCTAAATCACATGCATTTTATCCTGGCTGTTTACATCAGGATACTAAAACAAATGCCTTGTAGTCATTGCCAAACCAGGAGGGAAAGCCTTTGAGTTTTTCCACRGTGCTTTTTTTTTAGTTAGGGATGTCTGCTGTTCTAAACTTGATAAAAGAGCATTTCTGTGCAATGATACCAATTCATCAAGAGGAGATATTTACACATAACATTGCTCAGAACATAAGAAACCCAATGTCCAGGTATCAGCTGAGTGCTCTGGCACAGGAAATGACAGAAATGGAGCTATGGTCCCTGGGACATAAAAACCAAAAATCAAATACTCTCAGACTACAGAGATCAAAAGGCATTTTCTCATTGTGAGACTGCCATAACTTATTAGCRAATGATCAGTGAAATGGTCACAAAATAAAAAATACTTGAAGCTGTCAAAGAATCACTGATGCCAGTGATGGAAACAAGCTGCTGGACTGTCTCATCCAAGCCTACTTGGAAGGTGCCATCATCTGTAGTTTAGTACAGGGTCATCTGAAGTCCAGCTCTGCAAAATCTTTCAGATAGTCTTCCACTTGTCCACTCCTTAGCTGAATTCAGTAAGATCTGGCCCCAAGCTAATACAAACAGCATAGAAACATGGTTGTCTGTGGAAATCAGAGTGCTTCCTATTGCTTTATTCAGATTTCTGTATGGACATTAAACAGACCCCTGCAGATGCAAAAAGGAATCAATCAGTCTAAAAAAAGCAGCTAGCCCCTGGCAGCCCTCACTGAATCTGTTCTGCTTCACAAACATTAGCCCCAGCAGCCCTAGAATGAAGTGATGGTCCAAGACCAACAGGCACAGCTTATTACACACCAGGGTCACAKAAAGGTTCCAATGGAAAAAATCCACTGCCTTACTTTTAAAGCCCAGAAAGCTCCCTCTGCTCTGAGAGCACAGATAACCCAACCAGCCCCTCACCTGGTCTTGCTTCTTGATTCAGCTGGGACTTGACTTGCAGCAGCTCAGAGCTATTGCAAGTTTTCTGCCAAGGTTGTCACTGGAGGTCTCTGAGTCATGAGACCCTGAGAACTACCCTGCCATGGGGCAGAGCATTTGGGATCCCTGTGTGTGGCAAAGCTGGCACTGCCACGCACACACAGCCTGGCTCAGTCCTTTCCYTGTGTTCACTGAGCTTTCCACCAGTGAGAGTGCCCAGGCCCACCCCAACCTATCCAGAAGGAGCACACTGCTTCCCTCCCAGTCCCATGGAGCATCCCAAAACATGCAGGATCCCTCCCTGGAAATGAAATCTCTGCAATACACAGAACATCCAAATTAGCAGATGCTGAGCTTCATTAATATGTTGCGACAACTCCTACAAGAGGTAAATTAGGACACAGCATTGTCACTCTTTAAAGGTCAGTTCCACAGGTGAAAGCAAGCAAATGGCAGCTGAATACAACGTGAGCCATCCAGTCCTCACCTCATCTCAATATCTGGGCAGAATCTGTACATATAGATGTGGCCATACAGCCTGAGYTCTTCAGCAAATTCCAGCACCAGCTTCTTTTGGATTTCAGGTGGGAAATAACGCAAGGCATTGCGCAGAGCCAGCTGCCAAAACACACACACACACAAATAAACAAGGGAAAAAACGAGGTACAAGAGGAATGGAGGTAAGTGGGTGGCCCTGAACTTTAACCAGACTCAGCTGGAAGYCTGCCTAAGCTGTTACAAGGACAATGAAATTCAAAGGGCCGAGCTCACACCTGGGGAGCTTCATTKCTGTTTCCTTATTGAAGTGTTCCTACCTTCATCTTTCCTTGTAGGKTCAGTTGGGGTAAACATGTATCCCCATCCCCTTCCCACCTGCCTCCCCAAATCTGCATGGAGAGACCTTGGACATTTGGGAAGTAGTGCTCAGTCTTCTCAATATCAGACATGGACAAATTCTCTCACACAGTGCTGGGGGCACTGAACTCCTGAGGAAGCATTGTTCAGAAATCCTTAACACTAGGTCTCTAAATTTCAAGACASTGAAGATCCTACTGTACTTTCCATTCAAAAGGGGACCTCAGCCCAGAGTTATGTGACACACTCCCAGATGAAGATGTTAGTGGGCTGAGCTTTATTGCAGATTCACTCCATTTAGCATCCTAATCTATTGCAGAGGATGCTGGGTTACATTATTAGTGATTACTAGGCACTCAGCTAAATTCTGCAGATGACACTACATGGCTTACACTCCCTATTGCCTTCAAAGACATTAGCCATGGTTTGCAAAGTACAACATGTCCTTTTGGATGAAAGAATCCATTAATAAATCACTATCTTTAGTAACAGCCTGTTAAGGCATGTCTCTGTATTCTGTGTTTCATTTGATTAAAACCATAATGAGWAAAAAGGTTTTGCCATGTTTAAATAGCCAGTTTCATGCAAAGATCTTGTAAGTTCCCTAGCAAATGGCAACACAGTCCAAAAGACTTTTAGATTAAAAGATTCATAAATCATATGGAATTTCATATCTTCCTTTGGCTGTGGAAATGATAGGAAGGGATCAAGCGATTCTGAATCTGATAACAGCTCAGTTTTTGAGAGGGCTGAGCAGAGAGTTTGTGACTGGCAGTTCAGTTGTGGAAGCAAGTGCCTCCTGGAGGGGRTGAAGGGTGGGCTGTAGTGCAGATATCCAGAGYAMAGGCATCTAGAAACATCCAGTGCARTCATCATCCCCAGCCACCCTGGTAAGCAGAGCTGAAAAGCTCCACAAATCATTCAWCCTGTCCATGGTCTGGCTSTGATGGTTGGAGCTCTCCAGCTGCTTCCCCTGAGCACTCTGGTCCCACATCCCTTAGAGGACACTAAAGGAACAATAAATCTAAAATGCCTCATAGTGAGAGGRGTTTTTGTTGGCACACTTGCTCCTGAGCAGGCATAGAGCTTCTAGATCTGATTTACACCACCTGAGGATCAGAGCAGTACAATCCCACAAATTAGAATTGCCATTCCACATGGAGAATAACAAGGGAGAAAATCTATTTACCAGATGAGAAAAATGCAAATTCCATCTTCTAATAACACTTCATTCTTCTCCAGTTAGATAAGCAGTCATTYTTCAAGGTCATGTTATTAATAAACACAAAAAAACCCACCTATAGCCACACAGCAACAAAATACAGGGGGATTTATTTCCAAAGTCAGTCTTTGAGGTGAGCAGCCAGCACAGGGAGTTCTAGAGATGAGAAATTTGTAAAGCAAAACTAAAATCACCTGCACCCCTAAAACCACCAAAATCAAGAAGCAAACATTGGTACTTTGCCTGCCTTTGAGAACTACAAGGCTTCCACTGTGGCAAGGATCTCCCAGAGTCTTTGATCCATATATTATTTATATTAAAATGAAATTGATTGGCATTTTTCCTCACCATTTAATCCAAGCAAGAAAAATCTGTTCTGATTTTCAAATAAATTCAGCTAGACTGAGTCTCTATCCTGTGAATGTTACACATAATCAGAAGCCTGAATTTTGATGATGCAAACATTAATGAAACATGAACTTGAATGTTACATGAAATGTGGGGAAGGCACCTTGCACAGACAATAGAGATCTTATAAAAGAGGATTAAGACCATGGCTTGTTTAGGTGAATGGAAGAAAGGTGATTTGGATTGCTGCCTCACTGCAGGATAAATGTCAAAGYAGGAAGAAGCTTCAGGGAAATGCTGGAAAAAGAACAAATAGCTGTGAATTACCTGTAAAAAATATGGTCTTGAAATTAGAAGTATTCAAATGTAAGAGATGKTGAAACAATCTCTCAATAAAAGAGCCAGGGTGCTCAAAATTGCTTAGATGAAGCCTGATTGCTTTATGAAAGGGCAATGGCCATGTGCACTGTGAAAAAGTTTACATATTCATTATATYATATGCATAAACTCAATAACCTGAGAAAGACACTCAAGGAGCAAATTCAAAGAGGCTGATCATTATGCTTTTGTGGGAAGACAATATATTTCATTAAAGCACCATATCAGACATTATCCTAGCCTTTTAGAAGGATTGATTTACCTCTGATATATTGTATTCTGAATTTTTTTTTGTATTTGATATTTAGGTGTTCTTCCTTTTCATAACTTCCAGTGACAGAAGCTTAAGTYGCACATGCTCAGTACCTCTGAAAAAGCAGGTCCAGAGTTCACTGGTGTCTTAAAAATATTATTTGCAGCTAAAACCCTGAGTTTGATAGGTTGTTTTAAAGAATTATCTGCTCTGAATTTGCTGAGTTACTAATTTAATTCAATTCTGCTCAGTCATAAGCAAATTAAAAGTCTTCCTCTTAAATCTGCCAGCTGGATCTAACAYTTGGTTCTTGTGTTTAAGCTCTAATCACTATTAGGGTGTCTTTTTTCTTTAATACTCCCTAGAATTTTTATATTATACAGGATTCTACTGCTATTTAATCAAGAATTAGACCTCTCAAAGGTAAAATATAATCAAGAGAGCCCATGAAATCAAACCAATCAGCTGTAAACGTCTTTGCTGGGGGATTCTCTTGAGAAATCAAGTAAACCAGCCTGTTTGTTAATTGGCATTTGTTGAAGAGCCAGAAGGAAGCCTCTTCAGAAGGAATGTCATTCATTTCCATTTCAGAAATGGATCATCAGCACTTCCAATTCAAGACCCTTGAGACACTCAAGCATCAAGGGCTGCAGTGKCTCTGTTTACTGAGGGAAAGGGAAGCACAAGGAGAGGAAGTGACTGGTTTAACTCTATAATTTCATTCTTAGTTCTGCTCTTTTTCCAGTTACGATGGTGCTGCCCTCCAAGTTGTCATCTTCTGCCCAATGACATCCAGACCCAGGCTCTTTGGTGGCACTATTCTCTAAGCAGCAAGGAARACTGTTTCATTTATTACTCTGCCTGATAGGTCCCAGTTTCAATCAGCTGGGAAGTAAAGATGGAGGTTTCTTACTGCCCATTGCCATAAATGGGTTTGGAGCTGTGGAAGTTTAACCAAGTCCTTTATCATCCAGATATCCCAAAACAGAAGCTCATGTGTCAGCCTTCCCAAATCACATATAAACATGCTAATGTAGCCTCATTTCTGGATGTACAAAGAAATCATAAAGGTCAAACATTCCATTTCTYCACCAGAAGGCTGAAGAACAGCTTCAGGAGCTGAATGAGTTTTCAAGCTCTGGTTTTCAGCTCTTCATCCAGAGATGTGCCCAAGCAGGAGGTCCCAGCTGAGCAGAGCCAAGCAGAGCCAGCACAGCCAGGGCAGGCACCTCACCCAGCAGGCTCCCAGCTGCCTGAAGGAGGAGAGCAGGACAGCCCAGGGAGGGCAGCCAGGTCYCACCAGGAGTCCTGGTCTGACTAGACTGACCTGCAGGTCCAGGACTAGGTGATGGTTACCATGGAGAGATGGAGCACAGAAATCCTCAGGGAGGTTCAGAATGGGATGTCAGCCCACAGGTGGGAGAGCAGAGCCAGGATGTCCAGGCTGAGTACAGGGACACCCYRAAYACAASCAAAGACATCMCCAGCATAGCTGAGAGTGAAACCCYAGGCCTCAGCCTAAATGGAGCCCTGAGGCTCTGGGCAGGGGGTGTGGGAGGAGATCCCAGGAGAGGCTCATCAGGGTCATCAAGGCCAATTACTGACCTCAGTGCCTCCTGCCCCAGAAACACAGGAAACTGCACTCAGGGGAGAGAGGATCCTGCTGGGTAGCAGGGGGGCTCTAACATGATTTGGCTCTAAGATCCATAAGGGAATTGGTGTCTGGATAAAGCCATACCACTTTTCTGATCCTGAGCAACATGAAGTGTCCGTTCTTTCCAAGTTGCTGCAGCTTTATTGGGATGTCAGTGAGTACAGAGCATGCAACAGCCTTGTTCTGCGAAGCACACACCACACCTAGATTTCAAGGGTAGTTTCTTTGAGGCATATTTACGTTAAGATACAGATGCTGAGAAGCAGAAAGCTATGGTTTCCTGAATTGTGGAGGGAGGGAAAAGAGAGGATGTGGCTGTTTCAGGCCTCAGGCAAAGAATGCTGAAGGAAGAGAATTCAGGAAACATATAATCAGAATCAGTTCTGAGATATGGCTCAATTTATCCAAGAAGATTAAAGTTGGTATGATAGGGAGAATTAGATACTTCTTCAGCAAGTCCCAAAACACACAGCTCTTTATAAATCTCACTTACAGGATTTCTATTATAACCACAAAAGGAGTCTCCAGAAAATAAAACATTGGCAGTGGTAAGGTTTATTATTGTAACAAGAACTAAAACTGGAATGAAGGCATATGAAAAGAGGGACAAATGCAGAGGAAATCAGCAGAGCATTATTAACTTCACTTCTGTCTGAATATTTCAATTAGAAAGTGAACATGAAGCCATACATTAAGGCAAGTCTCATAATATGCTCGGCATTACACACTGTCAACAACATCTGGAAGACTGTCTTAAGACTTAAACAAACCTTATAGACAGACAATCTTTTTACATGTTTTTCTAAGCATGGAACACCTCTTAAAAGAGATTTGACCTTTCAGATATGAAACAAATACCAGGTGACTCTCTAATTTTCTTAAGAGTTTTAGGTGGAGGACTAAGCATAAAGTAAATCATAAAGAAAGCYTTAAAATCTCTAATAGTCTAATGAAATGCCCAACTAGCATGACCTCTTATCATATGCAGCAGRTAAAATGGAGAGATGAGAGATGGATGTACAAAGTCAGCTGGGGGCAGGAAATCAGTCTACTGCTCCAAGCCTTGAAGGAGGCAGGAAACTCTTTCAGTTTCTATACAGGGAGTCAAGATCWTGTCATTGCCTTCCCCTCCACAGGTTGGAGAGCAAGGTTTGGCATCCTCTTGAGAGACACCATCCCCTCTCCTGAAACATGGACTCCTTCCTRCTATATCAGACTTCTGGGGAAAAGTGATTTAGAAAAGGCAAGGAATAAAACAGAGATGATAGGCAATGTTCTGACATGCAGTGAAACTCACCCCCCACTCCTTTATCTTCACAGCCATCACCACAGCCCTTCTGCACACTTAGTAACCACATTTCCATGGGTCTGAGCTGTCCCAGGCACAGACAGGATGCCTCAGCCATGAATGCTCCTGACATTGAAGTAAATAATCTTTGGATATCTCACAGCTGCTCCTCTTTCTACCCTTTGACAAGRCTCTCCTCTGTTTGTGGAAGTGACTTTGAAAGAATTTGACTGCTGATGCCAGTGGGGAACTCCCACGAAGGCAAGGAAGTTGTGTGCAAGTTGTTCTTGGGGAAGGAACTTCTGTGTTCTGACCAGAATGTCTCAGCATAAGTGTTGTTACACGTGAGGAAGCACAGGCTTCCAAACTGAGGAACCCACCTTATCCTCTTCCACACAAATTCCTAAGGATCTCCACCCATTGACCATTGTTTTCTGATGCTAATTTTTTTAGTCTTGATATAATGCAACTATTACTTTGGTGTGGACGAAGATTATTTAAACAAAAAGAGACAGGAAAATAATTACGCAACTAAAGACAAATAATTAACTCCCTACAAACTCACCCAAATTGCATGCCAAAACTRCTGGCTAAAATAAGTAATCTTTGGATCTTTAATGCAAATATACAGATGTGTAGCTGCTACCATGATGTGGATTCATCACCTCTGATGTTTATTGTGTTGGAAGGGTTAGCTTTCACTCCCATACATATGCAATGGTTTTGCAACAGCTTTCTGAATGTCACATCTGAGGAACAATGCTGGATTGACAGCATTGAAGTCTAATGCTTCTTGTTTGGCCATTTAAAGTCACGGAAGGTGTTTGCAGAAAATTTCCCTCATATCAACCCAATTATTCTGAAGGAGGAAGAAAGGAAGTGAACAGAAGAGCATCCAGTCCTTTGTGCCATTACAGAGTGACTTATAACACCAAGGAAATACATTCAACACAAACTCAGCTTCCCATTCAGCAAAGCATTTGAGACAATCAGGTTTGCTGCCCCAAGCTGCCTTTATCTGAAAGGAAATGAGGCCCTGTGAAATCCCAGGTTACCTTTTTCTCCTTAGCAGTGAGATTGGGTGTTCTCACAGGTGCATGGGGTATTCCTTTTCTCCGGCCTTTGTTTTCAGGCAGAGGGTTTAGAGGAAGGCCACGACAGATTTCCTTCAGGGTGGTCATAGCTGCAGAGGAAATAGGAGGAGGAAAGGCAAGGCAAACTGGAGAGGCACGAAGAAAGGCAGGTACAAGGAAGGGTGCAGGAAAGCAAGATGCTGCAGGATTTCAATGCACCACCACTGCAGAGTGATYTCCAAGAGGACAGACTGTCCTCTGGCCTTTGCAACCAGGGCTGTCAGGCAGCGAGGGCAGGTGGTACAGGTGACACACCTCCCCTCTCTGTGCCATGCCATTGGCCCTTCCCTCCTCCCCCAAAATGAATGATTCACAGTCTGGCCGTTTACTCTCTGGGTGCTTTGTCAACTGCTGCTGTGCTAAGCCACTAGAGAAAATTCAGTCACCTTCCAAATAACCTGATCCCCCCAAAGTCTGAGGGAGGGTCATGGTCTGGAGCAGGAATATTGACTGAAACATCAAGAAGTGTACATTTGTGTTATTATAGCTTRGGAACTAATGGAAGTTAAGGATTATTCACATCACTCTTCATCCACCCTGTTCAGTTAAGATGGGCATTCTCTRTTTGACACCCCTTGGTATGGACAGTTCCTCACATCTCACCAATTCATCTTCTGGACAGCAGCAGTGGTCATCATAACAGCAGAATTTTCCCCTTAGGTGTTAGCTCCTCTCAGCTCACAGGCACGAATGGATTTTCATAGCATTGAACTGGAAATGTACTCATTAGCACTGGAAGTGGATTTCTCAAGCAGGCAATAATTGGGAGGAATAATGAAGGCTTTCARTTCTATGTCACTTTTATACCCTACAGTCAACAATGACTAGAAAGTCTTGTCCTGCCATCCAGGCATCACAGGTAAATGAACGTACTTAACTTTTATTTTCCACTTAACAGTGCAACATGAACTTTGCTCTCCATTCTGGCTCGTTGTTTAAATTACACAGAAGCTTCTTGACCTTTATTACATCCATTGAACTACAAGTGCCACATTTTAAGCCTGGTGAAATTAACTGGGCAAAGCATTTCAGTTAGAAACGAGCCTAAAACCTGCAAATGAAAAAATGCAGCATTTCCCCACAAAGGCAGCAATCAACAAGCAGCRACAACAAAGCACAATTATTAAATGACAGCCTCTCATTAATGTCAGATCAGCTTTAGCTCTAGGACATCCTGCACATCCCCAGCTCCCAGTGAAGATGCCCAAGTTGAAAGAACTCAGAGCATCCCAGGGGAGCTGAGCACACAGCAGACTCAGACCCACTGAAGGATAATGTCATTTACAGCAGGAGAATTTTGTTTTGTAATTATACAGTGCTTTAGCTGCTTTCAAGCAAAAGGCAAAAAGAAAAAGGAGACAGAAAAGACTTTATATTTTAAAGTTTTCTATTGAGTTTCCATATGAAAAATATTAAAAAAAAAAAAAGGCAGGGTAAAGTCAGAAAATTCTACCCCAAAATCTAGCCAGATAACCCTGCCTTACATAAACATACCCACCCCAAAGGGAAATAAATCTTTCCTTGTTCTTTGTATGACCTACATTCTTCAAATCCCTTCAAGGTCTGATCCTGCACACACAGGGGCACAAGAATAACCTTGTCTGCATTTGCACTCCCATCAGACCTGCTTCCCCCATGGCATCAACAGAAGTTAATGGCATTATAGGTCATTAACAAATAATACTGGTGAGAAACCTGAAGAAAGCAAGAATGGAAACGTGGGGAACTCACACCCTGAGTTAGATATTTTTCCTAGGGCTGGACACTTTCACCCCCTGATTGCCACATGCTGGAGCATCTCCGTGTCCGAGGGTTTGTGCCAGAGTCACCGAGCCCGGCTCAGGGGCTGCGCCAGCGCAGACACCGCAGCCCCGGGAAGCACCGGTGCCCTCGG
>CADDXX010000154.1:1656232-1709049 GCA_902810485.1 Alauda arvensis
GAAAGAGATCACATGTTTCAATAATCCGCGTTGCAGCTAGACAGGACCAGAGAGGAGAACTGAGAAGTGCCCGGTTAGAGAGATGTTCTAGATGAGGTTGAAGGGAGCAGAGACAAAACTCGCAGATAACTAACCCGCCCTCGGGAGGGCAGGACCCCCCGCCCTGAGCCCGGCTGTAGCAGGAGGGAGGGAGAATTTCGCAGCCCCTGTGCCTTTCCCCGCTCCGGTCAGGGCAGCGCGGCTCCATCCCGGGAGCGCAGCCCCTGCCCGGGGCCGGCCCGGCAGCACGGCCCGGGCATTGCCGGGCACCGGCCCCGCAGAGCCGGCGCTGGGCTCGTTCCCCACTCCCCTGGCGCTCGCTGTGCGAGGCGAATCCCTCGGAGGTGGGGGAGAAGCGGCTTCCGTGACAGCGGAGGGAGGAGGGGAATAAAATAAACCAAAACAAAACAAAATTTTAAAAAAAAAAAGAGAGAAGAGCCAAGAAAGCACTTGCTTCTCATCATCTCTCAGGGAGCAGAGCCAACTCTTTTCTTCTCATGACCCCGTGCTGCGGGGAGCAGAGGGAGCGAAGGTGCCGGGGGGCAGCTCCTGACAAAGCGGGGCTGGGGCGGGCTGCCAGGGCACACCCGGGCACGGCCCGGCCGCCGCTCCACCAGCAGCGAGGAGCAAGCGAGGAAAGTTTCGAAACAGCGTCCGAACGAGCGCCAGGGACCGCAGCGAGCCCAGCTCCCCGCCTCGCATCAGCCCCCGATGGTGCATCCGAGGGGCTGCGTCAGAGATGCGAGCGGGGTGAAGGCGCAGACACCCCTCGGTATTTGTTTAGTTATTGGAAGCGATGGATGGGTGACACCCAGAAGGCATCTGAGCCCTGAAAAAAAAAAACAAACAAAACCACCTCGGGACCCAAACGAGAAGAAGAATGAGACAGCAGCCTTGACCCCTGCTCTGAGAGGAAGGTGAGCAGAAAGAAAGAAAACACAGAAAAGCCATGCAAGCACCAAACCTGTAGATTGCTGCAGGTCTTTTTTGCTTCACTGAGGACAAGTATTTTACTGACAGCCATGCAGCATAAGGGCATCATGCTGCTTGTGTTCTTGGAATATTTCATTTTTGGACATGGGGAAGCAGGTAAGCAAAATAAATCAATATTGTCCTTCTGAAACAATTTATCCTAAGTTTAGCAAGGGGAAAGGTGATAGAAATCAGGTCTGTTTGTGAAAAATAAATTGTATCAACATCTTTATYTTAGATTGATATTTACAAGGAATCTGTGTTAGTCAATATATACAAATGCTTCTTATTCTCTGCAATACCCAACTTTATAGTTCAGTCTCCTTCCAAAGACTTATCATAGGATGTACAGGYTCATGCACCCTTAAAAAAAGGAGTGTGTCATTTTTGAAAACAAAAGAAAAGTAAGAGAGAAAGAAAGAGGTAGATGGAGTGAGATATGCTGGATGTTTGTTYTGAGGATGAAACACTGCCTTCCTAGGCAGGACAAGAGTGAAATGACAACATCCTTGGAAAGCATCAGTGTAGGAATCTGAATTATTCTCTGTTAACTTAATATTGCATCATTAAAAATCAGAGACTGTTTAGGAAATATTAACTGAGTGGTTAACATGCAGAGGACAGGATAAATTAGCATTAGAGAAAAATGGATTAAAACAGAAAGAGAAGCTGTGGGTGTACAAACATATATAGGAATGATACAGCTGTAATGGTATTTACATGGGATTTTAAAAATACCTGGATTAAGACAAATTCCTTAAAGGAAAGGAAACAAAGCACTGGATTTCTGTCCTTTCTGTTGTGGTTTAAATTCAAAAAGGATTAATTACAAGAATCAGGTCAGGAAAAATAAAAATAATTATTGATTAAAAGACCAGTTTATCCTTGGTGACTTTTCCTTTGAGAYACTTTCTTGGAATCTCTCCTCCTGTACAGGAAAGCATTTCAATGGTTTAGATTTCACCTGTATGCTCAGAGTATTAGGACAGGAACAACATTCTTCATGCAGTGATTTAAAAGCAACTGCAGGGCTCAGYTGTCCTCAAGTTCCAGTGAAGGCAGAGGCAGATCAAGTGGATTCAGCTCAGATTATTCCCTAGCTACAACTCCTCTGATAACAGACAGCAGATTTCCATAACCACAAGAGTTATTCTCTTAAAAAAACTGGAAACATCTCATAAATTTACCATGCTGATGTATAACCCAGTAACTCATTTGGGGGAAAGGCTGTCTGCCACAATGTGACAGGGAATGAGGGGAGGGAATACATGCACCTTAATTCTCTTAGTGTCTTGTTCTGGGCATTCTCTAGCTCCCCAGGCTGGGGTGTAGGCTCCCCACACGATGCATATGCCCACATGCAGCACAGAAAGGCTGCGGAGATCCTTGTGAAGTTGCTGACACTGCTGCAGAAGGCAGYCTGTTACAAACTAGCCTTGATCTGCTGTGCTTCCAATTCACTAAGAGAAAATGAATCTTCAAGGAAACACAGCTCCCAGCTGGTTGCTTAGAAMGTGAATTTGCAGGGAGGGAGYGTGTTCTGTTTGGAGCTAAASTCACTCAAAGTAATAGTGCAGGACRTAGTGAATAGCAGCAAAMTAATTGGATATTGAAGRTGATTCTTCTAAGGATGAATGTCCCTTTAAATAAATATTTAGTGTTTGAATAAAAGGTTGCACAAACTATCAGCCTGTRAAAGCACAAGGGTTGCCTGTTAATTTTTAATTCTTTATGGTTTTGGCATACTTCATTAGCCTATGGGGGGGTACAAGGAATATAATATTTGTGGGGAGTCCAACATTTTCCTTCTGCCACCTCTGGGCAGAGAAGACAGTCTGGATTGCCAAGATTGACTCCTTAGACCTTTAAACATAATGGGGGAAAAAAAACCCAAACAAAAAACCAAACACCTTACTTACTAGGCTGGAGCACTCAGCTTGGGTTCATACCATAAGATGTGACATTTGGAGAATCCTTTCCCTTGTCTTATGCAGGTGGAGGGCATTATTCTCCTCAAACCGCTCTGCATAAGGGACACTTAGTGGAGCTGACAACTGCTTGGGCTCTGGGTTCAGCCCCAGAGGTCCCCATGAGAGCAGTGCCTGGGGAGCAGCACCTGGGCCAGCTCTCATCCCAGTGGCAGCCCTGAAAAAGAAGGTGTGATGTGGTCAGAAGTGACCTCTTTTATCATCAGAGTTAAAATCAGTTGCAGGACTTGGTTATGAGCTTGGTTTCATCTGGTCTGGGGTTATTCAGCTCATCTGCCAATGRAGCTGCAGGTGTTGGAGCCCACTRCTGCTCCAGGAGGGATGTGGACAGACAGAATGCAATTGGACATGATGGAAGAGAGCCCCAGCTTGGGATCTTATTCTTCTGTCCATGCCTCAACTCATGGAGGCAGCTTGGTTTCACAGAAYATTCTGAATTCCACCTCTGAGGTTTTTTAACAACAGGCTCACTAGCTCCAGTTATCAGAACTATTTTATGAAGACCTGCCAAGCTTAATGCCCCAGAAAAACCTAAGGGTTGTTCAGCTGTTGAAACCAGTGTTAAAGGGTAAAATTCAGAGTCTGACTTATAAAAACTTGAGCAATTGAAGTCCCCAGGGGGGTTAGATTTAGAATAACTTTTATAAGGTCTTGGTTATTAAGAAAAGAGTTGAGCAGATATATGACAAGTGAAATCCAGGTTGGACATACATGCTGAAATTGCTCCATTAAACACACAGCAGAAGATGCCAAAAGGTTTTGCTTTTTCTGAAGTATGTGAAATTTACTGTCCTGACTCACTGCAGAAGATTTGAACACACAAAATCATAAATCTGCATATGGAAAAGAAATAAAAATTCCAGTTCAAATCACTCACAAAATATTAGGCATCTTTCCAGTCATATCAGCAGGCTTTGGATGAGTTGCCATATGACCTGTCTTCTGTTGAGTATCCAATGGAGGGTGAAAAAAAAAATAAAGCAAAAAAAATAATTGAACCTGTTTTTAGTTAATGTCTACAATGTTTTAGTGTATTACAGGATTGTTAGGAAGAGGTGTCTGTTTGAAATGGTGTCCCAGGAATATCCACAGCATGACCTCCCTGGAACTGTGTGATTCCCCAATCATCAGATAACACCATTGTTACAACACGTGCTGGGCATGTGCCATCGACCTGGCACAGCTCTGAGGGACCAGAAAACAAACAAATAAATTAATCATACCATTTATGGAGCCAAGCCACCCTCCATGGAGTAAAGGCTAATCAACCTCATAATAACATGCAGAGCCCATGCATAATCAAACTGTTTAATTCTCTGAGTTAGTCAGTGAGTTCTCCTGGCAGCTGGGGTAAGTTGTGTGCTTGCCTGGCTGCTGTTTCTCTCCTGCAGCAGTTTCCCCTTTCTGTCCAGAGTCAACATTTCATGTTGTTTCCACAGAACCAGTGAGTGATGGGCAGGCTGCACTATCCTTGTGGCCARCAATGTTCTGCCAATTGATTTCTTTAAATACAAAGCTTTTAATCGACTGCAGATATTGTTTTCCAATCTCTCTCCTTCTCTCAAACTCCCTTCTGCTAATTTGCACTTTGTTCTTCTCTCATTTTCCTAATGACACAGCAGTTTAAACAGGAACTGTTTATTGATGTTGCTGCATTAGCAGGCAGAGCAGATAAAACCTTCTTTTGACTGCTGTTCAGGAGAAAAAACATCTTTCTTTTCAAGGCTCAGAAAAAAAATAGCTAAAAATTCAATACAAAGCTAATAGCCCACTGATGGGAAATACAAAAACAGCCATTCCCTTTAGAAAATGTTTCCTTTCCTGCTTTTTTACATTCTTGTCTGCAAAGCTCTCCCTTATGCAACTCCCTTAAATTAGAACTCCAGCATCCCATTTCTTCTATGAAAGCTTTACTGGTATAATCCATCAACAGAGATGGACTTTCTTTTCATTACATGGTATATTTGTACATAATCATCCATAATCCAATAACATTTGTAACATGGATCCATTCTTAATCAAAACYAAGTAACCTGACTCTTAGCCAGAGCTAATGCTTGTTCTAAGCTCAGTTGTAAGAGCAGTGCCAATAAAATTCTCAGGAGGCRAAGATGACACCTTTGTGCAGCACTGAACAAAATCAGCTAATAGTGAATCCACTTTAAACACAGAAATTGCATCCCTTATTTCCAGCAGTTTTTACCAAGCAGCTTGGACACAAACCTAAATGCCACTTGCAAAGACATTCTTGAGGTGTGCACTTGCAGCTCATCRTATCTTTGCTTACTTCTGGTAGTGCTGAGAAACACCTGCTCAGCTGAAGGTGGGRAGCACAAAACAGAACCAACAGAGCCAAAAATCCCCACCTTCATTCCTCTCCGGGGGGTCTGCAACTCCTCATTCTGTGCTGGCACAGGGAGTGGTGGTGGGAATGGGGAGGGGCACTTCCATCCCTTTGATCTRARGACTTTTAGGTGCTCYTGTAATCCAGGCACTGCTGCCCTCWGAGCTCTGCCAAGCTCCTGGGACTGACTTCTCTGTGGTACTAAAAGAACATCATTGCCAGCCAACACGCTCCAAACTAGCTTGAAGGTGGCTTCCACCTGTTTCTAAGAGCAGACAAGAGCTTTTGTGGATGATCTCCTTCCTTGCTATCTGAAGTTTTAGACTACTTTACCTGCATATAAGCAAAAACRGCCCAAACCATTGGTCAGTGGGATGCAGTGGACATGTAATAACTATTTTGCATCCCAACCTTGGAATGCAAAATTCATGAGGTGTTTTCCAAAACAGTGTYCATGTCTGACCTTTCTTTTCTGGCCTGTGCAGAGATWTCACTSAGGAACTAAGGACAGAATCAACTCAGAAGCAAAACCATGCAAGCTGGAAATATTTTTTCACTTCAAAACTTCCTTTAGGAAAGAGGAATGTCCATTTCATTCAACAACATTTACTATCTGGGCACTTTCATAAGGCTGATTTGGAGACCCCTTTCTTTGACTAACTTGATTTTTAAACTAATTTTACCTAAGGAAAGGCTGAATATAAATGGAGTAGGGGTTTCAAAATTTGATCTAGAATGTTGAACTTATATCTGACCTTTGAACTGCTCCGAGATTACCTAGGGTTTACAGTCATCCTMTGTTTCATTGGAAGGGTCATTTCCTGTAGGACCTAAATCCAGTCATCTGACTTGTGGCCTCTTGGATTAGATTTGTGACCTTGCAAGGTCAGCCTTTAACTCCTTCTAGAGTGTTGAGTTGCAAAGAGAACACTGTATRTCATTAGAAATGCAGTTTTCTCCARCACARTAATAAGGTTTTGGAATGATCTTTAATTCCAGTTCACAAAACACTACTGATTTTTAAACAACATTAAGACTTTGTAGTTATCCCTACCTTTTCYTAGTTTAGAAATAAGTCAATATATACACTGAAGATACCAAAGGTTTCAGTATYTGCAAACTTGGCAAATAGAATGTAATCACCCACCTCCACATCAAGATATTTAAGTAAAAGAGAGACTCGATTTTCAGCTTTGCTACAAATTAATAATTCCACCTGATCTTATTAGAAGCAGTAGAAACTCAACACTCAGCTAGAGAAATACAGGCTTTCTTCATGTGTTCATATGTAATTAGTGTCTGTAACCCATTAGGCAAGAATCTCTTTTCTTAATGTATCAAGAGTGTCCAGTCCAGTTTGACTTTGCTCTCTGACTACCATGAAAATAAAGGCATTGAATAGATTCACTCCTTCAATATGGAGCTTTACTAGAGTGAAAGTAAAAAACACAAGACTCCTCTGGTTAACCATAAAATTCAATGGGCTGGCAAATGGCATGTTCAACAGAAATCAAGCACCAAAAGCAGGAGTTTTTCCAAAGATCCGTTTCTGAGTTAGGCACCAAACACAAGGACTAGATTTATTGAGACACTACCCCAAARCTTTGTGTGGAAAGATGAAGCAGCTCTGCTTCAAAGGTGTCCTCCTAAATGTCAGTCCCCAAATGAGGACTCCAAACATTTGTGTTGTCTCCTGGGCTACACCATGAGAACTTGAGAAATCCCACTTGTTGTGTTCCTTTTCCCTGTCCTCCAGATCCCACGAGGCCCCGAGCCTCTCGCTGCAGTGGCCGTGCCTGCAACCCTCCCGTGGGGAACCTGGCCACAGGGAGGACACCAGTGACCACCACCACGTGTGGCCAGAACAGCACTGAGCTCTACTGCTTCTACCCAGAGCACAACCTCCTCCAGCAGCTCTCCCCCGGCTGCGGGCAGCCCCGCTGCACCAAGTGCAACACCAACCAGCCCGACAACTCCCACCTGCCTGCTGACATGACTGATGACTTCTTTGCCAACCCCATCTCCTGGTGGCAGTCTGCCCAAGGGGTGCACAGGGAGGAAATCCGACTGGACTTTGAGACAGAATTCTACCTGACCCACGTCATTGCTGTGTTCAAGTCACCTCGCCCGGCTGCCATGGTGTTGGAAAGGTCCCAGGATTATGGGCAGACCTGGAGGCCCTACAAGTATTTCTCTGTCAACTGTACAGCCACCTTTGGGCTCCAGGATGATCTCACTGAGGAAGGCTCCATGTGCACTTCCAGGTATTCAGATGCAGTGCCCTGCACCAGAGGAGAGGTAAGCAATAATTGAGGTTTGGACTAAGTTTAATGTCAAACAGCTCAAGACTGCCAGAAAACCGGAGGGTGCATCTCAAAGAGATACTGTGCATATAAATTAAGAAAGGTATCCCATCTCTAATGGCTTCGTGTTAAGCAAATAAAGGGGAAGAAGAGAAATYATACATCAATGATAGAAATGCTTTAGCAAATGCCTTTTATGAGAGCTGGCAGAATAATATAAACATTGCCTAATTTTACACTGCAGATGCCCAAAACTGAACTAGAGTTCYAGCAAAGTAGATGTAGGGACACACRCATCTGYAGAGTCAGATTTATCYAAATWATTTTCACTTTAGGATGAYATGAACTGCATGAACTTTCTTTTTTTCTTCATATAAAAAAGTCTGAGATGATTGGCTGACTTTTAAATACATCATTCCTCCAAGTTCAGTGTTTTCCTGCTTTCACTTTTCTTGCTGGTGGTGACTATGGCTGATTGTATCAAGCCATGGGCTTTAGAAATGRAACTGCTTGGAAGCAGAAGTGGGAGTGAGCAGCCAGAATTCACTGTTCAATGGTGAGAAAAGCCTTCCCTTGGTATGAATATTCTGATTTGTTTTTAAACCTAGCAAAAGAGTGTTTTTAAAATAAATGTACAATTATTCTGATAATTTCCTCTGACAAGAACATTAGCTACTGATTAGACTCTTTTCATTSATCAGTCTTGAGACAGTTCAGATGGGAAAGACCATAAACATCATTGCTATCATTTTACAGAGAAGACAAAGTCACAAAGCAAGATTATAAGATATTCCTATAACTACAACAGAGGCTTGAATCTTTCCACGTCCTTTCACTTCCTTCTCTCATCTCAGAGAAGTCACAATCCTTTTGGTTTCCATCTGGAARTGGTCAGCAGATTCAGCAGTAATACTTATCTGCAAATTAAACCTAGGTGAAAGGTGAATGGTCCAGATAGGYTTCAGAAAACCCAGAGTTTCAGCAGTGCACTTGAAAGTGCACATGAGAAGAAATTAAGGTACTTTACCTGAGGCAGGGGCACAGCAGTAGAGATTGAATTCATCTGTGTGTAACAGGCTAAGAAATATCTCTGTATATGAGAAACCTGGAACAGATCATCTGACTAAACTGGAGTAGTTATTTCTGGAGTAGTAATTCTGCTGGTCAGTTATCCTTATTCATTTCATGTCAAAGTCAAAAGCAAGTCAAATACATCCAAATGTCTTCTGTAGGGAGGTTACAATCTGCCACGTCAAGAATCTCAGCAAGCAATATATTTTTCCATTCTTGTGTGTCTTCCAATCAAAAATCTGGAAGTACTTTGCAAGACCCAGTTAATGATCTTCAGCATACATACACAAGGGTTCTGCTGCCATTGCACAGATGGGAAAAGAGCAGCACAGGAAGGTGAAATGTTTTGTGGTAAGAGAGGACAATTCCAGTGGAGTGAGGGACAGAATACAGGGTCTGAGGGAARTGCCTTGGCCTTAAATACAGAATAACCCTTCCCTCTCTAGAACAATATCCCCTGCACTATGTTGGTTTTTCTGCTTACTTACCCTTGAGGAATATCATTGAGACCATGTGCTGCTGCTACAATAAATCTKAGAAGTGGATGAAAATGAAATCATAAAATAATATATCATAATAATATATAATCAAATAATAAAACATTCRCCCAACGCAAGCCTTTGTGATTACAAGTGTCACAGGGATTCTGTCAATTTGGGCAGCAGCTACACTGAAATGAGTATGTGTGTGCTTAATCAAGCTATGGCATGGTAGKAGATGTCAGAAAACAATAGTAATAATTAGAACAGTCCTGTATTTACCCTTGCAGATCCCAAATACTTCCATGGACATGACTTGAATAGGTGCAGAGGCCACTTCCTCCGTGGGAGAAGTGCTGAAGCTTTAAAGCAGCACTCAGGAATCTTAACAGAAGACAAGACAAATACWGTTTCACAGCACATTAAACCAAAAGGATTGTCAAGCTCTGGACAGACTTTACAGAGACCTCTTAACCAATCCATGAAATGTCCCTGTGGCAAGGGTGCAGAAGCACCAGGCTTTTCAGGTCAGCAGTGTGACACAGCAGATTCTTTTGTGAACTGCAATAAAGGAAGGCAGAGTGTACCTGTTTCAARTGATACCTGATCAGATTTGCCTGAGCGACACTGCTACTGTTACTGCAGCTCTCACGGGAGCTTTGCCCACACACTTCAGAACTGCAATTTTACACCTTGTTTTGAAAATGCCACAACTCTCACCAGGGCATCCCCTCAAGCACTGGCTCCGGTGACTTTGAAGGCAGCTGACTGAATCCCCACCAGTATTTTTTCAGTGTTCTCTGCTTCTTTTTCACCTCCACTCTGACCTACCCAGTTACTGATTCTGGCTAAGCCTTGGATTGCTGAGGGGCTCACATCACGAGCTGACAGCACGTCTGCACTGATCAAAACTGTTCCAACTCAAGTGCTAATTAATGCTCTGACATAAATGCCAGTTTTCTTTACTGAGGGGTTTGAAGTCATTTTCACCACATGAGACTCAGGTTATTCTTGGGTCCTATTCATTCTGAGGAAAAGCAAAAATTCCTTTTCTAACAGGGCACAAGAGGAATAAAAATAAATAAATAAAAAGAAATGGCCTAGTGAGAACACTTAAGTTTAAAACCCATGCTGGGATACATACTGAAACAAGATTTCAAGATTTCAGGTCAACTGGCTTCCAGAACTGAGAATGTAGGTGTAAAAGGASAAGGTGGTAGGGCTGCAGTAACCTACACACATCTGTAAACTGAGATGCATCTGTYAGCACATTCTGGCCACCAAGACCACTRAAAGAGTTCCTTCCTAAAKGCAAGGTAAAAAATTGTCAGAAGARGAAATTTTAGGAGACYAGAATGGAGCAAAAGGCATTTGGATGAGTGACAATGTCACAGCAGARTATAATGTTAAGGCATATCCCTTGTCTCTGGTAGATTGCCCCTTRTTTTTCACCTCTGACAGGGTCACATATCTGCATTCCATCTCAGGTAAGATACATCTGASACAGAAGGCATTGGGGAACACCTCACAGAGAATTGCAAGAAGATTACTCTCTAATACATCTTTTCCATTTTCTTTTACTCAWGCMTTTGTTAAATCCCTTACTCCCACTCAGATCCAGAGTACTTCAGTCGATAGAGTCTGTCTRTCTGAAATCCTAGGATCCTCATTGTCAGTTCATGAACTCAAACCAGCACCACATTTTTAAGGTCTGTTCATCATCTGTCAAGTGCATCTACAGGGAATACTGGCATGGAGTCTTATGAATCAGTTGAGACCTTTTTTACCCACTTGTCCATCCATCTGTTCTTCTAACTTAAAATCACTCTTCTATATAGTCATGGAGCCTAAAATGAGCCTTCAGGTCAGCTAACAAAAACTCTGGCCCAAACAGAAGGAGGGATTACCACAGCATTGCATCAGACATCAATGTGAGTTGCAGTGGAAACATCATGCGGGGAAAAAGGGACTGAAATATTTGAACCTGCATCCTGACAGCACGTGCACTCAAGGGTCTGAGAGATTAAAAGCACRTTTTTAATAAACTGGGATATCAGGAAATGAAAACAAATGTTCTCCTCCATTGAATATGATGTTTGCATGAAAGGAAGACATTAGCATGCAAAGTGGGGTGGAACACTGACCTGCTCATAACCACCAGGCCCAGAAGGAGACCCTTCCCCTACTGGGTCTAGCTAGTGGAAGGGAGTTCTGAATCAAAGGCTGCTTCATTTATGTGAGTGTCTGTGCGACAGATGACACCAATGAAGTGTGATATAATAAACCCATTACTGGAATTCACTGGGGGCTGGAAGAATTGTGTATGCCTGAATTAAGTAACTGGTTTCTATGGCAACATGTTAAGTGTGCCTTGCACAGGAGACCTGTTCATTCTCCGTTTTGTATCCTGTGGTGACCTCTTTAGGGACAGAAGTCCCCAGCAGTGCCTTTTGTCAAAGATGAGCGACCCTCTTTGTAGCTAAAAGACATTTAATCACTCTTCTGAACACACTCCACGGGGTGAATGCCAGCCCAGGGCAGGTTGTGATGGGTGCAGTTCTGGCTGCTTCAAAAGCCACCAGGTTGTTCAGAGAGTCAACCCTGTGGAAGGTTTTTTCTTCTGCACTGACACTGAAGCCTCTGCTGCCYTTCCCCATCCATGGGGACTTCCTGAGCAGTAGCTGTGGCAGAGKGGGACCACTTCCACCCAAGCACCAATCCAGGCCAGGACAAGGCTCTGTGTGGGATGTATGTGATCCTGTCCCAAGGACCTACATTTCCTGCTGTCTTTTCTCCAGCTTCTCTTTTACTGTATTTATGCCAAGCCTTTTGATAAACAAAGAAGTGTTCTCTGTGCACACACACACCCACACCCCTCATTAAATAGCAACATCAATAATTCAAGAGGTCACCACTGAGGCTTCAGTGACATCTTAGAGTTCTGATCTCATATGGCAGTGGGGTCACTGGRAAGAAACCTGCTCAGCACATCACAAGGCTGAATTCCCAATAGCTAAGATTCAAAGGCAGGGTCTTGCACTTCAGTGAATTACCCAACAGCCATCAGGACTGGCCTCTCAAAGTTGCATGATGCTCGGGTTATTCCAACTTCCAGCTGGGTTATTCCAGCTTCCATCTGGAAAGGATTCCAGGAGGGATTAGTCACTAGTGTAGGTAAGGGCCTGATTGTTATGACTGGGGCTGTCTGTTCAGCATTTCGTTTTACTTGAGCTGCAGAGCAGATAGAATGCAGGGACAAGTTGGAGGAAGCAGTTAACACCAGCAGTGTAAACAAGCTGACAGCACTGCCAGGCCCTGCTTCCCTGGAGGAAGAATTAAGGGGCTCAAGGATTTGTCTCTGAAGGGAATTTGAACTGACTGAGACTCATCCAGCAATCCCATCCCTGGCAAATGAACTTGAGGAGGGCACCAAGTGTCCTACTCTGACCTGGTTTGTAATGAACCATTTCAGAAAGGTTTGGAACATTATAAATCAGAAAGACACAGCAGCAGGGTTTTTTTAGCATTGCTTCTGCATTTTCTGAACATACAAGGCAGCAGATATTAAATTATTTTTTCTTCTCACCATTTTTTATAAAACCTCAGTGGAGTTGCAGCCATTGCTTTTTTTTCCCCCAGGTTTCAAGTGCGAAAAAACATTGTTGCCTAAAATGTTATGAAACTTAGTAATTTATTGTTGKAATTTTCAAACTCCAGGCAAAAGAWCACCTAAATATTTGCTCTACAGTTGTCCACACATCACTGTCAGGGTGAGATTATACATTTAGCTAAGTCTGTWCATGTGTAAGATTTCAGCCAAGACCTAGGGATATAAATGGCTCCACTTAACAAGAGATGGATGCTCTCCCATGAGGACACAGCTTGGTTGACATGGGTTGACACTGATGGTGTGATGGGTTGTTTCAACTTCCCCTGACAATCCAGCAAACAGTGAAGTGAGTCTCCCTGCTCCCAGTCCAGCTCCCAGCCAGGCTGTTGCATCACAAAACTCCTTTGCCATTTCAGAGCAAGCACCATCCCTCGTAATGAGAAAGGACRCTGCACTTTGTGGGAGCATGGAAATGTTCTCATATCCCCACATAAAGTGCTGCTGTGTAGCATGGAAGGAGTTTTGCCTATTCCCTGTGTACAGACTGAAAGTTGAAGGGTTTTCTGTCAAATAATCGAGATTTTGTGTTCCAGCTACATTACCTGTCTCATAGAGGGTACTTCTCCCTACCACYCTTGCCTTTCTGTATCGATGTACATCTGCAGATAACCTAAACCTACAGAATACAATCTGTTTGAGGAAGAGAAAAAGTCTGCATGGCTTTTAGATTTGCCTGACTTCAATTATACCATAATCATATTGGCAGCCATGYCTAAATATTAATATTAAATTGCCACACCAACTGGATTACTGGAATAACCTCAAAGCAAATGCAAACTGAAGGCACATCAATCCTTTCTGATTTGGAGAATACAGAATGAGTTCAGGATGTCACTGTCTTGGTGGTAGCTGAGATGAAAAAATTTTAAAAATCAAAAGCACAATTATTTCTTTAACAAGCTGCCATGTTCCATACTGGTTTCTAAGCTTTGTTCTCTGGAAAGACAGAAAAGCAGCAGATCTTGACTAAAAAACACCATTCTGTGAGTTGTCAGAATAGACCTTATAGKGGCTGGGAGAAGAGTTGGATTTTCTCTGTGCTCCAAAGAGCAAATCAGAAAAATGACTACTTCTTAATTAAGACTACTCTACCACAAGGTAGAAGCCCATGAAATAAAACAGAGGATATATAACAGAGGATATATGCCACTGGGTAGGAAGAATTCTGAGACAATTGTTTACTGTTCCTTTAAGAACAAAATCAACTCACATGAAAATCTCTTAATGAAGAGGATTTAGGAGTGATGAGAGTTTTTATTGCAGCTTCCTTCTGATGGACCCAGTGTAAGCAGACAGRCATTTCTGACCTCATTAACCTGATTGTGTGCAATATGATGAGCACAGCTTAAGGATGATTTGTAATATCAAATTCTTGCTCTGCATGAGGATCTTCTTTTGTAGGAGGCCATGCATTGGCACTGCCCTCCATTTATGATTCATATTCCYTGACCTTAGGCTATGAGTTTGCAAGGGGGAACCTTTGTTGTGTCCTCATCTCTTCTGACTAATACTGTCTGGAAGTTCACGTTGAGAAAACAGAATTAGATKCATCAGGAATGGAGAAGCAAAATCTATGGCAAGAAATCAAAAATCTGAGACACTGTCTCTGAAATGAAGATGATCTCTTGATTGGTGATAAAACAATGTGAGGCTGTGCCAACTTGTGTACAGCAAAACCAGTCATCTAAGAGTGGCTGCCTTTTAGCTCTGCACAYTTACAGCATTTTGCAGACTTCCTTGCTCTAAGGAAGGTCAGCAGAGGATAGGGTAGTGACCATCTTTTTGAGGCACAGCTGATTGTCTTTTGAGAATGGGAATGACAAATATGTGCTCAATAGCAGATATGCAGATAAGCAGGAACATCCTACTCAGCATTCAGCTCCAGAGCCAGCTCCKGATTGTAAGAGAAACTCCTGGCCTAGGATGTGTTTCCACAAAGGGTTAAATGACAGAGGTGCTGCACACCTTCARCTTTCACCCAGTTCAATGGAAAGATTTCTAGGGTGTCCCTAAGTGGACTCAACCACCATCAGATTTTCTTCTGCAGCTGTGCCTATGCTATTTTATGACAGCTGCACACTGATGTTTAGGGAAACACCTGGGAGATTTCAGAGCAGCCCATCACAGCMAAAAAAGAACAGAGCTTGCTACCAGATAGAGATTACATTAGTTGAGAAATAGCTTTACAGTGAAAATCATGGGAAGCTTTTTTCAAAACTTGCATCTTAATTAAAAGAAAACACTTATTTTTCATTATTCTCTCTTCATACATTTTACATGAATGTAWTGGAAAACTTAAAATGCACACAGAATCTATGGGAAATTAAAAAATAATAATATTTCTGCCTTTCTGCAACAGGCAGAAGTCAAATGTCTGTCTGTATAGAAGGAATTTGCTTCATAGGCTTTAGAATTACCAACCTTGTGAASTGAAATAAAAGGAACAAATAACAATGTGAAAAGGTGGAATGTCTCTTCCTACAGCTCAGGACTCTAGGAGTTCACTAATACTTAGATCCATTTATAATCTGATCTTTAATAAATTCATGCATCAATGGTTGAGCCAGCCAACTCTTACCTTTTGCCTGTAATTATTAAAATTGCATATATGGATATCCATCTCCAATAATTTTCAGGGGATTTTCCAGATACAAATTTATTAMTATTCCTCCCATTGCATAAAGTACTAGAATACCAATATCCCATTTTTATGGAAAGAAAGAGTACATAAAACTGAGTTCCTGCTGAAATCAATTCAAAACAGCATGAGGCCCTGGTTACTTGCTGAACATTATAGAGAACAATTGTGCYGGGGCTATGACCAAGTAATTGCATTCCCCACTTTGTATTTTTAACAAAGTGATACCTTCACCTGTTTTACAGAAATAAAATAATTTCCTAAATCATATAAAATTGTCAACCCATAAATCCATAGCCACCACCAATCTTTCTCATAATCTCTTATGATCCATTTTTCCTTAGGGAATAATAAATCCAAACACATTTGTTTAAAACATGGTCCTGCATTTATAATACAGAAAAAAAGCATAGGGAGGTGGTTTTGTTGGGTTATTTATTTATTTATTTTTAGCTAAATTATGCATTTATGGAAAAATTATTCCTGGCATGTAAGATCAGATGCCAGTTCTTTTAAAAAAATGTATCCTAATCTAGAATTATTTGAATAAATACTTACAGTAGATGAATTAGGAGAAATTATGGGTACTAACATCTTTCTCTTGACAGTATGGCATTCTATATATTAAGGCACTACTTTCTGACTGTCACTTTAATGTGRCACTAAACATTCAAATATTGAAAATGAGGCAAGAGATGGTGATTGTCTTGTGTAATTGCCTGTTCTCAAGGATTTTAACCACCAATATTTCAAGGAGAATGGGACATCCAGAAGAGAGAGAAATTCCATTTTCTAGTTTTATGCATATGTGAAAAAAAACTGTTAAACTGAATTAATTATGAAATAAAACTGCTGTGCAAAATGTAGCTCACCTAAATTACTTCTATTGGCACAATATATCTGCTGATCCAAATGTCTTTGATTTTTACAAAGTAAAGGAAGGTTAAGTCCTTACTGGAGGTTGAATCCTAGAAGAACATTTAAGTGTGCAGCTCCCAGAAGACCTCAGYAGTGTTATGTCACCCAAATCAGATCTTTAACACTTAACAAGACTTGCCTTGGGAGAAATAAGGACAAGCAAATCCAGTCTCACCAGTGAGCTTATTCCAGACAGAAATGTCATGAATTAATCATACAAACAAACTCTTGTACCTCAGCTGGAATGGAATACTGTTTTTTTCTTAAAAGGATGCCACAATCCCTRTGGGACTTCCAAGCTATTAATGTCTCCACTCACAAATGGTGTTCAGTGTTCTAATGGGATATGGAAAATGCCAAAGCAACTCCTCTCTAGAGAGGCAAGGCCAGAAATGAAAATATTTGCAAAACAATAAAGCCACAGGAAACTAAACCTTTTTCTAAGCTGTCAAGTAAAGAAACAAGAAACAAAACAGCTTGGTGAAAGCAAGTGGCCCTTTGGTGAGAGAAGAGCCCCCGACAGCTGCTCTTTGCCGAAAGACCTCAGTGCTCTCAGGATGCCAATTAGGACATGGGGAGGATGGATAATTGACAGACTCCAGAATATGAATCCATCTGTTTAAACTTGTCATACCACATAGAAAATGGGTTTCTAGTAGTGCACAGGACTTTCTTCACAGTTACCATAGTACAGTGCAAAACTATTGCTATCAAGAAGATATGTAGTGCCAGAGAGAATAAAGAAACATTTTGGCCATTATCTGCTGATTTTTTTCAGACAGACCCAGTAAAAACTCTTGTTCTTCACCTCCTTCAGCCCTCCTCTCCATCTCCTGTAGGGARTCCCACAGCTGCTCATAGCTGGGATCTCAGGCACAGACCTGAGACCTCTTGTTCTGCCTTGTACGATGTACGAAGCAAAGTGACACAGAGTCCCCAGGCAGTGCAAGGGAGAGTGGCTTTTTTGCAAAAACCAGGCCTTTTTAAGCAGTTAGCCACTTATCCGTGTTAACTATTACACAGTTCTAAGGCACAAGAAGCCCAAGCCAGCCAAGGCCTGGCACCACAATGAGGACACGCAGCAGTCACGCAGCGCCTCTCTCACGTCTGTCACGTCTCTCTGCCCCTGTTCCTGCTGAGTCCCTCTCCCACTGTTCCCTTCTCCCTAGCCTAAGGAGCAGGCCTGAGCCATGATTTCACAAGGGTAACAAGGCCCTTATTTTATGAGGCTTTACCTACATGCAACAGTATAAGAAGGTCACTGGCAGGACCAGAGCAGATCTTGCAGGAAGCAATGCTCTATCAATTAATTACCTTTCAGATGTCTATTTATGAAGTACCTCGTGCATTTATGCTCTCCAGCCTGGGTATATCTGGTGGTGGTCTCTGGAGATCCATCTGAAAGGAGATACCATTTTAACTAAGCATGTATATTAGAGAAACCATAGACAAGAGCACTAAGTGTGAGAACATAGCTTATAAAAGCCAGTGACTAAATAGACTGCTTTACCCTCAATTCCTCTGGTTTATGCCAATTTAAACAGTTTCACAGGGACTTTTAACCATTCTTTGAGATCTCTGAGCTCAGCAGGCTCTGTAGAACTATTCCCCCCAGATCCCTGCCTTGGTCTCAGTTTAGCTGACCACATGGGAAGGAGATGTGTGTACCTGTACACAACCAGGTKCTCAGGACTCTGAGAAGCCACTCCACCTCTGTGTGGGCCACAGGGGACTGGGAAAGAGAGAGGGTTCATATAATGGTTTCCACTAAAAGATCAGACCATCCTGGATTAAGGGAACTGGTCAGATATGCAGATTTGGTATTTGTCCTGTGAATCCATGGGTAAGGGGGAATGCTGGGCACCTGGACAAAACAGAATGAGCCATTTGCTTATGGTTCCATTGGCCAGGGGAATGTAGACATAGGGATGGAAATGCTTGGGTTATTTTGTCATGGCTTCATTGGTCAGGGGAATGTGGGCACCTGCATTGCACAGCCTGGGCAATCTGCCCACAGATTCATCAAACAAGGAGCTCTGGGCATCTCTRATCTCACCAAGCAAGGCTGTTTGCAGCTTTGTGAATAGCTGACAATAGAAGAGAATTAAAAGAAAAAATAAGAACAGAGTTAACCAAATAGAAAATGCTGTGGACAGGTGGGAGAGGTACCACTGCCTTTGCTGAGTCTTGTGCTGCTGATTGTGTTAATTAAGGGTATTTTTCTCCCCATGTGCCACCAACAYGCAACTGAACTATCTCCTAGTCATGTACCACAAGCTCTTTTGTGTCTTCTGTAAGTAAAAAGGAGCAAGACTATTTTACATGCTACAAGCATTTAAACTGATCAGTTCACAAGGAAGAAAGAAAAAGAAAAACTGAGAGAAAGAGGGAATCCCTATGGAAACAAAGATTTCACTCTGCTAATACTTATAGAGTGAGTCAGACAGAGACTGCGACCATTTATGAAGCAGGGCCAAAGAATCCCAAGGGCAAATCCCTCTGCCATGATGGAAAATCTCAAGCAGAAGAGAAAACAACTGTCAAACTGGAGTTAGCACATCTAAGCCTGGAAACAGTGCTAACAGAGCTAACAGAACTCATGTTAAAGCATAACTTTAAAATGCTTCCAGAAATTGGGATGGCATTAACACTGCATTTATGCCAATAAACCTTGGRTTTYTCTGAGTGACACTGTTGTCACTTAGCTCAGAAACACAAGTAAGTAGACTTATCTTGTCCCTTGACATATTGGCTGAACTGCAAGAAGTGACAGGGCTCAATAACCCCAGGGAGTGATGTTTGAATGAAGGCATTTTCCACCTCACATCTGAGATGGGATGAAAGCAGGGGCACAGTCACTTGCTGTGGCTTGGCCAGCTGGTGGTAACTCAGCTGTGATGCTCTGGGACCATGCACAGCCCCACAACTGCTTATGCAGAGTCTCATTGCCTTTTGCTGCATCTTGCTGTGTATGCAGAGTGCTATCACCTTTCTGGCATGTGAACCTTCTCTCTTCCAGGTGATTTACCGTGCCCTGAGTCCGGCTAACAGGATCCAAGACCCTTACAGTGCTGAGGCTCAGGATCTCCTGAAGCTCACCAACCTCCGCCTGCTCCTGTTAAAAAGACAGGAATGTCCATGCCAGGGCTCTGGGCTGGTAGAGAAACCCCAGAGATTTGCCCACTATGCCATTTATGACCTGATCATCCGGGGCAGCTGCTTTTGCAATGGGCATGCAGAGGAGTGTGAGCTTGCCAACGGGACAGGAGTCACGGAGAACATGGTGAGTCCCAGACATCTGTCAGCTTACTACACTTGCTACTTGCTTCTGCTGCCTCAGCCTAAATGTRTATTTTATGTGTGGTCCTGTCCCAGCCTCCCTAAGCCTATCCAAAAAAACGGGCAGCACAGTCAAYCCACATTAGTGAAACCTACACCACCCTGGGAAAATATTTCCTATAGTCCTTTCTACAGTTTCATGTATRATAACTGCTAAAATCTCTGCAACCCTAAAACTCAAATAAATTGCTAAAAACTCTGGACCTCAAGATACCTATAAATTGAAAGGGRTCTTTGTAATTGGAACAGAGATCTAACCCCAAATATAGTGAGTGAAATCTCCTACTTAAATGCCTGCACAGAAGTATCTTTGATACAAAGTCTGCCCTGCGCAGAATTTTAGCATCAGATCTCAGATTTTCTGAGTTTGTGAGACATGAGCTCTTTTATAGTTAGGATTTCAGCCATCACTTTTAGGTTTTCAACTTTCTGTGTTCTTGTTACTTCCCTAACATAGACAGCAGGATCCAGGATGTTACTTTCCTACTCTTTTATCCATGCATCTTAAAATAAGTTAGAATATTAAAAAAAAAATACCAAAAACCAAACTTTGTAGTAAAATAATTCTGTAGTACTTGGAGTGTCTCTTCCCTGTTTAGTCTTTTACCTGCATTTGACTCTGGATGTGCAAAAGAGGAGTTGTGTTTGAATGCACACTCAGACATTGAAATTCAGAGGAAATGACTGATGGCACCTTTTTGATTTAGCTGCAGGCATCATGTAGAGAACTGTAATAACACTMATGGGGAGATTTAATCCAATCAAATATCCAGGTACATCTAGACACATACATCAGAGATRGAATTCAAGCCACTTTAAACTGGTCCATATCTCCCCTGGATCCAGAAGTCTCTGTCTCTGTATTGGGTTTTGAAAACCCAAATAACCCTTAAAATTCTAGTCCCTGGTGCACTCTGACATAAAAGACTCAAGAAAAACATCTTAAGCTAATTTCTGTCCCTTTAGGTACATGGTACACTTGACATTTTGGGTTATGTTATTTTGGAATGTGTATTCRTTGTCTTCCTTTCCACTTTCCTAGGTTCAAATGCAGCTATTGTAAGATAATTAGGACTGCATGACTTTCAAATAATTTCTGAATCTGTTCCACCTGTGGTATAAATCCAAGATTCAGCTACACTATATGATACTATCAGATTCAAATAATATTGATTCACTTAAATCATAACTGTGGAGAAAAGCTGTTTAAAGAGTGGATCCTCCTTACTGCAAACTGTTAAATAGGCACATAGTGAAATCAAATAGATGAATAACACACTAAGTGAATGCAGCTGGTAGAAAAATAAACCTTCTGCCCATCAGAAAAGGAAAACACAATATTGTGAATGTTACTGGCATAAGCACTGTAAACTATGACTGGATATTTTTCCCACTGGTCACAAGGGAATAGAATCTTTTTGTGCCATCAATGACTTCACAGGGCAGAAGGTGAAATAGTTTTGAGGAAAGGCACTTCAGGAGTGACTCATGTCCCAGAGGACAGAGGGTGGGTGTAGCACATGATTCGCACAGATATTATCAAGTCTTTGTCTAAGCAAGGATTCAAACACAGCTGTGCGAAAAATAAGAAAAGCCTTCTGTAGTTTTAACTGTCTCTAGAATCTTAGGAGAGGCCTAGGAAAGACCACAAGTGGGCTGGTTTGTGTCCTCACATAAAGGTGTGATCAAGCACACCTAAAGCATTCACCAGTGAATGCTTGTTGAATAAGATTTTCCTGACCAAGAACATTCAAACCTTCAGTAGTTGTTCCAGTTTTAACATTTTGAAAGCTCTTCTTCAGTGACTACCTAAATAATCTCTGCTGCAAATTAAGGTGGTTCCTCCTTGCCTCCTCTTCTCCAAAGACCAAAGTGAGCAGTTGATCCCACCTCTGCAGATATGATTGGAAGGTTATCTCTGCATCCTTCCTTAGGTTCTATTTTTTGTACTAACYAGAGAAGTGTAAAACCTTAGGTGGTAAAAATTTAAAATTCTAATCCCAGATCACACAAGCCTGGAGTAGAGGTGATCATGCTACTGTATTCATCTTTTCTGTGCTTTTACACATTACAACTCAAGTCTTTCTCAAACACGAAAGAAGATCCAGGTTCCTGGGTCCTTTTACATTTTATCTAATACTTACCAATAATGATATTGTAGTGGTGAGGGGACAGTTCACATGGGTGCAGATCTCAAGGTTTGGTTTACACAGCCAGCATGGGGGAGTTCATGTGAGTGTGTAACTTTTTGGCTTGAAATACAGCAATTTCCTTGCCTACAAGCAGGAGGAAAAAGCCTTGTTGGTGAGGGTCCAACACCAGTGACACAGCTCCTATCAGCCAACCTACACTGCAAAAACATCTYGGCCATTTTGCAATTTCTTGGCAGAGGAAAGGTGCTGTGCTTTCAGTCACATGGTAATGGTGACCCACATAAAATTGGGTGTGGAAAAGATGTTACAAACACTGCACATCCAGAAATAATCTGACTCCATCCACAGGCCACATCTAATATTTTGAGTCACATCATCCACAGATTGAAGGCTGAGCAGATTTGTTCCCTAGGCTGTTTTTAGGTAATTAAATAAAATGCTGCAAAAAAAAAAAAAGAAGACCTCCACAGAAAGTCTTAAATAATATGATTTTCAGCCTCTTAATTGTTCATAGTTCTCCTATAATGTATTTGTCTTCTATAGGTAACAAAAACAAAAGCAATTTCAT
Source organism: Alauda arvensis (assembly GCA_902810485.1). NCBI lineage: Eukaryota > Metazoa > Chordata > Aves > Passeriformes > Alaudidae > Alauda > Alauda arvensis. Next base: position 1,678,715 of record CADDXX010000154.1, read on the forward strand.
GTAGAATACACCTGTAATTGTTTGATATGGGATAGGCCCAAAATCTGAGACYATTCTGCACTTGGGTCTTAGAAAATTCCTTATTGTATTGTTGCAAGTCTGCTCTTACTCTGACAGAAATCTCTTCCTTTTCAAGTACTCCTAACACTGCTTAACTGACACTACATGGAACCACATAACAGAGAAAACTAAAGCAAATTTCTTGATACTTTTGAACCAATATCTTTCAACACCGTTTTGGAGGGACTGGATGAGCTGTTRGATAATCTATCAATGATCAGTTTATCTGTGGATATGTCACTTCAGTCATGGCAACCCATCCAGCTTCTGGCTTTTCCACTGAGGCTGCCAATGAGAAGTGCAGCTCCACAAGAAGCAATGTCACAGATGCCACAGTGTCATAGCAACAAATGGATACAAGAAAACTGCAGACTGTAAACCCAACGTCCAAATGATGCAGTATTCCTCATACCATGAAATCTTACATAGTTTCATGCATATTTCTGGTCATAAGTCTGTGAAAATACGGCAAGATTCAAAATAAGCCTGTAGGATCCACTGCAAATAGTCTCTGACTTCTTCTTTTGGAGCAAAACAGTAATAAGTACTCTTTCTGGGGGCTTTTTTTGTGTGTGTTTATTTTTTTTATGGTGTGGAGGTTTTTTGTGCATCTTTCTTTTTAACAATTTTTGTTTTTAAACAAGCCATGCACTCCCCTCAACACAATTCATCTAAATGACATTTCCTGTACGAACTACTTAGATTATCATGTTGGATAGGAGGAAAACTTTGAGAAGTGAAGATGGGAGCTGTAAACAGGCAAGAAACTGYAGGACAAACATGTCTTGAATTTTGTTGAGGTTTGTTGCTATTGACAGTAATGTTTTCCTGGTTTCTATTTAGCTTTCCTCAGACTGGAAAAATAAAAGGAGACACAGAGATGTCATTCCTCTCTTAGCTCCAATAGCTTTGTATGGTAGCTAATGGCAAAATTCTCCTTTCTGAGTATCACAGCCTGCATTTTTCAAACTCTTACAAATAGTTTCTCAGTCTTTTTTATTTTTTTTTATGGGGGCCATTAATATGCTGTTAGAAGTGAAACATCTGCCAGGACCCAGCCAGCTGCATGCACCTAGTCTTGTTCTGTGGTTGGATGCAACAGAGCTCCATCCTGTCCAAGGTGTTGACACTGCAGGATGTACAAAGCCATGTGTGTCCCTACAGAGCTGTCAGGTTTAGGATCTGCTTTGATGGCCCATTTTAGCTGAGTGCWGAGGTGCTTCCAGAACAGAGTTTACAAAGCAGAAGGTGCAGATGGACAGAGCACAGAATCTAGACCAAGGTCCTTTTTGTTTGCCAAACATTTCACAATTCTCTTTCYAGTTCATGAGAAGTTCGGAGAGAGGAAAGCAAATGTGGATTAAAATGTTTTTGTATAAAGCATTGGGGTTTTTTTCTTTATTTCTTAATTATTGGTACCTACACTGCCAGGAAATTCTTACAAGTGGCCTCGGATGTTTCTTTTGCTTCTTTATCCTGTTTACAGAGATAAAATAGACTCCCTGTGGGCCTGATCCTCCACAGTGAAGCAAATGGAAAGTTTTCCACTTACTTCAAAGGGAGCAGGATCTGGTTCTAAGTAGGATTCCTTGTTTGGCATAATGGAGGTTACATAAGGTAAAATTGCTTTTTTTGCATCAACTTTCTAGGTGGCCAGGCTGTCATAACCCTTGTAAATATTATCTACCTCCTCTTCAGATATCTTGTGCAGTTCTATTCATAATCCCCRGCTAAGTTTTCACATTATCTGATTCCAGAGAATCACCCATTCTCTTTCCAACTTTGAAAAAGTTGAAGGAAATTTTTTAGTTTGGCCTCTTATAAGTTGTATGTGCTCTCCTTAGCACTTGATATTCAAGGATTTCTTATAAACTACATAGATATGTCTTTTCATTTGGAGAGACCCCAGRGCCCAGTAGAGCTGTAAGAGAAACAGAGCAGAACAGCAGATACAGATGTTTCATTTAACCATGAAAATGACCGAGGAAGAGTCAATTTACTACAAGCAGCTAAGGGATAGCATCTGATGTCATTGCAAACYGTGGTATCCCAAATTTCTCTGGTGGCATTACAGACTGAATACAGAGTCCAAAGGCAAACGTTTTTTCTGAATCAGCAACAGTTGCTCTGRCCTGGAAGGCTTCCAAATTTAACCTTCATTCATTAGGAATAAAGCCCCCAAASAGACTGAGAGTAGCCCAGGAGAAAGAGCAACAACCACTAAGTTGACTGAAWRGMCAAWAGGTAAATAAACTAAATGGGCAGARAGAAGGCAAGGGGCTTCAGGTATTACACAAAGCTGAACAGAGCTCAGAAAAAWTTAAAACCTGCAGGACAAAGAGGTGGAGAATTTTCTCTCACTTTCTCAGCTGTGGATCAGAATTCAGGTGAAGAGGYTTTGTGCAAAGATGACTAAGTATCATGAAATTTCTTGGAACTGTTGTATGAAAACAGGATGAAGTTCTACACAATGTGCTATAAATCCACSAGAAATTACAGAGCTCAGGGGAAGAGCTACTGGATGAAACTCATGGCTGAGTACAGCAGGTCAAGATAAATGATTGGAACTGATCATCMTGGCATTAAAATCCACAAAGCTATAACCTCCTCCATGTCCTGATTCAAAGCTGCTCAGGTGGTTGATGTACAAATCAAAGCCTTTGGCAGCAACACCAGACTTGTAACAGCATGACTGCACTGTGARACAGATGAGGGAATTAATCCAGATTAAAAATGCTAGTGCCAAGGGAAAAAAACCAAAACCCTCGGTTTAGCTTTTTTCCAAACATGGTTTGGTTTTACAGCCCAATTTATGCATAAATCAGGGCATGAYGTAGGTGACAGCATAGAAAGAAGTGGTAAGGAAATGCCTCAAATTGAGATTATCCACAAAAAGTCAGCTATCCTAAAGATTCCAATGACATTAATCCAGTGGCAATTAAAGTACTATTATTTATGTCCTGAAGGCAGTAACAGAACTGTAACAGAACTTTAACAGCCCTGACCAGCCCCACCTGGAGCTCTTACCCGTGCTCTCTGGCCATTGGCTTTGGGGTGCTATTTAAGCTCAGMCCCGGGCCCTCACTGCCTGTTTGAGCTGTGCTCTGGCTGTGCCTGTTTGCATCCCTGCCTCTGACTCCTGGGRGTGTTGGGGCTCTGCTCCAGGTCTGTACCATCCCTCTGCCCCTTTCCCTGCTGTGTGCTGTAGCTGCTCTCTCATTCTGCCCTCTGAATGGATTTTTGCATCCGTGTTGTGTCTTTCTTGGCCTGTCTCTTGCTGCTCCTGAATTATCCCAGTCCCCTTCCTTTTTGTTTCTGGGACATCAATGGACTGTGGTGCTCCCTGCTCTGCCCAAAGTGCTTGGGATGGTGCCCCCTCAGTAAGGGCACAGCCTTTGCTGTTGAAAACCTCAGTTTGCAGCTCTTTGGCCCTTAAAGAGCAACTGGTCTTTGTTGCTTCCTGACAACTCATTAATCATCATTACCTCCATGTAAATCTGGCCCTGCTTTCAAGGGCATAGGAAAGTGTCAGCACAGCTCCCCTGGATCTGTACTTGTCTGATTATCTTCTCTTCCTTGGCATGATATTTGTGTTCCAGTGAGACCYAGTGCATCCTCAGATCTTGCATTTRGTAGRGATTGCARTTTTYCAGTTTTTTGGTCACACTTTGGTGAGAGAAATGCAGACTTATTTCAGCAGTGAATAACAACTCAGGGGCACACCTGYTCTCCTTGTGCTGGTGTTGAATGTGACTCTCACATACTCCTGTCTTTAAGCAGATATCCCATTTCCTATTTTATCTCAGTTTCCTGTATTTCATTCTTATTCCTTCCTGGACTTTAGTCTCTGGCTGCCTCTCCTATCTCTTCCTCTCTAACAGAATTGTCTCATTACTCACAGCCACCTCACCTAGCCTTATTTCACTTATTTCATTTCACATTTAAATGTAACAGGTCTCTTCCACAGCTCAGCTTTTTCTGCATTAGCCAGTCTTTCTGTGCTGGCCACTTACATCCATTCATCACTTTTCTTGTATGTTCAGTGTTCATCTCTGTTCTCCTCTCCTATCCAAATCCTCTCTGTAATTCATTGTCACCKCATGTTGCACCCTCTTCTGTAGCTRTTKCACCCATGAATGCTATCTGAGCTTATTCTCCATGGAAAAAAATATTCCTTGATAYCCATGCACAGACAACACATGGCTGTCTACTTTCTTTTTCATTTTTGCTTTACCTTTGCACCAATACCGATCAGTTCTCTTTGCCTTTTTCATAAAACTATACCAAAAATGTTAGTACTCAAATCTAACATTCTAAAAGAGGCTTCRTGCCAGCTTCCCTGTTTCCCTGTGCCTGCTCAATGGCTCAGATGAAAGGGCTGAAAAGCCAAGCAGACAGCCAGCAGGAGAGCCACTCATCCTTCCCCATGGATTTGGTAGCTGTTCATAGCAGGGATCACAGGTAGGGAKCTGCTTCTCTGCCTCTGTCCTGCTCATAACAAACCAGTGGGCAATGAGCAAACTAACACATCTACTTTCCAAAGAAAAACTCAAGCTTTCCTTTCCTCTCACTGAATTTTCCTGTTTATTTTTCTGAATAATTGTTCATGAGTGTTCACACCATCTGTGCTGTGCACTGTAAGCACAGAGTCCTGTGGAATACTTAATATTTGATCATGTCATTCAAGGCTAAAACAAGGTTGTATGGCTTAATTCTACCATTTCCCAACTGCAGTCTCAGCACTTTACATGTAATTTTTTTTAATATAGTGGATACACAGGTTTTGCATTTATTGCTAAAAAATAAAATTGGCTARCTTACAGATTTTAAATASAGATATATTTCAGGAAGTATTTCCTAAGAAAGTGACGAGATCTGGGATTTTGTTCTGATCCGTTTTAGCACGAGTAAAGTCCAGGTGGAGTCTGGAGAAATGCAAATCTACAGCTCTGGGTCAGGTTCCTTTTACCTTTTCTCTGTTCTCTGGCTTCTGGAGAGCGGCCCCTGAGACACAGGGGASAACTTAAAGCCTGAAGTGTCAAACCCAGCTAGGGGAAAACACTGCGCTGTTGTATAAGTATTTTTGCCTCCGTGTCTCTCATTTGTCAGGCTGTTTGTGCCCTGAACGTGCGGGAGTTGTTTGTGCGGGGTGTGAGGCCGCAGGGCGCGGCCGCTCCGCTCCGTGTGAGGGCTGTGGCGGGCACGGCCGGGCCCCGTGTGCCCTGAGGAGCAGAGGCCCTGCCGGCTGGACAGGCCGGGCATGCCGCTCCCTGTGCCCGCTACAGCGCATTTCTGCTCGGGCAGGACCAGGAACCGGGGCAGTGGAGAGCCCRTGGCTGCAGGGRCAGGRRTTTGGGGACAGGGGAKCGCCCTTGCCCCGCTGYTCTTTGGGACGCGTCCCTCCTGACCCCGAGCTGCCCGCTCTGTCCTGTGGGGAAAAGCGGCTGCAGGGAGGGCCTGGCTTTCAGGAAACACCGTGGAAAACCGTAAATCATGTTAGTGGTGAGAATAAAGGATTAAAGTCAATTCACACCCCAGATAAAATGAAATTTTAGCTTGCCTTTTTGGTTTTTTTTTTTTCTTCTTTTTTTTAATGTGCTGTGGGGCAGAGCTGTGCTGAGCTCAGGATCCTCAGCMGCCCATGGACAGACAGGGGTCTGATCCCTGATTCCTGTGCATTTCCTCTCTGYGAGCTCTCCTGGCATAACAGCAGCTGCTCTTGTGATAAATGTAGAACATGACTTATGGTACCACCCTTCCCTCTCTCTCACACCCTGTGCTTGATATTTCCTCCAAAAAAATCTGGGGAAAATCCTGAAAGGATTTCCTTGAGGCATTGCAAACAGATTTTGGGATACTATTTATTTATTTTAAAAAAATCAAACAAACAAAACCAAACAACAACATAAAAACCCCTCTGTAAGGCCCTTCTTRGATGTGGGTTGATATTACAGAATATTGTGCGCCAAATCAGTTTATTGTGGAAGTGGCTGATTTATTCTTGCTGTGTAAAATAATTTGACAGCAGAAGTCTTTTCAATGGTAACTTTTTCTTTGAAGGCTGGACTAACTCAATTTGCAAGGTCTGGTTTCTGGTGTGAATACCTGCTTCCAAATCTGATTTGTATTTGAATATTTCCATGTCTAAAATCATTATTGTGTTCCAATGAAGGCAGGTAAGTACAAAGGAAGCAAGTTTTTTCTTCAAGTAATTTTTCAAGTCACAAAGAGAACTATCCAGCCAGTCTTAGTCAAGACTTTTTGCACTTTATTTTCTCATCAAATATTATGTATTGTTTTCTAGCTTAGATGGGTTTATGTACTTCAGACCCRTTCTTCAGCCAGCTTTTGCTCGTTTTTGTTGAACATCTTCTAATTTCTAATTTATCTGGTAATAAGATGTTCAAACTGAGCACAGCATTGCAATTTTCTGTCCCCTTGGAGTTATTTCCATAATTTTACAGGGCTTTCTCTACTAATTCATTTATAGTAATATGTAAATTGGCAGGCTGGTGCCTATTGTGCCTAAGTTAAAATATCAGTGCCTTTCTCATAGAATGTGTGGTTTTAGGTTACTTTTCTGTGGGAGTACTTGGTGGTTTTCCATTTTTAATRTTTTTGCTACGTTTTTAACTACGCTAGGATGTTCAGCACTATTTGCTCATTCATCTTACAGTTTATAATTTAGTAATTCATGGTGATTTCACTTCCCTCTATTTACACTCTCTTCCAGATCAGTGTTAATGTCAAATAAGACACAGCCCAGCATCCTCTGTKAGCCTGTGCTCTCCTGTGGCTTGTCTCTGCCAACCCAGAGTATATTTGATCTCTTTGCATCCTCTTGCCCTGAACCTGTACATCCAAATGAGACCTGTTAGCTCACCCAATTTAGAGTCTAGTCATCAGTGCAGTAGTTAAATAGCCAACTGAGAGTGAAACTGTTGCATTCTTCATTTTGTAAGATATGGCAAAAATTCTGCATCATTAATAACCGTGAAAAGGGAGAGCTCCACGTTTTAGCTCCAGGCTCCGCGGGTTTCCTAGGAGAGCTGTGTGGGAATTGTGCAGAAGTCCCACCTCTCCTGAGGCTGCTGGGGACCCCAGCTGTGCTTGCAGCTCTCTGACTGTGCTCTCTCCCTGCCAGGTCCATGGGAAGTGTGTGTGCAGACACAACACGGCAGGGGACCACTGCGAGAGATGCGCTCCTCTCTACAACGACCAGCCCTGGAAGCCAGGAGATGGGAAAACAGGGGCACCGAACGAGTGCAGAAGTAAGTGGAGGGGAGTTCAGTGCCCCGGGCTCTCAGGGTGGGCACTCACCATGGCAGCAGGCAAAGCTCCCCCTCGGAGTTCTGTGATGTACAGTAATGGTGCCATTACAGAAACTGGGGATAAATTGCCGGTCACTGATGGAGAACTTCAGTGTGCAGCTCGTTTTTCTGCCCYGGGGCTCTTGGGGAGAGGCATTTACAAGCCAGAATTTTGGTTCTCATGTCGCTAAACCCCGTCACATCCCAGGTTCTAGCAGGGTTTAAAACACGGCCAGATTGGTTTGGGAAGTGATGCCATGATCGCTGTGTGAGCTATAAAAGCCTGAAGGACATCCTCCTGTCCCCACCAGGGTGTCGCTGCCACAACCACGCCGACAGCTGCCACTTCGACCTGGSCGTGTGGCTGGCCTCGGGGAAGCGCAGCGGGGGCGTCTGCGACGGCTGCAGGCACAACACGGAGGGGCCGCGGTGCCAGAGGTGCAAGCCAGGCTTCTACCGAGACAGAGGGAAGCCCTTGTCTTCTCCAGAGGTCTGCAAACGTGAGTGGCCGTGCTACAGGAGGGGAAAAAATGAATGGGGAAGGAATCGTTGAAAGAACAAAATCATTTCTATAGAATCAGTAACTCTTATGGAGGTAACTCATGAGTTTTATTATCTTTGAGTTCTTTTCCTAAACTGCAGGGGGTTTTGATCAAAGGTAATAATCCTGATTTTTTTGTGTTTGTTTGTTCCCATGTTATGACACATTTTTTTTTATGGTAACTGGTTCAATTCTCCAAATGCATTGCCTCCTGGGGAAAGGTACATTCTTCTTGTGTTTGGTTTTAAATTAATATGGTTCCTTTTCTCTGGAGGCACCTTTTAYTTACCTGGAGGTTTTTTCTGTACCTCTCAAGACTGTGTGAGCCTATGTGCAAGGTATTGTTAAATTCCATTTGATTGTGCAACATTTCTGCACATAAATGCATATAGTGGATGCAGAAGATACAGGAAGCCTGAGACTGTGCATATTCACTTGGGAACAAATACATCAGAACTCAGCCAGACTTACCTCCCGACTCTACASCTGTGTTTTGGGGTGCTCTGCCCTAATAAATTGCATCATTAACACTTCAGCAGAAGGTGTTAGGGTGTGTCTCAGGCACAGAGGCACTAATGGCTGCACACAGAGGATGTACAACCTCTGGATCAAGATAATTTGCACCCAGCCAGTCTGGCAAACAGCCCAAATCTCCCTCATTTAAAGTAAACATTTTCTGATATCCTGCCAGGCTTCACATGTCTGATTCTATCTCACATCTGTTTGAGAGGATGCTATTTCCAGCAATATACCCAATTTCATTTGTCCCTTTGGATGGTGTTCCTTCCCCATAGYTCAGACATCAGTTGTCAGAATAGAGAACTTCATCCTCTGTTATCTGACCTCTTGCCCACTGATATAATGAGCTTTTGAAGCTTTTCTGACCCTTTTATTGTTCTTCAACATGAKTCCTCCTAAAAAACTCAGGTTACTCCTCTCCCTAGGACTGTGTGTTTTGTAATATTGCTTAAACTTTCTGTGCCCAATATATCCAATGTTTCTGCTCTTTTGCCTTCTTCCCACTGGAATTTGGTGACAGCAGACTGCTTCCACACAACTTCTTTTCACAGTGTTCATCACAGAAAATGGATCAGCAGCCAGGGCAGAGGRTGAGCTTATCTGGCTCACCCTGTATCCTGCAGTGTTCTATGGTGGCCCCTTTCTAGTTCTGTTTCTACTCTGAGCAGATTTGCTACAGGGAAATTTTGTGATGAGAACAAATTGTTGTGCCAGAAGATTAGCTTTCAATCTCATAGCACCTGAAAGAATCTGGGTATGAACTCTTGTTCTGAGCAGCCCGGAGATGGTGCAGTGACCAGCATCAGTGTGTAATGCTAGATAACTGCTAAAGTCAAGGAGCACTGGAGAGCAGCAAAGAGGAAGAAACACTGTTTGAAAATACAGCCTATCTGTCTGGAAACCCTAGAACTGTTTGCCTAGATGAAATCAGACCTTGACTCTACGTCTGCCTCTCTTGTCTGGTCTGGTTACAGGTCTCTCAGTAACCCCTGCCAAAGCAAAAGAAAAACTGTTCAGAAATTTGCCTTGTTGAAAGAGCTTTATTCCTGTTGTGCCAGTCAAGCACAACAATGTTCTTTTCACCTGGGAAGGTGCTGCTGCCAGCAGAAGGCCCCCAAATGCAATTGTCTCCACTCTGAGTTGCATGCTCAGGCCTAGAGAGCTGCCATCCTGCTTTAGTCACTGGAAGTTAAATGTCTTTTCTAGGCTCCTTGTTCTGTCAGTGGAGAAACAGAGGGACCTCTGGGGAATTATTGCAGTCTAGGGTAGATGCCTCAAACAGATGGACTGAATTGCCCTCTAAAGCATATCTATTTCCTTAAGAGGTACTCTGCATCACTGGCCTGCTCTAGAGTTTCTCTGAGCTGAGATGAATTTAATGGGTTTGATTCAGCAGCAAAGGTAAGCACAGCCCTGTCTGTGAATGATTCAAGTCAATGGGACCTTTTCCCAGGGGTRTGAAGGCATTCATGAATGCTTGCCATATCAAGATATAAGGAAAGGGTATTGCAGCCCACTTGGCTTTTACAGTGCAGTGCTGGTACCTCTGTGGGAACAGGAGATACCCTGGATGTAACTACAGAGCTCAGAGAAAACTGGGAAGGAGGTGGTTAATCTGTGCCTCTTCCCTTTAATTTAAGGCAAATAAGAGAATTCCCACAATAAGATTTGACAAATTACCATAATAGGCAGTACTTTGTAGATGGAAGACCTGATCCCCAAACACTTCCCCTGTGGGCTGCAGGCAGTGGGTAAGTGTATGCTTCATGTTACACTGCCCCTCTGCAGAGAATTTTCAGGGAACACTTTCTTACTTTGGTTATTATCAGAGACAGCAAAATTACCAATGGAGACAGGCTTCAGTTAGAACAGACTCAGTTTGATAGAGGGAAGCTTTTTCTTCCAGGGCCATCATCRGCTAACATTAAACTGAAAAGCCTCCTGCAGGATGCGCAGGATAGAGGCTCTCTTCTCTATCCTTCAGGTTGAAAACTTGCATTGCCAGTAATCTTGCATGGCCCAAGCTGTTCAGGTTGTGTGACCCTAAAACCAACTCTGGTTACTCAGTAAAAAAAGTTTCTATTTTGAGCATTGCTRACATATTATTAGATAATGAGATCACCAGATACATTTTTGTCATACCTYAGTCTGCTGATTATAAATTGAAGAGCTGCCACTTCTGGATTAGGATGTTTTTTAGGATTTAAGTGTACCAATTCCAAGGCATCATCTCACTTTGAGAAATTCATGCAAACAGTGCCAGACTAACAACACTAAATGAAAAACCCACCCAATGAGCAAGTGTTWAAAAGCAGTAATAAACTGCAGACAGCAGACTGAATGGGTTTGGTGAGAGCARCCTAGTGCCCATCTTCCCATTTTGAGCTCAGAGGGAAAAAACCTTCAATGGGAGATGAAAACTTGACCCTTGTGTACAGTAGATACTGAGCTGGGAAAGGAAGTCTGATGAAAAAGCTGAATGAAATGCTGTGCTAATCCTTTGAGAAAGCACGCTTGAAGAGTGCTCTGCCATCCAGAGCAAAGTCTGGGTTCAGCTGTGACATCCCCCTCAGGCTCCCAGAAAATTAACAGGACACTGCTCAGGCCCAGAAACAGTCTTTAAGCATTAGTCATAATAATGAATAGCATTCTCTCCTAATCTGCTCAGAAAAAAAAAAGTTGTATAACAATTGGATGTGCTGGCACTATCTAAACCACCCTTAGCTGACCCTTCTGTGTGAGACTGCAAAGGCATGCTCTCAGAGAGGGAAAAAAAAAAAAGGAAATCTGCTGAAATTTGATATGGAAGTGTGAATCTGCTATTCCTTTTTGTCTGCAGAGGTAGCCTGCCTCTGATCCCTGTGCTTCTCCTGTTCCTAMCAGCTGGGATGAATGAGAGCCGGGTCATGGGCACAGCCTTGTTTTGACACTGCTTAGACCTATATTAAAAAGAAAAAAAGGCATGAAAAGAGTCCCAGAGCAAGGCACACACCTGCCTGTTATTGGGGGTGACAACACAGGATTAAGTAGTTTGTATATAGACTAGCATGGGAGCTTTGACTCAAAAGCCCAATTGTTTCCTAACCAATGGTTAGAAAAGCTGCTGTATCCTTGGCTCTTTCCTGTGGCTTATTCCAAGGCTTAAGGGATCCTTCTGAAATGGCACCATCTTTTGTACTCACCCTTTGCTTAGCTTAAAAATAATGCAGGCATGTAGACCCATTAAAAAGGGTCTCCAGGAAAACAAGCTTTTTTACTCAAAGAACGAGGCTAGAAAATTAAAATGTGCCCAGATGCACATGCACACACACATGGTCTGAAAGGCTCTGCTTCTCATCCTTTTACTTCTGAGCAGAGGGAGTGAACTTTTAATTCTAATATCACAAAGGCCCCATCACATCTTGGTTCTAAGTCTGTCTTAATCAGCCCTGACCACACACAGAGCTGTCTATCTTATTTCCTTCATTTAAGAAACATCATTGGCAGAGTCAATCCCCWCACCTGACATGCTTTAAAAATCACCCTGGTTTGATCATATACTCCCTCCATGTATATATTTCAGACTCAGAAGACTGGTTTTTCATTTTGCCTGGTTTTTTATCAATAGCCAGTCTGCTCACAGCTATCTCTTATGCAGTATTRTTAGACAAAAGTTTAAGACAAGATATCTCAAAGACTGTTGACTTACTTGGAGCACCTGATATTTTCCTGTAAGTTGGGACCATATTGTTACAACCAATATTATATTTTACATCTGTGTCTAATTACATGGGGAAGACAGCTGTGCTGAGGGCAGACAGATTTATTACAGACTTGAGTGGGGATTGCAGTATGAATTATTCATTTTTCATTATTTCTTGTCTCCTCCCTTTTACAGTAGTGTCTGACAAAAWCCTGGTAGGGAAGTGAGACTAAAAGGCAAGAGGATGCTTTGTGATACTCTGTGCCAATAGGCAGCTCTAAAGTAAAATTATGTTTTTCACTACACTACTGTCAAGGGGAGAACCAAAATMAACTGCCCARCTCTGAGCCAGGACTGTCTGCACACCGTCCCTAACAACTGATGGTGCCTTTGACAAACAAGGCCATTGTCACATCGGCTGCTGTTTTGTTAGCCAGGGAGGTGGATGGAGAGAAAATGAGGGCTTGCCAGGGGAAAAGAAGCAGAAATAATTGGGAAAGGGTTGTCAAATATTGGAAAATGTTAAAGGGTKAGGTTTTGGAGACTTGCTTTTATGTTTCTTTAATTGTGAGGTTTATTTGCAATCCCATGGTACTGTTAAAGAGATAAAAACCCAGTCATCCACAGCTGCCCCTTCAGCATGTGACATGTGGGCTCTTATTTTAGGAGTTACCTTAGATGCACAACTGGGATTTTGGACATAATACTCTGGAAGCCAGACAATGTACCCACCCAAGCTGAAATGCTAAATAAACACAGACTGAGTAAAGAGTTTGCAAGCCACTTGTATAACTCATCTGAAAGTGTTGTACATGTATTGATTCAGCTTGTTTTCTGATCCACCAGAAGCTGTCCCAGTTTCTAACTGGACAATATGTCTCACAGTTCATCTGGGAACATTATTTTTACTGAACTGTATCCAAAAAAAAAAAAAAAGAAAATAGGCACTTCTGTTTTCTTCTTCCTCATCAGCTTTCACCAGTGCTGTCAGTCACTGAGCTGTAATATTTTCCCTTAGGAATAGGGTAGGAGAAGTTCTCATCTTCYTGAATCAGGTTCAGTCTCAGCTGGGGATAGGTAGTCTAATGATGTGAGTTACCCATCTGTTAAGTGACTCTAACTGATGAAACCCAAAAGCTAGGACTAAAAGGGGTAAAGATAGACCCAGAGGTTGCAGAAACCTAAGGCATTCTAAGTAGATCCTACATATAGTAATATTACAGTGAAAACAAACCTCGATTTAACTAACCCTGATGCCGGCAAATTCTTACTCCTTGTGTCTCAAACCTGYCTGCAGTAAAGGAAGGGTGTTTCCTCTCCTTATCTCCAAATCTGTGACATTCGCTGTTTTTGGTGACTGACTCTCTTTTTTAGGGTGATGTAGTCAGCCCTGCAAAAATGGGGCGGGGAGCRAAATCAAGTTCAGCACCAAAAAAATCAGGCCTTGCCTTTGAACCTGTCAGGGCTAATGAGCACTCAGTGTTACACCTGCTCTCCAGAGCTGACAGCACAAGCCCTGGGTTTGCTCCCGAAGTGGAGGCTGCTGCCCTTTGTGCCGAGCACACGGCCCATGACAGCACGTGGCTTTTCTGTCCCCAGGCTGTTGTGCTTGTGTCCCCTGAGCACTGGGCCCRGAGCCATCCACTGCACTGTAATAATGTTATTGAAATCATTGGCATAAAGGACACAGGGCATGGGGGSAAAAATAACTATATGGTAAGCAGATCATAAGAGAAATACCCTTTAAAACAAAATTGCTCTTCCTTCTTCTTTTACTATTTTCAAAAGGTATTTTGTTTTCCTGAGATTTGAATACGAGGTTGCAGATGAAAGTGAATCTGCCCCTGCTACATTTTAAACTCTCTTTAGTTATATATTTTTCCCCTTTCCCCTTGGAAAGTGATGTGTGGGATCAGTGTTCATTTGGTCTCTTATCTGTGAGCTCATGAAGAAAAGCAGYTTGATCCAAAACAATGATGGGCAAACTTCAAAAGCTTTGGAGATCATGTTTAGTTCAAATGAGCATCCAAAAAGGCTGGCCTCTGATCCGAGCTGTCTAAACACCTTGGGTGTCCAACATTAAACTGAAAATCTCTGTAAAAGCAGGCCTTAGCCACAAGTTTTTTATTTCTGCCTTCTTCCAAATGGATGAAGTAGTGATGTATTACCTTTTCGGTGTGCTACAAGTAAAAGTCAGGGCATGCTGCTTTCTTGACACAAAAGAGAGCTGAAACATGAAGGCCTGGAGTTTAGCTCAGTTCCCAYTTTGATCAAACTTGTCTGAACATCAGAGATGAGTGGGTTTGTTTACTGCTTGTATTTTAYTTCTGCAGAGCTGTTGGCAGGAGGCTTGACCATCCCAGCCAGGTTCTGCCCTGATGGAGAGGAGTCAGCTGTGCTGCCCTGCAGCTCTCTGTATATCCCTCCCTGGTGCTGTCACATCAGGAATGTACCAGTGGTRTGGGATTATGACAATTTATTGTCTGTGCAGGAAGAGATGCCCACAGGAGCTGTAACTATCTGTTTTCCTGGCAAACTGCCTCGAGTTGCTAGGCTGGTGTCAAAATTCAAAAGATTTGGAGGTTTTTCCTCCTATTTGCTCAYCTTCAGCTACATGTAAAATACACCTAGTGAATTTAGAGGTCTTCTCTCATTCTGCTTGCCTTCCTTGAAAAAATCTGCTCATGCATTTGTAAAAAAAAATTCATCAGTTTCTTTAAACAAATACTGCATGTTGTGATGCTTAGCACTTTGGAAAGGAACTGAAGGGAATTTGTGCACTCTTTGAAGGCAGAAATTGAAAAYCTGTTTCAGGTCATCTGAACCACCTGTACAAGCTGCATCTACCCCAGAGGAAACAGTTGTTCTGTGATCTCTGTGTTTACAGGAAAGACAATGTAGGCAATAGCTATAAATCTTTACCTTGTCCTTGCTAGTGAAACTTTCTGCAGAACACTTTTAAAGTGAATCACCTCCAAGGCCCTCTAAAAATAAACACAGACGAGGCTTCCTGGTATCACTTCAAAATCCTGTGTGGTCACAATTTGTGCAGTAGAGAAGAACTGACATTCATGCATAAATGCTCACAGTTGTACTTGTTTTSCTTTGTCTAACAAATTACAAAGAAAAAAAAAGTTGCAAATGTAGGCAGAAATGCATTGTTTACTAGTTCTGACTTAAAACTACTGAGCATGAGGGAGAGGGTACAAGTTTATCAGCCTTGCGAAAATGTCACTTAAGCAGCTGGGCCCGTGGCCCATAATCTGAACTGCCTCTTGCTGTGTGTCCACAGCCTGTGCCTGCCAGCCCATGGGCTCAGCCAAYGCCACCTTCAGCAGCTGGAGATGCCACCCCCGGACTGGATTCTGCTACTGCAAACCAGGAGTGGCAGGTCCCAGCTGTGACAGGTGCCTGGTGGGCTACTGGGGCTTTGGAGAGCAGGGCTGTCAGCCCTGTGACTGCGCCAGAGGCTGCGACCAGCACACGGGGACCTGCTCCCATGGGTAAGGAGCCCTGCTCTGGGCTTGCTGAGAGAGGGCMCTCTGGGAAATGAAACAAAGACTAACAAATACTGCAGCAATAGCAAAAATTGGAGGGTGCACAATCATTTGAAAAGGTGGCTGTAAATCATAAAAGGTTCCATAGGTTACATTTACGCCTTTAAGTCCACTAGCATTATCCAAGGCAATCTTGAAGAGATGAATCTTTGCAGTAATAACAGGCATTTCCACAACCCCAGGGAAATATGTGCAGGGTCTTTAAACACATCTTTGCTTTGGAAATAGATGGAAGAGCCTGAAGAGCCTTCCTCTCATCTGTGCCCAGGGTAAAATGAACTWGAGTCTCCCTCTTGTTTCTAGAGGGGCGGGCAGGTATTAGTACAGAAATCCTGTGATTTGCTGAGCAATTGCACTCCTGCAAGCTGTCCTCAGGTCCCAGTGACATCASCAAGTGGTCACTAAGTTACATAATTCCCTAAAAACAAACAAATGTAAGCAAAAAAGACCCAATTTATACGTACTTTAACAAATACCAAGCAGTGGGATGTAAAAGCCTAAACCTTGTGGTCTCTCCTGAAGTGAAGTCTTGCTCATATTTGCACTCCCAATTTGAAGAAAGCAAGCTCATCAGTCTGTGCACAGGCAAAGCCAGTTGTTTGTTTTTTTCCCACCCTGACAGAGTGTTGTGGTTTATGTTTGTCCCCCAGCTATGACAGTGAGCCCTTCTTTAACATCCCCATCGGGGGACGGATCCCCGAGCTCGACCCAACGCCGAGCAACGAGAGCGAAGAGGAGTGGAAATGGAATGACCAYGAGCAGGGATTTTCTGCACTGAGGCACCCAGGTACAGCCCAGAGCTTGGGAGCCTTTATTGCCAGTTCTTTCCACCCTCCAGCTTGACTGGGTCTGCCCCACTCATCTCCAGCTTGTCTGTAGTACTTAAATAGTTCTCAGCTTTGCCTGCCCTGTAAAGATSAGCACTTAGCATCACTGGTGGCTTGGCAGAGGTAACAGTGCCACTTACTGCATAGCTTGACTTTCCTGAGACTGATATTGCCTCAATACCCAGAAGGATCAGCATTTCTTAGGTTATGGAATCAAACAAAGGTCTCATTACTTACATGATTTACAGCTGGATCTGATTCTTACAAATCTCTTGATTAGGATCAGTTTATTAACTGTACAATAGACCTCATGTGGGCTGCATTTTACTTGACAGTGCTGATCAAATTTCCCAGTAATTATTTTATCATATAACAGGAAACACATTTGCAAATAACTGAGCTCACTCTCCAACTTATCCTTAAGGTCCATATAGATTATRGGAACTATAGATATCTAACTTTGTAACTGACAAAGATCATTTGCTCTTCTCTCTCTCTCATGTCCTGGCTCTTCTCCAACCTTTTGTGTTCTGGGGTTTCCCTGCTAGAGAAGTGTGTGTGCAAAGAAAAGGTGCTCGGAAGTGTCAGTGACTTCTGCCAAATGAAATATGCCTATGGTAAGTGGGATCAAGCTATGATCATTTCACAGTGTTCCCACTATGTATATTGCTAGCTGAAAAATGACAGGACTGGTTCAGTCCTGAGAGGTAGGACTTCTTCTACCTTTTTTGTCCAGTTAAATGTCCAACTACTGATTAGAACTTAAAAGCATTTTTCATGCAAAGCTCTGAGGTGTCTCCTTCCCACYCAGTTCATTTCCCTCTTTACAGCAGGAGGGATGCTAGAATAATACTCAGTGGAATGATTGGCCTGTAAGTCAAGAAAAAAATTAAACACCTCACATCTGAAGGGCCATTGCTTTTGCAGTCATTATGGAGGTTCCAACAGCCAAGAATGTTTACCARGAATGTTGTTCGTGAACACCTGGTTCATGCCATGAAGCAAGAAAGGAAAGCTCTGGCATCCAGAGGTTTGATGTGCTCATGCCAGGAGACAACAAAGCCTGCTTGAGGAACTGATCTACAATAGCCTGTCACGACAGAAAGTGTAGAATCAGTGCCCTTGAAATCAGACTGGTAGCTGCTGGGGCTGGGGTTTTTCACCCTTCCTTTTGTATACATACAAGTACTTTCTTAGGATTTCCAGGTGTTTGACATGAGCCCACTAAAAAATAGTTGCTAAATCACATGGTGAAAGGATGAGTTAACTACTTAAAAAGAAAAATCCAGTTTTTCTTCCCCAGATTTATTTAAAATATCCATCAGTGGTGTGGACAAGCACTGTACTTTCTGTARAAMWRMAMWYTKKGKKKTTTTTTTTTKTGTGTCTTCTTTCAAAGTATTAAAATTCTACCTTTTAGCAGCATTAACCAAAATTCATTTAKAAATTCATTGTTGGTCTCTATTTGGATATGTTTTCTTGCAGTAATAAAAGCAAGAATCCTATCTGCTCATGACAAAGGGACCCATGCAGAAGTTGTTGTAAAAGTGAAGAAGGTCCTGAAATCAGGCAAAGTGAAAATTGCCCGGAGCAACAGAAGCATTTACCCAGAATCCTGGACCAACAGGGGCTGTACATGTCCCATTCTCAATCCTGGTAAGGACAAAATACATTAAAATACAAAAAAAAAAACTACATTAAAATACAGGGGCTTCCCCCAYAAGTAATGCTTAGAAATATCAGCTGTGGTGGGGCAGCATCCTTTGATTCATCCCCACCAAAGCATGTTTGCTTTCCAGCTCACAAGAAGGGTGGTAATGGCAGGAGGGAACAAAGGCATAAGCAGCAGCTGCCACATCCCAGCAGWTCTGTGTGCAGAACATCACTGGAACCAAATAAATTTGTAGCTGTGACCCCTGAGCACAGTCCTGACACCAGTGAATCTGAGTGCCCAGGAGCCAGCAGTGACAATGACAGTGTGCACGTGGATGGATACTCATAATATGGTGCATGAATGAACTGGCAAAGGTGCTGTGTGCCAGATCCATATGAAATACAGAAATTCTGGTTTGGTTCTTTCCTATTCTATTTGCTAACTAAGGGTTTTCACTTTTTCTTTTTTTTTCCCCTCTCCTTTTTGAACTAGGTACTGACTATCTCATAGCAGGCCAGGAGGACTCTAGGACTGGCAAACTCCTTGTGAACATGAACAGCCTGGTGAAACCCTGGAAGGCACATTTGGGAAAACAAGTATCAGATATTCTTCGAACTGGATGCAAATAATTTCTGCTTCAGAAATTACAGTGCTGGACTTTGCCTTTTAGCAACACTGCAGTGAAAGGTGTAGTTAGCTCATGCATTCCCATTCAACGTGCTCCTAGCTGAAGTGAGGAAAGCAGACTTGCCATCCCTCCTTTCATGTGCTTAGACAGCAAACTCGGGACATGACTACTTTAAAAGAGAATGCACAGCTTTATCAAAATTGCCTAGTGCATCATATATAGATCACAAATCAGTTCTTCTCTTGAGACTGATTCCACCCAGAATGATTTCACTAGGCAGAACTAAAGATATGGATTAGTGTTTCCATACTTCAGGTCAGAKTCTGATATTAATATGCATAAACTGCTTTCATAATACATTCAKTACTAGGGTGTAATTTTCTTTATAAGTGACCACTAAAAGGCAGCAATTTCTTTCAGCTTTACAAGTGGCATAATACTAAACAAGCATATAAGAGAGCTCAAACTGATTTACCATCAGACTGCAATTATGCCAAAATAATGGGCTGCTTTCTAGAAGGCAATATTATCTCACTGCTGACCAGAAACAAACATGTGGCTYATCCTGGGACAGTGTCCTTTAGAGATGTGCACTGCTATCATCAATGCTTACTGCTGAGCTCTGCTGCAGAAACCACCTGGGCTCAAACTCCATTCCCAATCCAGCTCCTTGCTGCAGACTTAGTCTGTAACACCACAAAGGTTTCACAGCAATAAGAGCAAATAAGCCTTAATTATAGGAAAAACCCAAAGCATGAAGAAGTAGCAGCTGCTCTAATGTTGAAATTGGGACACTACAAAACTGCAAAGCACAAACAGGAGGTAAATGGATTGGCTGGACCATGTATCAAATRAGGTAAGCTGTAGTTTTGGGAGAGCACCCTGGCTGTTCCAACTGTGCTCCAGACCTCTGGCTTTCAATTGTGCTCAAAGCACTGATTGTGCTTTCACTGGGCTATATTTCTCTTGGTTACACTTCAGGGTAAGATACTGAAGCTCTGCTTCCTTCCCCTGAGGATTATTTCTCCCTGTGCAAAAGTACAGGAGTGGTAACATCTGCACTCCAGGAAATATTAGTACTGCTCAACAAAAGCATTCTTTCTAAACCAATTTTACCCTGTAGTAATCAAGAGGGAGCTACTTAAATCCTTCCCTAGCACAGAATTTTGAGGAAAGTGTCATTTGAGACCTGTGTGCCCTCTTTAAGGACTCACAACCAAATGAAGGTGGTTGGAGCACTCTCTCTTCAATTAAGCAGAAATTACAATKAATCAATCTATATTCTTTCAGCAGGTTATAGAAAAAGAGCAAGCACACATGATACTTCTGCAYATTTCAGTTCCATGTCTAATTTTTAATGTTCCTAGGGAAGAGGAGATGTTCTAATTTAGCACTGTCTGACTGGTAAGTGGGATACCTAGGAAACCCTAATACTAATGCAGAATGATGGAAGTCACAGCCTACAACTTAGGTCATCAATTTGWTCTCTCTACCACTGAGAATGTAAAAATTCAGCTTCTTCCATTCTATTTACTGCTATTTTACTTGGAATTTCACGTTGATTCAACAGCAAAAAAAATCCTCAGCTCATTTGGAAATGGATGGTACGCAGAGCTTTAGAACAAAAGAAGGCTCCAGTTTGTTTCCCAACAGGATATAAACAGTGTTTCTAGTGTTTCGTCTCCCTCCTTTTCAGGAAATTTCCCTTCCTTCATTGCTTTCCCCCCTTTCACTTCATTATTTATTTGTTGTTACCTAAAGTGGTATCCAACAATGTGGCATCTCCAACAAGCTATTTAATTAATGCAATAAAACACTTTTTAACCAAGGCATTTGGCAGAATTTGAAATGTCAGCCTTATGAAATTAGGAGCCCAGCAACTGCTTTCTTTACTGTCTCCAGAAATTGTCTCACAACAAAAGGATTAACWAGTTCTCTTTCAAATAYCAATAAAGACCTGTACACAAATTTACAGTCTGATCTCAAGGGGCCTCTCACAAGAAATGAAATTCAAGTTAGGTTTAGAATTAAACTAAGGAATGTGCTTTTCAGCAGAGGCCATTTTACCTGTAGGGGATCTTATTTAATGACATGATGGTTTATAGTCAGCACCATACTAAAGCAAACACCTCTATTGCACTTTTTGTGCCAGACTGGTGGTTTTGTGGGGAGGGTAAGCATCTGCATAGTTCCCTTCTGTGAATGGAAGTTATTTTTTGACACAGTCATTTACTAGCACTAGTAAATGCTAGTAAAAATACAACTTGGAACAAGAATATTGATACCCTGRTGTGTTCTCTTGGGGCCTCTGATAATACAGTGATTAATGACTACCAAATAAAACCTGTCATTCAGATCTGGTATCCTAAGTCCACCTACCCTTCACATGAGTGTTGTGTCATCTGGGTTTAATCTGCATTTCAGAATCACTAGAGATCCTCCTGTGCTCCTTGTTTTGGCCTTCCTGAGCTGGCTGCTCATCAATATCAATTTGCAATATGCCATTTTAAAAGCAAACATTGGTGCTATAATCATTGCTGCACCCCTCTACTCTTCCTCCGTTGGGTGTGTCTTCTCTCAGTTCAACCATCACCAATAAAACATCAGCTCAGAGGGGTTAAAATCAATTGAAAAATAACTGCAGACAGGCTCCTGTTAAATAAAATAATGTCCAGTGAAGAGAGCTAAGAATAAATGAAAAACTGCTGGAAGCTTCTCTACACTGTCCCACACCAACACTGATAGAATTTTAATGAGGGRAGAGTCTAGAGGCATACAAATTCCTTTTTTTTACTTCCCTAGCAATAAGTGGGTTCATTGACGTGTGCTCTGATCAGTGCCTCAGATAAACAGGAGACACTGCTGTCAGGTTTAACAAGGACACTCTCCGTCAGAACTGCACAAGATTAGATCTTGTTTCCAAACAGCCCTGCCAGATCCCCAGATCTAATGATCCAACAATGGCCTGCAAGATAAACATCTCCTCCTAGCCACCATTTTGTTCACCATTCCTTTTGCAGGGCGGAAGGAAAAAAAAGGTTCTTTTTGCACTTGAAGCAAGCTCATACCTCCAGGTAAGTTACTACACACAAACTGGAGTCAGATCTCTGCAATGTCAGGCAGTATACTGCAGAGAACAGCAGAAAAAACTATTGAGTGACTTTCAATTCTGAAAATGCAATTTTATCTAGTGTTAACTATTTTCCAGCACTTTTTTATGTTTTAGAATATATGTTTTGTTAAAGGATCATCTAAAAGAAAAAAGTTTTAGAGGCAGTCTTTATCCACATCAGGATGTGTTAAATGCACCACTGATTCAAGTTAAGGTGGAYTGCAGGAACAATCCCATCCTAACAAGTTCTAGATGAATTTGTGGCCTGCATCATGCAGGAATTGCAGCCAGCTGGTAACAATCCTCCCAGCTTTCAGAAGCAGAGATTGTTTCACCACCAGAAGGACAAGTGTGTGCAAAAACTGAASTATGGTTAAAACTCAAAACCTGGAGTATTACACAGCARTATGGTACAAGGGAGTATTTTGGGAGCCAGGGTAGGTCTGTGGGGTGAATACAATTAAAACCATGTCTTTTTATYCTAAAAACTAAACAGAGAAAATTCMGTTGGAATTCTACCTACATGTAAYTATTTGGGCTAAGTAACTTGTATTGGAAACATAACTCTAATACGTCCAGAAGTGCTTCATGTATTGTTAACAGTTTCTTTTAGTTAAACTTTTATAAACATTTAATCACACTCAGCACATCAGCTTTTATAGGACAAAGATCAACTAAAGGCACAGAATTTAAGAGCAATTCTTTCATAATGAAAGCTTTCTTTATCCCCAATGACTACTTGTGACTTGATACAGCAGCACCTATGACTTGACAAAAGCACCTGATAACATAAAATCATTATGAAATTACTCTATAAACACAAATTTCCCAAACCCATTTGAATCTACTACTCTCTGTCCAAGAACCAGTAGCTCAGTGATGGCAGGCAGAGAACCAAGATATTATTTAYATATATATAAAATAAGAAACAAATTAAAACAAGAAATATGCAGCTCTAAGTTTTGCAGCCACACAATAAAAATGCAACTTAKCATCTGCTTATTTCACAAGCTTGTCACATATTGCCAAGGATCATTTTATCATCTTTATGATATATTAAAATAGCCACTGATTGATTTTAGATTTCAAACTGGGGCATGTAAGTATAGGARGAAAATCACACAAATGAARCAATTYTGGGAAACAGAAACCTGGAGTTACRTTATCTRTGCAGTCACAACTGCATGAGTTTACACAGTAAAAAAAAAAAAAAATTCCACAAAGAAGTATTTAGGATTCAAGCTATGACTTCCTTTCTGGAAACACTTCAAACACATCACACAATGCTTTTYAGTTTCTGGTGCAAGATCCTGACACATATTTCATATTTGTACTGGATGTAGCACAAGAGGTTACCAAGGCACAAGAGAAAGAAGCAAATCCATCCTGAACACACCTTAAACGTGTCAGATTATGCTCCAAGTTCCCTCTGCCAGTATCAGGTGCATGGCCCTACCTACTGGAGGCCAAGATTCTCCCATTTTGTTTTGTACACAGATGCTACAAATACAGTTGCAGAGGATAAATYCAAACTCTTTAGAGCACAAAGGCAATGTGGGAAAGAAAAGCAGAGCAAAAAAGAAAAGGCAACTTGTTAGAACAGAGCACCCCTTCACAAACAGCTCCTGCTCCCTCACAGAGTGCACTAGATTTCCATTTGAACAACCAGAAGCTTGGGTGCATGTGATTTTTTTTAATCCTGTGCCCAATGTTCATCTATTGCCTAAGATTTCATTTGCATGGCCCAACTGCCTGTGTGCCAAAGTTTATCTCTGCTGCTTTTGTGCCTGTTTACTCAGGTTCACTTAGCACTTGGCTTCCTGTGCCTGAAAGAGCCACTCTGAGAAGTTTTGTGTCACTTTGTTTCTTTTGAAAAGCAGTGAGTCCCTGCTAGCACTGCTCTCAGAACAGAGCAGTTATCAGCCACTSAACTGCCCACAGATTTCTGCTGAGGATCCAACAGCTGCCCTGCCATACAAACACCTCAAACACATTGCAAAACTTGAAAGAAATTCCTCTCAAACATTCAGAAACAGCAGTAGCACCAAATTCACTTATGCAGACAGGAACAACACACTGAAGTGCTCTATGGAATTAATGGTGCTGAGCACTCCAGAGTGCTGCCCACAGAGAAAATCAAGTGTTTCAACATTGCTGGACTTTGTGGGCTGCATTACCAACACTATAACCTTTTATGCTTTGGGGTGAGGTAACCAACACATAAGAAAAAAAAAAAAACAAAAAACAAAACCAAACAAACATATAATGAAGTTACTGAAGCCACAGCCACAATCTCTTCTGTAAAAAAATTCTCACRGCCTATCTTTTGCTCAGAAAGACAAACAATGTAGTATTTCCTTATCTACAGATAGTAAAYTCTAGTGAACTATTAAGTTATTTGTACCTCTTAAGTAATTTTCSAATATTTTAATAGCTGTTCATGCTTATTTATTGGTTCATGATCCTGTCTACTACAGCTACTGAAAATGCTAAAGGTTTTTTTTATGCCTTCCTGCCTGGGCTGGAGAGAAAAGAATAAGCCAAGAATAAAAATCTGACAAGCTGGAGCAACTGATCTTCACAACCCACMAATTCATTCAAGGTCTGCTTACAGCACAGAACAGTTCTCAAATCCAATCAGTATTAACAAAAACAAACAAACAAAACACCACACCACAAAGACACAGGAGCTTCCAGTGAGGGTAAAAAGTATTTGCTTTTTAATATGCACTGAAGTCACAGTATCTGTTTTGAGATCATTACACCAGGTAACAATTTGTTGTATCTTAAAGTATTTTACAAGTGCCCATCTACACATTGAAGGAGGTGATAACCAAAGGARCCCAAAAACTGTATTTTCAGAGCAAAAGTAAAGCCAGTGACCAACATTCTTTTCACTAATTTTAATCATCAGTTGCACAACACACCATTTTTAAAAATGCAAAACCCATCACAGTAAGTGAATGAAATCAAAGAAGATGTGCATTTCAGCATTTCCCTGGCAGTCCTGATCTGATGCCAGCAGTAAAATACAACCATAATCTAATAAGACCATTTGAAATTATTTTAGAAATTCTAGATCTAGGCCATTTTCAATGTCTTGCATTACTTAGGCAAAAAAAACCTCAAAAAACAAAACTTTAAGGAAAAACAATCATTGAATGCAATTTCTATTGATAGAACAGGATACATCAAAAAAAAAAAAGCAGCTACTGATCAGAACATAGTGAAATGAAGACAGACCTGGTGTGCCAGTGGAATTTTAGTTGAAAGCTATGTACTTCAAGACATTATTCAAGTCAAAACTCAAGGAAAACTTGAGGGTAAGGAACAGCAGTTAAAGTTTTAAGTTGTCCAGAAGCAGTTTACACAGTACTTACACACACTCTYTCTGCAGTATTTATTTGCAAGGCTGTAGCTCTGAGATTCCTCCTTCAGGAATAAATTATTTATTATGATACAGTGCACAGAACATGGTGAAACATTTGCTCAGTACTCAGAAGACAGACACACTGCAAAGTCCTTGTCTCTGAAAATGAGAAATGGAGACAAYAGCCTCCTTGCATCTTCATTAGCTGGATGCCTTCTCCTCTTTGGCAGCAGAGGCCTCCACAGAGGCAGCCTCCATAGAGGCAGCTTCCAAATCTTTGCTGGACTTCTCATCATTTTCATCCTCTTGAGGGTAAAGATCTGGGTATTTCTGCATGCATTCCTGCATGGCACGGAATTGGTCCACACAGTCTGATCCCTTGATTTCTTCTGTGCTGTAGTGGAAACAAGAGAAGGCTGACTTGAACTGCTCCCCACAGGGACCACTGGCCATTCCACCCAGACATGGGCAATTCCARTTGATATCTCCATTGGGCAGTATCAATCCTGAACCAACAAGAGAGAAGAAAAGTTAATGCTCCTTCCAAGCATTGATTTCATTCAGTGACAGCTGCTGGGCTGCAGGTGTGAACTCAAGCACTTCTAATGCCATCTTATTTCTGCAGCTCAAGGCTGATAAACACCTTTCACTTCCCAGRCAGTCTCTTTCTCCCTCTGATCTGCATAATCCTTTAATGGGCACAAGTCAGATTAGTTCTCTATCCATCTCTGAATTAAGTCCTTCTCCCTGGACTACAGACCACTGAGAATATTCTAAGGGAACTGCAAAACAGATGGAAGTCAACCAATTTGCCAGACTCTGTCAGGGGAACAAGTAAGCATTATAATCATGCCATGCAAATAGTAAGAATTTAAATCCAGTATTAAGCCTAAAAATCTTTTAAATCAAATTGAATGGATACATCTTTCTTCTTGTTTTAAATAAAATAGATACAATTTGCTTGTAAACAAGATTTTGAAGTCCTATGTTCCTCCTCACTAACATCAACCAGTCATTTTAAAGTCATTTTTCTAGCACTTTAAAAAGACAAAAAAACCCAGATTTTTAAATGTTCCTGAAGATACTAGAGCAATAAAATTACTTGTAAAATACTTCTCTTATAATAGACTGCTCCTTTTAGAACCAGACCTGCCTTGTAGACATGCAAATTTTAATAACAATGTGAGTTTTTCCATAAACAGTACATCCTATGATGTCACAAGATCACTGACCTACATCTATTTCATCACTGAAATAGCATCAGTTTCAGAAGTTTTGTGCACAGAAACATGCTTTAGAAAAACAAAACAAAAATACAGATGAATAAAGCAAGGATTTCCTCATTCATAATCACAGCAGAATTCACACATCAGTAAGTCCATCAGCAAGCTTAGGATACAATTAAATAGGAAACAGATTTTATCCATTGCTCTTCCTGAGTTGCAAGCCTGCAATAGATGAGATAACTATTTTTAATTAAAACTTCTTTCAAATGCAGCCTGAACCTCACTGATCCAGTGAGTCATGGTCTACTTGAACCTGCACTTGTGGAAGAAGAAACAACCCTGTTTCCATCACTGCAGATCAAGATTTGTGTAAGCAGTTGATTGCTGACACCACACAACCTAGTGGCTCATGGAATCTGCTCATGCCATGGACAGAAGCAGGCCCATCTGCATCTGTGTCAACACTTGTCTCTGGACTCACTGGTAGGAAATCCCACTGCTGTTCTGAGAAAATTTTCTTCCCTGTTACATGAGAAACAACCCAATAATAAGTTTATCTGCCAGGGATTCACAGTGTAAGATGACAGGAAGCAGGATTGAGAGGGACATCAACAGTCATAGAAACAGTCCTGTACATCTGATCATGTCATCAAGTTCTTTYTTAAAAGAATGTGGGGTTTTCCTTCATCAGTGCCCTGCAGAAACCACTTTAAATCTGKCTCTAAAATAAGATGACAGGAACAAGTCTGGAAAACCAGAAGGGAAAGACCAGCAACAATTTGTGYTTGAGGTCCAATTCCATATGTACTTTAATCCAGCTTTCCCATCACAGCTGTAACACTAATAAAAGTCACTTTGCATGCATAARACTCATCAGTGCCTTATTCATATAAGCTTAATAAAATAAAAAACTATTCTAACTGATGGCAGSCAAGATGTCAGTGAAAACCAGGAATCTTTCATGTTTAAATTCCACCATCTGCAGCACACTGGACTAGAGAGAAGCTTTACAGTAACAACACTTTTTCAAAACCGCTGCAAATGATTCCTTAATTTGTTTCCATCATCCACAGCTGTCAAAAGGCACAGAGAGAGAACTGTGATCKTCACTGCACTATGAAATCCTAATCTGAACTTTACTCCAGTTTGTCTGCCTTTCCATTTCATGTGGCTTTTTTTCCTTTCAATGCTTTTAGCCTAAAGTGAGTCATTAACATTTTGCCTACCAAAATCTCCCAGCTGATGCAACAACAAAATATTGACAGAAATAAGAGCAGTATACAACTGGTTTTTATTCTAAGGGAAACAGCACACAGCTTTTCCTGACCCATCTACTGACTCAAGTACTGCTCAAAGACTAATGTCTATTAATGTCTGGGACAAAATAAGAACTATCAAGCATTAACAAATATCAAACTAGATGTTTATCCCAAGTATGAAACAGGCCCTGACAAACACCAAAACCTCAAACCCAAGTTTCAGGAGTATTAGAAAACAATACAGATTATGGAAACCAAGTAGAAGCTAAATTATTCCAAGTAGAAGCTAAGTTAGAAAAGCCTGTATGCTACATCAGGTGCAGCAAAACCCTTCCCAATTTTCTTAAAAGCCATGAAAGCCAGAGCTTCAGCACTTCAACAAGCTCCAAACTATTTTACCCATGTCTTCCTTGCCCAAAAGCTTCACTCCTATTAGGTGCAGCTACATTCTGTCAT
The DNA here is from genome assembly GCA_902810485.1 of Alauda arvensis. NCBI lineage: Eukaryota > Metazoa > Chordata > Aves > Passeriformes > Alaudidae > Alauda > Alauda arvensis. The sequence continues at coordinate 1,706,916 of CADDXX010000154.1, forward strand.
ATGTTCATTTTCTCTCTTCTGATCTAAGGCACTATAGCCCTGGGTCATTCAAGTGGTTTTTCAGACTTTAAAACACAGCAGTAATTTACCACATACTAAGGAGACAACTCAACAAACTAGCAAAGCAAACCACACAAGAAATCCCCAGCCAAACTTATTGACAGTACTTAAACATAGTTTATAGTTTCTCAYTTTGAATCCCACAGACACACACTGTCATTGCACTACATAAAAGCTCCTGACTTTCTTCTCTGATCTGCTGTTGAGGAAGAGAGTGTGACCTGACATTCTGTAAATGCAGGMTTGCTAAGAAACAAACCCCCTCTCCTTTCCTCCTCACCACAGCCTTTCCATGTCCAGCAAAATACACATAAGAGCAATCACCTCACATGGCATTTTAACCATGCCATGCCATTAAATAAAGTGGTTCTTTCAATTTTGACTAATTTGTTACCCAAATGTACATCACACCAGGTCATCAACAGATTTATCAGTGCAGGTGACAAAAGCTTTTGGGTAAGGAACTGAACTACATACAGTTCTAATGAAGCCAAAACAGGCAGAAAAATGCAGTAACATTTCAAAACAAATCTATGTACGAAATAACCTTAGTTTTAATGACACAGGAAGGTGTCATTACACTACACACCCTATCAGCTAACAAAGAGACCCTGTGAGCTCCAGCTGCTAAACTGCTTAAATRCTGCCCTCTAAAGGTCTCAGACCATTTCAGAAAGCAAAACTTACACTTTCTAACTAAATTTCAAAGAGTCTGGAGAATTTACTTCAGCCTCAGTTGAGCTGAAACYAATGAAATCACTTCACACAAAGTGAAGAGGCCAAAAGATCTGTAAACACAGAGACAATTAGAAAAATTAACCTAAACTCGCATTTTCAGGATAATTATTAACCCAGGGCAAAATTTATTAAATCATCATGATCAGAACAGAATTTCCTTTACCCATTATTTAAAATAAAYTCTGTGCAACCATAATATTTTAAGTCTTGGTCTTAGAAATACTCTGCTCTCTTAAATCCCTACCTGCAGGTTAGATACCCTTCACACAAGAACTGTAATCTTTACGAAAACTTTTATCTCTTCAGGGCAAGACAATTACAGTTGAAAAYTCAATAATTTTAACTTACCTGTCATTGCCACTGAAAGATATAGATTATACAACCAACAGTATAGTATAGATTAGACAGATATTAATTTATATGAAATCAGATATTCAGAGATCACCAAATTAGGCAATTTCAGCTGCACACAACTGGATGAGCAACACACATCAATGACAGTGATTAAAATTGCATGCTGTTACTTAGAACAGAGAAAAAACAGTAATAATTTTCACTTGACTAGGCTCTAACTTTATTAATAMAAGAAAAATATATCCCTGCATATCCCTGGTTACTAACCAAAACTAAAAGCCATCAATTGATTATTTGAACAGGCCACTAATAAAAAGCATTACAAGTGTAGAAAAAGAAATACTGGAAGAAAGTGTGCCATTAGTGATATCCTAATCTGGCAGTTAAAACTGCCAAGAGTTTGGGTATTTACTGCATCACCAGCTGCCCTCAGTCTTTAAATATGCTCAAGTTTCCCTGATWCACACAGGTTTTGTTTTCTGTTGGATTTATTTATGATGTAACATCCCTCAGTTTCGTTCTTCTGCTCACTACTGACCTTGCTCYTCGTAAGGGTCATCTGGGTCATCAGCAACCAGCTCAGCACTGCTCGGGGTCTCATGGTCCTCCTTGGTTGCAAATATTATTCTGTCYTTTCCTACCGTGGAGGAGACAAGAAGCAAAAGTTCAGAGAAATCTGAGACAGAAAGAGTGATTTACAAAACTGCCGAGCRCCACAAGGTGAGATACTCAGTGTGATGCACCAATGTTAATAGAGAATTAACTGTTGTACTTAACAATCACCTTCAATGAAACAGTTACTAGTTCAGAGGAACACATACACACTGAAATCTTGTTCTTCTAAAGCTCCAATTTTCATAGCAATGGCTATGAATGTAATATGTAATGGCTGCAGATCACAGCACAGTTCACTGAACCACTGAGATAAAATGCTGTTTCAAAACAAACTCAAATTACTCCAATACCAGGACTAACACAGAAG
>CADDXX010000154.1:1716569-1737326 GCA_902810485.1 Alauda arvensis
ATCAGGACAGTCTTTTAGCTCTTTGAGTTCTCCTGATGTTTGCCATAGTACCTTTTCTGTGCTATACATTACATACTGCAAATCAAGAGTTTGATCACAATTCTGGACTAATCAGGGACTCTCTCTGTTCCTCAGTGCCATGGCTGTGGAGTCTTTCACTGCTGTTKCTCCTAATGTCCAGGTTGGCAGCTTTGTTCTTTCCAAGGGTAAGGATTGTTTTGTCCTGGCTTTGTGTTTGCTGTTGCATCAGCAATGGACTTTGGTTCYTTCCACAACAGCTGACATGTCAAGTGCTAATCTAAGCAAATTGGCTGTTCCAGGTTAGACACTGAGCCTCAGCTTGATGCTTTATTCTGCTTAGGTCTTGTGGATAAAATTGATGATTTCAAGCAGTTGAGCCTGGCACACCTGGAGGATCCCCATGCTGACGTTACCCGCAGAGGAGATTTCTTCTATCACAGCGACAACCCCAGGCGCCCAGAAGTAAGCTGGGAAAGATGAACTAAAGCAGATTACTTCTGTGTGAAAAAGGAACTGGGGCATGTCCCATGTCTATTTAATGTATGGAAAATGAAGTCCAGACCATCACATTGGATCACTCCCTTAATGCAGCCCTTCAGAATGAGTGCTTCTCTTGCAGAAAGCTTCCAATCCCATTTCTTTGTTCTCTGTTTTCTCCAGTGTGCTGGGCTTTTAAATGGAAGGAGATAGTGCTGGGAGGGGGGTTCCACCTCTGCCTTGCTGTATTAAGGACTACAGTCAAACAGCTTGTTGTCACATGGTGCTGCTTGTCCTGTTTTGCCAAAAGATGGAATGATGAGGGATGAGCAAAGCACATCATGTGCTCCTGCAGCTTAATCAGAGGGATATTACAGAACAGCATTTGAGCTCTTCTGTTTCAGCTGCCAGCTAACCCTGAAAAAAGGACAGCTTGAAAATCAGTCTGGCTATGACATAAATGGTCAGAAAAAATGTTGATAAATAGAGGATGTTCCTGTGCTGAGTTGTTTTTCCTGTGATTCCCTTTTGTAAAACAATCTTTCTTGACTTCCAATCTTATYTTGTTTGTAGGTGGGAGACCTTCGTGTCTCTTTCTTCTATGCAGGTCTGAGTGGAGATGATCCCCATTTGGGCACTGCTGCTAAGGTGAGTCTTCAGCTGTTTCTGTATTTTGCAAGCTCTGTTTCCAACTCAGAGACCAGTAAATATCTTTCCCTCTCTTCCCAGGTGACTGTGATTGCTCGGCAGCGAGGTGATCAGCTGGTCCCATATCATACCAAGTTTGGAGATGTTCTGGAGATGCTGTACCCTGGGGACCTCTCTGTGGAGGTGAGATACCACACTCTTCTAGTGAAGGGTTAAAACTCGAGGTGGTAGTGCAGAAGCAGTGCAGAAGCAGCAGAAGAGGAGTGCAGAAGCAGCAGAAGAGGAAGCTCTTACTCTCCTTCAGACCTGCTCTAGAGGAGGAGATACTCATGTAAACATTGACTTTTCTCTCTCCTTCTTGGACAACGGGTTGTGTTTGCTTCTAGATTTCTGCACATTCTTCCTGATTCTGTGCCTTCTCATTTTGTTTTTTTTTGCTCCTTRGTTGTTTCCCACTTACACATGCAAGCACATGCTTTTGAACAGGTCACATGTAAAAATAGTAAAAATCGGGGTTTAATTGAATAAACCATAAAAGTTACTCTCTCTTCATCTCCTAATAACAGGAGTTTAGGCTTGTTTAAAATGTTTATTACTATTCTGGCTGAGAAGGAACCTTCAGGCAGAGCATTATGCTTCAATAAATCCTGCATGCTCCAGCAATTTGGTGACTCATTTACTCCTTTTTAGTAKGTTTGTTTCCATTAATGATTGTTTCATGCCCTGCTGCAAAGAAAAGCAGATGTCAAGAGTTTGCAGGTGCTCCCAAAAGCAGTAAAAATAAGCTTTGTTTTGACTTCAAAGAGTACCAGTAGAATCAACCCTCTGCTGTAAGCTGTGAATCTTCATTTGATAGAATTTTGTTTCATTGAAAATTAACTGGTTACAAATTAATAATGCATTGAGTATTTGTATGTGCAAGTAATTAATCAGTCTTACACATCWTACCATATAGTGCTTTCTAATGTCCCAGCCATCTTCATGTGAACATTTTGTTGAGCCAGAGGGTCACACAACCCATTTTGAAAAAAATCTCAGAATTCTTGCTAAGAGATGCTTTGCCTGATGAAATGCACACATCTTTTAGCTTTTCTTCCCTGCATCCAGCTTGCTCTCTTTCACACACATTTCTCTCAGCCATCAGTTGGATATTGTTGCTTTTTCTCTCTTCCTTCAGAGTGAAGTCTGACCTTTCTTTATTATAGTTATTTATTAGTGTCTTATTTTCCTCTGTAATGTTGCATGTATCCAATTGCAGCTAAACCTGTGTGCTTTCTGCCTGAGGGTAGTGTTGAATGGTGCTTTTTAGGTTGTTTTAATTAAGAAAAGTGCCAGTTTCCCCCATACTGCACTGTTCAATCTGTTGCAGTGTCCTRCCATACTGCACAGACCCTACAGAATGAGCTGCAATGTATCTTCTGCAAGAGAAATTGTACTCCTAAAAGGCTCTTGGTTCTGATTGGCTCATAATATACTGGAATTAAGAGGATCTTGAAAAAGAGCTAGAAACAGGCTGCATGTGATGGTGTTTGCTTTCAGGAGGTGTTCCAGAAGGAGCATGAGAGCAACACCATGAAGACCTGGGCYCTCCGTGCAGCCGGCTGGCTCTCGATGTTTGTGGGCATCAGCCTGATGACCCGAATCTTCTACACATTAGGTAAGTTCTTCCACAGAAAGCTCAAATGATCTAGAATAACATCCTAACCTCTAGAGAGTTAACTCATTTGGAGACCAGGAGAAACCTGGTTTGAACTCAGATTTGATTTGATCTGAAAAACCACTGTAGGCAACTGCAGGTTAACAGGATGCCAAAACCAACTGGTTGCTTTGTGAACATTAAAAAGCCCCACACAAATATTTTTTGCCAGTCTCAGAAGATCCCAGTCCAGTGCTTACCAAAATAAAAAGCTGAAGCACATGTTGGGCTGGTTCTTTCAAACCTAACTCAAGGTGCTGCAGTGCAATTACTTGCTGCACCCACACACAACTGGTCCCCCCCCAGCAGTTGTACAGAAATATGATTTTGTGTCTGGTTATTCTACACTATTGTAAACAAACAGTGAAGAAAGTTGTTGTTCATTCTTTTAATATASAAAAATGCTGGAGTAAAAACAGAAAAACAGGACAACGCCTCAAACTTGCATAAACTTCAGACATCAAAGATAYCATTCACTTTGTAGCTGTGAACTTTTTTTTCTGATTTATTTATCCATATACATGATCATTTATCCGTATACATGCCACTCCAAGATTTATAGTTGCCAGAAAGGAATTTCTGTGCTGGCAGTTTGTATCAGGTGCCCTAGACTTGTTCTGTAGCTGCAGGGATATCTGTCTCCTCTGCCTCTCAAGCCTTGGGTGTTGGATTGTTCCCTTWTACTGACCTAGAGATGGGGCAACTGAGAGGCGTTTTAAAAACTMTTTTTTTGAGAATTCTCTACAAATCCATTTTCCACATTGGACAAATCTTCAGACTTCATTTTGGATTCCTTTCTGTGTGAAGAGATGAGGATAGCATTGCCTTACATGTTCAGCTGTTGCTTAAGGATCAGATGTCTTGATGATGCTCTGCTGAAATGCCTAATCCAGTGCTCTGGATAAGCAGTTTGAGTCTGTCCTGTGATTGCAGTCATTAGGGTGCAGATCCTAGGCATGAATCAGACTGTAAAAAACTGTCATCTTGCCAACTATTCCATGCCATGTTTCTTCTCTCTGCAGTGGACTGGTTTCCTGTGGTGAGGGACCTGGTTAACGTGGGGCTGAAGGCGTTTGCCCTGTGTGTGGCCASCTCCCTGTCCCTGCTGACCATCTCYGTGGGCTGGCTCTTCTACCGCCCGCTCTGGGCGCTGCTGCTCGCGCTGCTCTCCGCAGTCCCCATCCTGCTGGCCAGGTCCCGTGTGCCACCCAAGAAGCAGCAGTGACAAGGAGGTGCTKGGCTCTGGAGCTGGTTAGAACCTTCCCCAGTGCATTTCTGCCCAGTTCCTGCAGCAAGCTTACAGCAAATCACAGCTCAGCAGCGAGCACTGAAGGCTGGGGAGGGGGCTTGATGGTGGTTGTTGGTACACGTTATCCATAGGACTAGAGGATGCTGTTTKTGTGAAGTCAGTGACACCAGCTTGGGGGGAAAAAGCATTTAGGGTGTGTGTATTGATGGTAAGTTAGTGAGCAAGCAGATTTGTACCTCTTACTGCTTAATAATTCCCCCTGATCTGAGAGCTGGCAAGCCCTGGCTGGGTGGGGCACCTTGTGTTTTGGAGAAGGTGCCAGCTGCATCCCATGGACCTTGGTTAGATGTCCTTAGGAAATGCGTGTGCCTGCCTGTCTCTGACAAACCCTCCCTCTGCTGCTTTTTCTTGTTTGCACAGTCAGGAACACTCCTTTGGCTGATGTGTTGGCAGTGTAYGTGTTCAAAGGGAAAACACAGCTTAGGTGAATTCCACACAGTACTCACATAGACCCTCTGCTTTGGGACTGAGGATTTTCAAAGTCATTGTTGTAATGAGTGGCCAGGTTAGCAGTGCTCTGAGGTTGGACAGATTTATCAGGACACATTGATTTCCCCCAGGTTTTAAAAGTGTCTGAAGTTGTTTTTGAAGTTAAGCCTACAAAATGATAGCCTGGACTGTATCACTGCAGAAATATTACAAAAATTTCACTTGCACTTAAAGGGATACTCAGAGGTCATCCACCTGTAAATATAAAACCTACTGCCTTGAAACATTGATTTTTATAACTGAATGTGTAGTCTTTAAAATAGTTGGGGTCTTTTTGCTCTGTCTACTGTTCCCTTCTTTAATTTCACTTAGTAAGGAMAATGAACATACTCTGTGAAATTAAGTAATGGAAACGTTTTTGCCTGATTAGTTTCCATATATTTTAGCAGCCTAAATTGTTAGTTTTGTATCATGTTAGAGGAATGYCTTGTAGTGTTGTGAAGGCTCATGTTTATCTGCTGTAACCAGTACTTAAGGCTAGAGASACCCCTAAGTCTCTCCACCAAGCTGGAGTCTGGCTTCCAGAKGGGCCTCCCTACACTACTGGGTTTTGGGGGGTTTTTGTAAGTATACACAGTTCAATACAAAAATAATGTTCTCAGTTATGAAAGCTCTTAATGTCCATCAGAGGAGTGTTCTCTGTACCAAAGGAACTTGACTTGAACATACATAGGAGCAAATGTTTGCTAGAAATGRTACCAAAATAGAAATCTGAGTTAGWAATCATAAATGTTTTAAGRATCTGTAATTACTTTATTAGTCYTGATTACTTTCATTATTTTGGTATTTGAATATTGTCAATTTGGTCTCGCAGCTCTGTCCTGCTGGTGGAAGCAGGAGCAGTGACAGGGCAGGTACAGGAGATGGCCCTGTGCATGCACTGGTGCATGGCAGTGGTGCTGCAGTCTCCCTGCAGCTCAGCAACACCAGCTCCTGCTGCAGCAGTCAGGAATTGTGCTCCACAGGGGAGAGAAACTGKGTTTGAACTGCTGCTGTTCAGACACTAACCAGCATTACTTATTGGAAATGAAGTGACAGTTTTCTACAGAAGTGCTGAGCTTTTGTATATTTAATAAAATACGGTTTTCAAAAGGTTGGTCTGTAGGCTTTTTTTATTAAATTCAACTGTTGCATGTTTTATGTCCAGGAATAATGTGCAGGTGGAGGGTTAGTTTGTAGCTTCCACAAGAACTTGTTTCCTATTGTTTGGCTTTGTTTATCCTGCAAATATTTCCCTGTTTTGGGAAGCTGCTCTGRTCTGTGTACTGCTGCCAGCCTGCCATGGGTTTACTCCCCATTACTGATCAAAGAAGTCAGTCACTTCCTTGCCTTTCTAAGATTATTTGAAAAATATGATGGTTCAACCTAACTGCTACAGCCTCTTGTATTTTAAGGAGACTGGGTGTTACCTATGCATTCCAAAAACAGACATCACTCTTTTTTCAAACTTTATTTTGATCTACAAATACAGTACAAAAATAGATTTTTTTTTTCTGAACATAATTACATGAAAGCCATTTTTTATATGTCAGTCTCTGTGACAGTGGCCAGCAATGACTAAACTGTTTTCCCCTTCATTTTTGAAGAGGCTGTGTCAGTGGAATTTAGATACATAAAACAGATCAGTATTTCTACTACAGAAGTGCAAGAAAAGCTTATGTAGATTTAACATTCCTCTCTTAACAGTTTTTTAATGCTATGGTACTGGATAACAAGAATTCAGTGGTTTTAGTGAATTTTTTCCAGCAGTGAGATTTACCCAGTTATACACGGTTTGCTCCAGAACAGGATCTTGATAAGCAACAGAAGCAAGTATGTATATATTCAAATAGCTTAAGAAGGCATATTGAACCTTGAGTTTGTAATAAGGATAGGCCTTCTCCCCTCCCCAGCACAAGATTTCTGAGAGTAATGGAAGGTGTTGGCTGAAAAGTCAAACTTACATCACAAAATGCAAGTATTCCTTAGAAAATATTAATTCCTCCACATTCTGATTGTGGGAGGTTTTTTACACCTTAAAGGAACTATTTCCCCCCTGAGACAGAAAAGCCAGAACTCTTACCACTGATTTGGGTAAGCTATGGATCAAACCAGGCATCAGTATTCCTTTGGCCACCTCTCTGCAGACAGCTAAAAAGCAGCTGGATGCTYTAGTTCTGAGCAAGCAGGGAAAAATGAAAATGAGAAAAATGGGAAGTGACTGCTGATGATATGAGTGCCTCAGGAAACTCAACTATTAGTGCTGAGTGATACAAAAGAGAGCAAAAACCCCAACAAAGCAAAGTGATCTTGGAAGGTGCAGCTCTTCTCCCAAGTCCAAGGACAAAAGGAAGAATCTAACTGATACCTAAGTGATACCTGTGATCTCAAAGGACACTGGATACTGAATCAGGTTGGTCCCTGACAGCTCAGAAACACAAGTGCACAGGAAGACCCTGAGGCCCTAACTGAAAAAGGATACTCTTCTCATGACTCTTTTTCCTGCATCTGAAAACAGCAAAGAAAAGCTTGTCATCACAATTTCTCAAAAGGGAACAACTGAGCTGCTKCTCCTCTCTGTTCTCGCTTGCTCTTTCTGGTTGTTTTCTCTCCTTGTTTCTCCTGCTGCCGATTCTGGGGCCAATGAACAGCCAAGTTCTCCACTGYGCTCTCTGAGCTCGGAGCTGCTTCTTCATCAGAAGAGAATCCCTYTCCCTTCTCTGTCTCAGGTGCTGATGGCTCAATCTGGAAAAAAGTGTGAAAATCCCAAAGTCACTCCAAGAATCACTTTGAACTGCCCCTTTCTAAAAGGGCTTGTCTTTGGTCTGAGTGACCTTACWGAAGTTGGTTGCTCTGGTTTGGGCTTCCCACCCAAAGTGCTTCTATTTCTGAACACCAAACGTTCTTGCAACACAAGCATTTTTGACAATGGAAGATTAAAACAAACTTGTTTTAAAAAGATGAGGGTTTTCACCCGCCTCATTGTGGAAAAAATTAAGAACTAAAGGAAAAAATGCTCCACTCTCATCCTGTTAGCTACATGCTTGTCTTGGAAGAATAAATTTAGGAAGGGGTATGACAAAACAGAAAGTAGTAATAAAATTAAAAACACTTGTTCCTTGTTAAACAGTAACAAACCTTTGATGAACATGACCAACACTGAACTTTTGGCATAGTTTTTTTGACCAGAAGACTTTTGAGGAACTACATTCTGGAAATCTTATTCTGCAGTTCAAATAACCTCCAGAAAAAGAAAGGACTAATAGAAATGCAGGATACCTTGATGGAGTAGCGTTGCTTCAGTCTCTCTCTGATGAGAAGTCCTTTTGTCAGCAGCTTCCAATTCCCTAGAGCTCTTTTCTCACGCTTCTGTGGGGATTGTTATGGAAAAGAGAAAAATTTACTACTGTGAGTTTCAATGTATTTATGCACATGGAAAAGGAAAGCTTTAAGATTTTTAAATTGTCATCAAAAAAGCCTTGTGCTTGTAGCTTACACAGCCCACCCTGCTTGACTGCCCAGTTTCAATGAAATTTACTATGTAAATATAACAGCAAGGAAGCTGCAAAAATCATTCTCACCTCCTTCTCTTTCTTTTCTATTTCTGCTTGTTCATTCTCCCAGGCAGCAACAAGGATCTCTTTATACTCCTCACACACCACATACCCATCAGTACTAGGAAGAGAACACAATCCTCTGTCAGCTACAAGAAGGAAAAACAAAGGCAGCAAATGTCTGCTGATCCTGCCCAAAAGCTACAGAATACTGACAGAACTGTCTCTCAGGATCAAAGTGTGTAACTGGTCACATGCTTTCCTTAACACAAGATACACATCTTCTGCAGGGCATCAGCATCTGACAGGTGCAACAAAGCAGCTTTTACATACACTGGGTGTGAGTAGCCACCGTGAAAATCAAATCCAGTGATGGCCTGAGCACAGTCAATGTTCAGCTTCCGTGCCACTCTGTTCAGGTTTGGAAGTTTCAGCTGCACACAGCCAACAGGTAACATGGATGGCAAGAAGAGATAGACATTTCCATACTCATTCCGAGGAACCTRTTATGGCAAGATTAAAGGGAGATGGTGATAAGCCTGCTTTCTTGGAGAGAGGTGAAAATAAATACCTGCTGCAACTCAGGGACTCTCCCCTCCTGACCTGCTACATTCCACCCCAGTATTCAATATTCACATGACAAGGTACAAGCCTAGATTTTAGCTGCATAGTTATCTCCTAGCTATGTCCTCTGCCCAAGCTTTGTTACTCAGGTTGTAATGCAGAGAATTAGCAAGGCAAAACATGCACTAAGATCAGATCAACAAAATTTAGACTTTAGCAGTCTGCACTCACTACCTGTACTTGTGAAAGAAAGGCCTCGGTAGAGTTTTGACTATTACCTCCAGTGAACATTGAACTCTTAACCCTGAATCCAGATATTACTGACTGATCTCACGTCTAAAACACGCAACTTCAGGAGAAACAAAGCCCAGAGCTCCACACACAAGCACGAGCCCTCTGCCTTCCCAGCTACCTTTCCATCCACGGCGATGGGAGGCTGATACTCCTCTGTCTGCCAGCGGCCGAACAGCGCCAGGTCYGGGCGGTCCCGGTTCTCCGGCTCTGCCAGGCGCGCCTTCCTCGCGCGGTTGGAAAACCCTCTCACCATCTGCAGGTACAACAACCAGGCCTGTAACACCACAAGAAGCTGACAGTGGCTTCCTGGGATACTGAAGGAGAAAGTTCTGGGAGAGGAGAAATGCTATTTCCTAGCTTTAATATCCATTGGCTGTAAGTGACAACCTATGGCACCTGTATGCAACAGGCAGAGATCCAGCAGTGCATATARAACACTGGGATGCCTTTGGAGAAGGTGAAAAGGGAGCAGTTCTGCCAGACACCCTTGGAGTGGAAAAAAACCAAAGTTGGGCTTTGGGCAGCCTGTAGGAACTATAGGCACAGCAGGTGGACACCACAGCTACCACAAACCATGCAAGCAAGTGTGGAATCGATATCTGCTGACAAGACAGGAGACAAAAACCAAAACAAAACTGAGCTTGAGCTTTAGAGGACAAATGGATTGCACAGGAGGAAGTCCAACCCTCTTACCTTGTAAGGCACTTCTCCAAGCCTCACCACTCGAGCTTGCTTCAGCCAAGTGTCCCTGGAGTGCAGCGTGTGTATGCAGTCTCTGAAAAGGCCAGAATGAAGCAAATGTAAGAGTTTTCAAGTCATCCATAACAGATCCACAATCAACTCATAACATTAGCTATAAAAAAAAGCTGTCTCTTAGTGATATACAAATGCTGTCAGAGCAGCTAAATGCCTCACCTGTTTATGCAAGAGGTCTGAGCCTACTGCTGATACCACTATGCAAATTAGCTCTCCAATTTGTTACAAAGACCACAGATGCAGGTGACAACAGGTGCACAACTCACCTGGAGTAGACAGCCTCTCCCCTGCAGTATCCCAAGATAGCAGCTGACTCAGGATAGATGGCCTGGAATTTCAAGAGGTGCCTCTTSAGTGCATAGAGAGGGTGGTTTTTGTACTCTCCAATTGCTGTTGGCAGAGGTTGATCTTGAAGCTTCACTTGAAACTGTAAGAATTATACAGAAAAGAGTAATTTCACAACKTTTTCAAGACCCTTTGTAAAAAAATAAGAATGACTATGATATGAACCAAAGAAAAAAAACACCAGAAACTTAGCAGATGAGCCAACAGACCAAAACATTCTTGTTGCAAATAAGTACTTAGATGTGTATCCTGACCTGTGTATTTTAAACTCTCTCCAAGGAGAGCAATGCTAAACATTACACAAACCTCACAAGTAAGTTTCCAGCACAAGCTGTGCAGTACTTCTGCTATGGAAACKTGTCTGAACAACCTCCATCATTTAATATTATTTAAGACTTATCACTGTATATTCTCTTTAAAACATGTTCAATCTCAACATTTCAAGTTTAAATACAAACCTCCTTCCTCACAGAGATTTCTAATGCTTTTGGCCTGAATGAGAATCCAGGGACTCCTGGCACTATATGTCCTGAACAACCTACTGCCATTTACCTCATTTTCTTCCTTCTTGTCTCTCTCCACGTGGGGACTCTCATAGGGCTGCAGTGTCTCCTCCCACCACTCGGGGTCCACTCGGCTCTTCCTYGTGGAGGTCATCCACGCTGGGTCATACCTTTGTGTCACATCCCTGACACTCCCATCGTTGTCRAATCCCACCACGTAGAACAATGGCTTTGTGGCATGAGCAAAGCACAGCTGGGGCTGGCCCACGTTGCCATGAACACAGTCYACACAAACCCACCTGTCCTCAGGCTCAAGGAAAACCTCCAGCCACTGGTCTGTGCCCACTGCTTTCCTCACCTCCTGCTGTCCATCGTCCTCATCACTAGAAATGATTTTGTTTCTYTTCCTCTGTGGTTGAGGCAAGGCTGGAGCTGTAGTTTTTGCTGGCTTAGTCTCAGCTCCATATGGATTTTCTGATAGCCTTGTTTCTGAAGTCTCAGTTTTTGACCTTTTTACRGTTTTCAGCTTTGAATTCTGGGAGGCCTGTGAGCTCCTCCGCCTTTTAGGGACAGTTTCAAAATCCTCATCAGAGAGATCACTCTCCTCCTCTGAAACCTCAAAGTCTGAAGCACTGCCCTCATCACTTCCACTGTCTTCCTTGTAACACACTTTGGAGGCCACTCGTCTTCGGCGGTCGTTCTTGGGCCTGGCTGGCACATCTTTTTCTGCTGAACCATTACCTGATTCCTTCTGTTCCTGGCTGCCTTTGGTCAGCTTTGATTTGTGTGCCTTTTCAGTCTGGGCAGTTTTGGGTTTCTTTGGCTCCTTGTTGTTTTCTTTGCTCTCTGAGGATTTCTCATCCTGCTTGGCTGTTTTACAGGGACATTTTTTTGCCATGGCTTTGGATGTTGTGGCAGAACTCTCCTGCCCCTCAGAGGTGTTGCTGTGGGACAGCCTCTTGGATGAGCTCTTTCCCTGCAGAGAAACAGGCCAGGTCACCTTTATCACTACAGCTAAAAATATGGTAAAAAAAAAAAGACTGAAATCAGACCAAGGTTCATGCAGACCAAAGGTTGGCAGGCACAGCCAATTCCCTTGAAAACTTCAGGCAACTGGCTAAAGAGAGGTGCATTCATGCAGCAAGAGTTGCYATCTAAGTTTTAAAGAAATGTAAACCCACTGAAACATTAAGAAATCTTTGCTGAAACACAGAAACGAGCGGCTTTTCTAAAGAAGAAAATTAAAAATTAAGGGTGTGCATTTTCTGCAATGTAGGCAGAACCCTGGTTCATGCAGTAAGCAATTCACAGCAAACTGTAACAGCCAAGTTATTTTTATCCTACTAAATCAGTGACCTATTCCTTATTCCACACAAACAACAAAAATTACCTTTGGTCTTGTCTCCTTGAGAGGAATGGGCTGAAAAGACAGCACGAGGCGACACAGCAGCTGTAAYGCTCTCAGAATAAGTAAAAATATCTGCAAAACAGATTGAGTAATTTAATCACAGGAGGCCTTGAGATRAAAATACAAGAAAATAAAAAGCTACAGAATCACTTAAGTCACTGATCTGCTTTCTTYAAATCCACCCATCCCACCACTTTGTTTGTGACCTGACACACAGCATCCAAACTCACCAACCAACCCTGCACTTCCCAGTCTCTTACATGAACAAGCTCCTCATCATCCTGTGCAGCGTAGATGGCAAACCTCCTCTCCAGTGTTGACTGAAGGGGCTCTCCTTTTTCACTGGAAAGCTCATCATTGACAGTGAAGGTTCCAACAAACCTGAAATACAAGACATCTACTTATTATCCAGTGTTTATGACTGTATTCTGAAACTTCTGAGTTCACCCTCTCCTCCTCCCACCTTTGTATATAAAATTTTAAAAACCCTCAGAATATTGCTGGTTACAGTTACCCCTCTCCCTGAACCCTGGCTCTACATTCTATGTGACAGCAGGATCAGAGGAGAGGTTTTTTTTTACCATTTCACCAAGTTGGAAAGGTAGACAAGGCCCACTTGGCCTGCAGGCACCTGGGTGAAGCGGCTGGGGACRATGGACAGAGCGATGGCAAGGAGATCTGGCTGGCTGCAGACCCTGTTCCTGTAGAAACCATTTGCTAAYAAACACAGCAAGTGAACCTGAGAGAGAAAAGTTTAAAAAGTGAGTTCACAAGAGATTTACCTTACTGGAACTACTGTCCATGGTAAGGACAAGGAACACTTCACTGCTCTTTTTAACAGAGAGGTGACAATGAAGCCTCCCAAGCATTCACAGTGCTGTCTTCAGAAAACAGTAAAGCACTGAAGTCTTTGCAAGTGCTTCCAGTTCTACACAGTTTAATCCCAACAGAAYGARAAGATATCCCTCCAYGGAGAAATAYACATCCCATTCACATATGCTTTGARTTACAATTTTACTAACACRGGCACTGGTGTTTCTAATTYACAGTTTAGGAGGAACCTTAACAAGCATCTGTCAGGACTAYAGCCTCTATTTTTTCACTTCYAGCTATGGCTCCATGTTATTTGATAAAAATCAGTTTATTTTGGTTACAAATCAGTTCTGACACCTTTATGCCCAGTTTCTTCTCTGCCATGGTTCTCTGTGACAAATACCTTGTGTGTGTCCTCACGAACYTCCTTGCTGAAACGTTTCATCATTCTCCGCAGGTACATCTCAAATTCAGCTTTTCTTCTTTCTCTGCAGGAGAAAGACATGGATGTTGTGGGATTTCTGTGGACCTGCCTTCCTAGATTCCTGAACTGGGCCAGYTCACAAAGAGAATCCATCCCACTGTACACACTTAAGGAAAGGTTTAGTRACTGGCCATGTGAACAGGCTGTTAAGATTTTGCAGTAATACAATGCCATTCACCCACAGCTCTCCTTGAAGAGATCATTTCACTGGCAATGGAGACAGTAAAACACACTGAAGTTACACACTTGATTTTCAAAGAAGYTGAAAAGCCTCCTTCATTCCTGCTAACTTCCACTGAAGATTTTTGTGTCAGTGTGTGAACTGTTCTCCATCCCACAACCCTGCATCATTCCAACTCAATGGTCTGCACCAAGCRGGGATTTTCACAGCAAGTCAGGGACAGCCAAGACTCGGGGTTATTTCTAACTTCAGCCTTTAGCAACCCTCCACCATCTCCTTGTTCTTACCTCCTCTCTCTTTTCTTCACCTGCTCTGGGGTTTCAATCTCTATCTCAACAGGATTGCTTGGCAGCCYCACAGATGGAAGAACAGCAGCTTCTTCTAACTTATCTGTAGCAGGTTCCTGAAGTTCTGTAAAAACAAAATACTAAATTATAAGTAAACATGGAATAGATTCCCAGGGAGAACTTATGATGGGATAAGAACCTACATTTTCCTTCTTAAGTGTTCAAACAACCTTTAAACMGAACACATCCAGTAACTACCAGCTCCTGGATCCTTCATAACACTGTGTGTGCTAAGTTATTTCAAATAACTGTGGGATGCTGGTCACCTGCTGYTGAAGAACTGTTGTGATATACAAGCTCTTAGAAAGTGTTTAACATGAAAAAACATGTAATTGTTACCTTCCACATCCTCCCACTCATCTTCACTTTCATCATCATCATCATCATCGTTGTCAGCACTGTCTTCATCCATCTCTTTTTTTACAGGAGATTCTGTCTTTAACTTTGTTTCCTTCTGAGGACACTTCAGTGAGTCACTGTTAAAATCATCAAAACAGTGCTAGCATCAGGAAATGCTTGTTTATCAAAGACTAAAAATAGGGAAATAAATCAAGCATGACCTCTGCATCAGTAACAGATCAAATATTTGACAAGCAAAGCACAGAAAGAAATAACAAGAAGAAAAAAGTTCTATAGACTTGAATAATGAAGTTACCTGCATGTTTCCTCTTTGATACAATTCACTTTATCGCTAGCATTCTTTTTACTTTCTTTTATTTGTGATTTTGCCTCTCCCCGTTTTGAGGGTTTGGGAGTTTTTGCTGAGTTGGAAACTTCAGTATCACAATCTTCTTTCTTTTTCCTAGCTGGAGCTTTGGAGGTTTTTTTKATACTGGGCTTTTTCTCTTCAAAATCATCTGCATGTGACAAAAGAAATGAAGATTAATGTTAGAGGATGGMGTTTCATCTCCATGGCAATCTGAAACAACATCTCCATGGATTCATTAGAGGCAGCTACAGAAGAACGCGAGCACTCACAACGCTGAGCATGTCATTGTTTGTTTATAAATACGCAGGATTTGACTAACGAAACTTGCTGAAGGAAAATAATTACGTAACTCACAACAAGTACGTAAAGATTCCTTCAGTCCTACCGACGGAATCGGCGGAAAACCAAGCATCGTACCTGCCACTCACAACAACTTATTACCGCGTGATGCTGCTCTGGAGAGCGCGGCCGAGATAAAAGAACCCTTCAGGGGCTCGCTCAGCCTTTGTMAGCGTGCGGGGCAGCGTGCGGGGCCCGCGGCACACACGGGTTTAGTGCCCGGGATTTGAGGCACTGATCCCACCGCCGATAACCCTGCCGATAACACAGCCGATAACTCTGCCGATAACCCTGCCAACAACCACCGCCCTCCATCCCGGCGTGCCCGTCCTTCCCGGGGGTGCGCTGGCACCGCTGCCCCCCGACCCCTCGGCCTGCAGCGGCCCGAGCCGCGGTGGTGGCGCAGCTCCGGCCTCCCTGCGCACTCACCCTCACCCTCACCCTCCTCCTCCTTTYCCTCCTTCTCCTCCTTTCGCAGCCGCCCAGAGCGCCTCTTTTTGGCGGCGGCGGGCCGGGGTGATGCTCTGCGCTTTCTGGCCATGGTGCTGCGGGCGCGGGCAGGTCCCGGCCCGGCCCCGCGCCGGGGAAGGGAAGCGAAGGGACGGGGAAGGGAAGGGGCCGGGCCATAAAGTCTCGCGGGCGGGCGCGGGAGGCGGTTTGAAAGATGGCGGATGAGGTGGACCAGGTGAGCGGCTCTGGGCTCTCTCAGGGCTCTCTCAGGGCTGCGGCGGGAGGCTGCTCGGGGTTGTGCGGCCGGGCCGGGGCTCCCCGTGAGGCGCAGCCCCCGGGAGCGCTTTCCGTGCGCGGGGAAAGCCCCGCTCGGGCCGGGCTTGGTGCCGCTGGCGGGGCGCGGGCAGGGCTCGCTGCGGGCCCCGSGCACTGCCGGAGGAGGGAAAGGGGRCACAGCTGCCGAGGGCAGTGCCCTTAGCTCTGAAAAAGGGGGTAGCTAGAACGGAAATACGGGGTATGTATGCAATATGGAGGTCTTCACCATTTTGAAGTTGCGTCCTCGAAGTGCGCCTTTCTCACAGAAAGGGGCCTTAGGCCGGTGTGTGGGGGGGTTCCACGGCAGCCGCGGGGCCCGGCCTGGCTGCTGTGTGCCCAGCAAGGGCCCGGCTACCCCAGTGTGTGTGCCCGGGTACCCGAGTGTGTGCCCGGGGGCGGTGAGTGTGCCCGGCTACCCCAGTGTGTGTGCCCTGGTACCCGAGTGTGTGCCCAGGGGCAGTGAGTGTACCCGGCTACCCCAGTGTGTGTGCCCTGGTACCCGAGTGTGTGCCCAGGGGCAGTGAGTGTACCCGGCTACCCCAGTGTGTGTGCCCGGGAGCGGTGAGTGCCCGGGTAACTCCCTGTGCTGGCAGGTGTCAGCGTGGGTTCGGCTGTCTCAGCCATGGCACAGGTGAGGTGCTGGCTCACGCAGTGTGCACTCTCTGCTGCAGCATAAAATGTGGCTGCTGGTAAGAAAAACAGTTCACAGAGTTATAGAATGGTTTGTGKTAGAAGGGACCCTRAAGATCRTCTAGTYCCAGTCCCTGGRAGAATGATTTGCTGCAGACTAAACTGAAATCTTTTAACTCACATTGCTCAGGGTTGGTGAGCATCAGTGGTAAATCTGCAGCACTCAGGTTAACCTGATTGGAAGTATTTGCRTCTGTGTTTTCACTCGTTTGTTTTCTGTGTCTCACAAATATTGAGAAATGGAAAAGTTCACATGCTTTATTTATACAAATAATGCTTTTATTTTGTTTTTTAGCAACAAACAACAAATACTGTAGAGGAGCCACTTGATCTCATCAGACTCAGTCTAGATGAGCGCATCTATGTCAAAATGAGGAATGACAGAGAGCTTAGAGGCAGATTACATGTAAGTAAAACTTTCAGAACATTGTCATGCTCATTCAGCTAAGCACTGGGCAGCCTTTCTTTATGTAAAACAGTCTGTTAAACAAGTTTACCTGTAATATTCCGCTAGTTGTTGAAAAAAATTTTTTTAAAACACAAGTAATTGCATTTCATGGTTGAAAGTGCATATGTTGGTTGGAGAAAGTAGATTAAGGTCTTAGTTGCCAGAACTTGTCTTAGTTGCCAGAACTGTAATATGATTGGTGGAAAAATCTAATTTCCTCAATACTTTGTCAGCATTTAACTGCTTTGCTAGAAAGCCAAGAGATGTATTTTGTTTTTCTTGTCTCCTGAATGATAGCAAGCAACTGTAATTTCACTGCTTTTGGCTTCTCTTTCTCTGTCTGTGAAATAACCAATAATGCTGCAGGCCTCTTCCTGTGATGTACCCTCAGTTCCAGGAGGCTGGACTAGCAGCAGTAGCTGGTTTAATGTTAATAAAGTGTCTGAGGTATTGTAAGTGCTCTCACAGAATGCTTCAGAGCTGTTTCCTGCAAGTGTTTCAGTAAATTGTAAAGCCTTCTTTTTCCCGCTGCAGAGTTCTCATTTGTTTGTGTTTAGTTGAGTTGTAACTAGAACTGATAGTACTTCATTTTGGTCAAAATCAGACTAAACTGTTTATGTCTGAAAGTCTTGCWAAAAATTCTCGTTTTAGTAAACTCATGTTTGAGTTTTGCAAAACATAATAAACTGAACTTAATTCCTACAGGCATATGATCAGCACTTAAATATGATTTTGGGTGATGTGGAAGAAACTGTGACTACAATAGAGATTGATGAAGAAACCTATGAAGAGATTTATAAAGTAAGGACTAAAAGAGGGATTAATTTAACCTGACAGATTTTTTAATTTAAAACTACACTGTGCTATATTGTTGAAGTAGTTTATTGCTGGCTGTTTTTTGAACCAAGCTCTACCAGGATTTGGACAAACTGTTATGAAAGCACACAGGATATCTAGAGACTTGGTGTTAGTTGTATTGGTCTCTTCAGCATGCCAGAACACTGGGTGTTTGTTGGAGTTGTTTCAGGTGTGTTTTTATGATTGACATGAATGTTTTGCAAATGTAAACTTTTCTTTCCTTCTTCACAGTCTACCAAAAGGAATATTCCAATGCTCTTTGTCAGAGGGGATGGCGTTGTGCTTGTAGCTCCCCCACTGAGGGTTGGTTGAAGCAACAAAGGAMTTCACCTTCTTGGAAAGTTCCAGACTTTTGGACAGTGGTTCATGTTTCAATCATGGCTCAAAATTCTGTAYATGTTTTTTATAGGATATTTTTGTCAGTTCTTTTGAAAAGGGGAGAGGAACCAGTTTGTCTAGCAGAATGTAGTCAATTGAAGCAGTGGAAAACCCAACCTGATCTCAGAATTAATGTAAACTGCTGTAAATTGGCTGCCTTGTCACATTCAGAAAAAGAATCCTTAATTTTTTCTATCTTGGCAGTAGCACGGTCTTATTTTTGTTGTTTTAAATAAATTTTGATTTATCTTTGTGATTTGRCTTGTCATGTTTTTTGTGTTGAGAGTAGGGAAATGGTGTTCAAATTTGAGAGTTGTAGAAAAATGGTGTTTAAATGAATCTTCCATCCAAGATAAAGATGGGCTTTAGTGTAATGTTCTCAGATATTTTCATTGTTGCATTGGTTTTGTTAACAGAGTTATGGTTTGCAAGGCCATWAGTAGAGACTGAGGTTGTTGCTCACATGCTCTTGATTTGCTTGCTGCATTCATGTCCCACTGTTTGTAGCATGTTTCAGTTCTTGAATACATGAAATTCTGCTGGATGCCTTAAGCTGCTCATMAGTTATCTGTAGTGAAGGTGCACTAGAACCTAACAAACTCTTTTTTAATGCATTCTTTCTCAGGCCCACCTTGTTTGCAATTTACTTTCCTTCTTGTGTGAAAAAAGACACTTCTGCTATAATTACATGTTTTAGAGTCATATGAGATGTAGGTCTGCACTTCCTACAAAGCTTGACTTTTGRCTTAATGAACTGAATTATCTAGGTTTTTTGTAGGGTTAGCAAAAGCAGCTTACTCTGGCACTTTCTTTTACAGTTAAATATCTTCATAACAGTCTGTAGCTTGAGACAGTGGTGAGGAATGCAAGTTCTGCCAATCAGTTTTTACTCCATTCCTTTTTATAGTTGGATTTTTGTTGGAGGACATGATGCTCAAAATGCTGACAAATCAGAAATTTCTACCTTGATCAATTTTAGAATTCAKATCTGTTAGTAACACTTTTAGACTCAGAGTGACAATGGATGTGAGTCCCACATACCCTTTACTTGAGCCATATTTGCCAGCATARCACATTTATCTGGATGTACAGTATTTTTCTATCACAGGGTATCAGCACGGTGGAAAGAGGTCAGCTGACACAGCTCACCTACGTAAATCACTGGAAAACTCATTAAAAATTGTCTCATTTGTCATCTGCTTCTTTTTAAGTGAGAGATTATGGATGTTTGGTAGCTTAATTCTTGTGTAAGTGATTTCTTGGGTATTTACTGTCTGATTATAAGGATCTGTTATTGTTTTGTGTCACTGAAATGGCCAGTAGCATCCCTGATCCTCTGATGTGAAATGAGTTGTCTGGAGCAGGAGCCAGTCTAAGTCTCTCCATAATGAATGTGGATTTAAAAAAAAAAACTACAAAACACAAACATCCCCTCCCAAGCAAGCAAAACCTGCAACAAAACAAGCAAACAAACAACAAAAGCACATCACCCTAAATGAACTCCAGAAAAATCCCAAACAACAACCCTCCAAAATAAAAAAAAATCACAAACAAACCAAACCCTAGAACATTTGAAAAGTTTTTTGCAGTCTGATCTCTTTCTTACTGTTCTTTCCACTTTTTGAACATATGTTTGCTGTACAAACMATCTGTCAAGATTTCTGTTCCTGATGAGTTTGAAAAAGAATTTATGTTAATTTTCCTCATATATTTTCTCAAAGTTTCTCAAATGCCTCTTCACATTGTCTTAGGTTTTCTGTCTGCTAAAACTTTTAATATTATTGAACTTTGTGGAGCTTGGTTTTTTATTTCTAGTAGTTTTTTTATAGACAGTAGTAGCCTTCTGGTAAGTTACAGCCTTTGGGGACTGCATCGTTTTTTATAGATAGCAGAATAATATCTTGTATTGTCTTTAATAATTTCTGTTCTGCCTGAAAACACCTCTCTGTCAGGTGTTCTTCTTTAACACAACTATGCAATTCCCTTTGTCAGAAGTGCTGATAGAGTTAAACCTCTGCTGTCCTACTGTTTTTGTGAGTGTTTCCTATCTTGAAATTTCTGTGTGGGCTTGTGAAATTGATTTTTGGATCTGACTGCTGTAGGGCACTAGATGGTGCTGCTTTTCTTCAAATTCAAGCTTTGTTGGCTTTGATGTATGYAGCCTGTGTCAACAGGCCCTGTACTTGTACAATTAGTCATTTGTTTTTCATTAGGATGGCACTTGCTGACAGTTTTAAATTAACTCTGCTGYTCACCCATAAGTAAAAATCAAAATATGTTTTGATGTTTACGTAGGCACAGAGCAAGTCCCCACAAGAGTTAAAGTGAAGCAGTGTGTGTGCCTTGCTTTGTCAGAGGTTAAGATGCAGGCTTAGATGCAGATTAGGTTAAGATGCAAGGTCCAGGCTGGCAGCTTTTCTCAGAGAAGAATTAGCTGAAGAATTGCACCATATAGAATAAATCGGGGTTGAGCACTGTGCTGCTGAGCCCTGCTTGGTGAAGAACAGCCCTTGTTGTGTTGGTTCACAAAGCTGCTGTTGCTGGACCCCCTGATTCAAGTGCTGTCCACTACCTTCACCAGAGAATTTCACTGCAGTTCTAATCCAGCACAGGGGAACAGCCTGCACTTAAGTGTTTCTTTAAACTCCTGAAAAGACAAATATTTCAGTTTACTTCAAGTCACCACCACTGCTGCCTTTTTT
>CADDXX010000155.1:0-25138 GCA_902810485.1 Alauda arvensis
TCAAAGAGAAAGAACATAACCTTTTCATTTCCGATACAGAGAGAATATGGTCAATATCTCATGGAGCATTTCCATTCCTATTTTCTCCCATTCTCGTTCAGCTTTTACACATAGCTAAGGGAGGTCACAAAGATGCTTCAACAGGGGACAACAGGGAAGCTCCAGCACGTAGCTATCAGATGTCCTCCCCATACCATGGAGAATGAATTATTTGTACTTTATCTGTAAAACAGTATAACCATGGGTGAATCATCAAAACATTCTCTTTCAAGATGGAGAATGGCACTATAATGCTATAGAATCTATCCATAATAATATGGTTTTATTTTATGCCAAATGTGTTTATACTGAACCAAAATCCTAAACATATATTTTGCCACAAGGTTTACTGGTTAATCACTAAATAATTCATAAGTGGCCCAGGACTCCTAGCCAAGGGTAGGAAAATGTCTCAGGACTGCCAATCACACAGTATCTCCATGACTGTTATGGAATGCCCACCATAAAATCCCACTGCTGGTTTCCAAGGAATTAAAATTATGGAAACCAAATCAAACAGACCAGTAAAACCTTCTGAGAGTCAAAGAAAAAGAAAAAGAAAGTATGGGCACTCCCTCAGAAATCCACAGGTTTACAGTGACACTTGGAATTACCCTGCACCCCTCAGTGCCAAGTCTCTGCAAGCCCTTAGTCTTCATATCATTCTACCATCAGACATTATCAGCAGCATGCCCTTGTGACAGTGGGGGCTACCTGTACATCTCCTGCACATGAAAAGTGTACAAAATTATGTGAGTACAGAGAAGGGCCACCAAGATGCTTAGATGCTGGGATATGAAGTAGAAGAAACACCTGGAGGAGTAGAAACTGTCTGCTTAACAGGAGCCAATCTCTCCTTGGAAGTGCACAGGGAAGGACTGAGAGACGAGGGGTACAAGTTGTAGCATGAGAAATTCTGCTAGCCTTGTGCCAGGAAAAACCAGAAAACCTCCTCATTTCCTAAAAAGCAGCCTCTCCTCTAAAGTCCACTGATTTCAGAGGTTGTCTCCCACTCTCCCAGCATTAATTAGAAGTCATCTACATGACTCTCCATGAGCCCTGAGAGACTGCACCTGCTGCTCACCATAAAGAAGGGACAAATAGAAAATGATGGTTTCCACTAGGCCATGCAACTTAAATGTCTTCTGCTCAGATGTTTATGGTCTGTGAACATGGGCACTGATCCTTCTGGATTTGAATGGCATCAGACARTATTCCTGACCTACAGCCTTGCCTCAACAGCAGCACCACAGATGTGGCACCAGCAACAGTTCAAAACAGTTCAAAGACAATAAAGAAGTAGCTTAAAAATAAAGAAGTAGCTTACAAAGAAGAGAGATCAACTATAAAAAARCTGGTTAAAGGATGCACAGGGGCTCCTCTGTCTGCCTGTATTTCTTAGAGTACTTATGGAGTGATTGAACTGCTCAAGGAGCACTGTAATAAGGTATCCTTACTAAAAKTTTTGTATTTCTTTTGTCAAAATGTTGGAGAATGTGAAACACATAAAAACCTTCTTAAGAAAGGTTTTTTGATATTTGTTCTTTGCAGACTTTCCAGTCTAATCAACAAGAAAGGAGATTTAATCTGAAACAGAGAGCAGCCCACAAGCTCTAAGTGATGTCCACGTGTTAGAAAGACAAATTACTGGTTGGTAGCATTGTCTTGTTGAGCTTTAGGGCCTGACAGGTTTCAGTGATCTCACACCTACAGGGAGGGTAACRAAGTTGGGAATAAGGATGTATCACTGACAGCAGACACAAAGAATGCAGAATTTATGGGCCACAAGGACAYTGGGCAGAATCCCCAAGATAAGGAAGAAATGAATAAACCTTACCCAGCAACTGTGCTCAACCAGCTCTGACTGGGTAAAAGGTAATTCTACAGGGGGAGATCCCAACCACCCACTCACAGATCATTGACCCAAAAACCCATTGGCCCAACAGAAGAGAAACACCATGGGACTAATTAGCATGAGAAGTGAGAGAATCATTAACCAACAGAAGATAGAACACTAATTAATACGAGAACTATAAAACTTTTAGCCAATAAATTAATGCTTCTGTTTGCTAAAATGTATAGTGAAAAGTTTTGATAGTGATGGGTTTGACACCCAGCACCCTTTTCTGCACAGAACTGTAAATAAAYCAAATACCTTGACTATGTGTATGGRKTGGCCCCTTGCACASAGAGTAAAAGCACCTATTTTGGGACAACAAAAATAATAGCTGTACTTCTGGCATTGGGCTCTACCTGAAACTCAGGATTTGGGAAATTCATCAAACAAGTCTGTTTCACAAATTTTCATAGCTCAGAACATTTTCAAATTTTAGTTTGGTTGACTTTATAACAGTGAATTTTAAATTAATAAAGGATTAAGGTACCAAAAAGACATTTTATCCAACTAATATTTTTTTAATTTTTTATTTCATAATTTCCAAACACAGTTCCAGAATCATACAGAAGATGGTATTTTCTTTTAACAAATAATTATTTTCTTTAAATAAATACTATGGGGTTTTTTTTCCAGAGGGCATTAAAGGAGGCCAATCTCTTATATTGATCAGTCTTTGCCYTTCTTTTCCTTCCTGTCTTGAGGGAGCACTGAATGATGAAATATTTGATGACAGATTGTGTGAGCTCWGAGTTTGTGGCTACATGAACAAACACATGAAGATAAGATGTACAGCAGAAAATTTGCTGGTGTGATGAATACAAGAATTGTTTTACAAAGATACACCACTATCAGATACATCACGTGCATGCAAACCAGTGATGACTTCTGTCTGTTTTGAAAGCTGAAGAAGGGATTTTTTTTTCCCTTGCACAAGAACCTATGGTGACAAAACAGGTCCCCAGGTTTTTATTCTATCTTTAAATGCAAGTTGCAAGAGGAATAACCACCTMGTATTGACAATTCCCCTTCTTCCCTATCACAGGATTATATTTCCAGCAGAACTTCACTTTCCTAAGCACTACTATTTTGGCTAAACTTCTACAAATTAGACCATAGGTGTAGTAGTGTTCTCTCCCCTTTTTCCTGCTTCCCCTGCTCTCATTCTCAAGCCATCTGGGAAAGGTTTGTTTCCCATGCCTTTCCCAGCCATCCCAAGAAAATGCAGAAGTAGGGATCAATCACAGTTCACTAAAGAAACTTGGAAAGTCTTAACCACAATGAAATGAAGAGCAGAATATACTGAATAACAGAAATTATGCAAAAATTAGTCTCTCAAACCAGACTGCTTGTGAATAAAGAAGCTGCACATGAAAAACCAGAACATAGTTTTTGAAGCTCACAACCTTTTGACTTGGCACCATAGCATCTCCTGCATGGCAGTATCAGCCTATGGACTCTCCCATTTTGGGTAACATTGATGGAATTCAGATGCCCAAATTTAGATGTTGGAGGTGTCACCTTCAGGCAGCTTTTAAAGTCAATGAGAAAGACTTGCACTTTTAAGACGCAATTCATTTAGCCTGGTTTAGACACTCACCTTTAGGTGAGATGCGCTGCACACCAGACATGACTATTTGCCCTTCTTGATTATAAAGTGAAGAACTATTTCAAATGCAGATATCTGAAATTAGAGGATATGGATGTCATCTTGTACCTGAAGTAAATGAAACTAATTATATTGACCCTTTCTGTAACATACTCATTTCTATCTACAAATGTGTCCTGCCTCTTCCTGAGATCACCACAGGTCCAATGAAGTACCACTCTCCTCTTTGTTCCACGCAAGCAGGAACCCACTAGAGTGTGCAGCATAAAGTGCATGATATAAATCTTGAGAGGATGGAGAGAGAGAGAAAGATGGGACAGAGTTGTAGGAGCAAGGACCAAGACAAGGAGAAGAGACAAGAGATAGATGTGTTGAGATAGAGACTGAAAACTGCTGTCTTCTCATTCAGRCAAGTGGTACTGACTGAACTAKTATGCATTCAGTATTTAACATTGTTTTTAGCACTCCATGCATTACTAARTGCCAACTGTAGGTACCTGCATTCAATAAGAACTTTTTGTTTGCCACCTTCCTGGGTGGTTTCTACAGTGGTGTTTTRTAACAGTAATTTCCCAAAAYACCTTTCTATTTTTATTTGTCACTATTTCCAAGTGTGGATCTGATGTRGATTTAAATGCCTGCTAAAACAAGGACTGTTGTGAAAAAGCAGGTTTTATCCTACTCAAACAGGTACCAGTTTTGGCACAGTCTTTTCCATTCCTACCTCCCACTAAGTGCAACTAGGAACACTTGCAGAAATCCATATTCAGTCTCARAAGAACACAGGTGAATSTTTCCTTTTTCTTYTTTTCAACCAGACAACACACAAATATGAAGTTACATGTATAAAGYACATTGAAATGTGAGGTTACATGTGGGCTGTGAAACACAGCTCCTTCACCTCTTSTAACACAGAAGTCACAGATGAGTAACTCAGAGTAAGAACATGGAAGTAGGGAAGAGATGCAAGATCTTGKTCTCACTGACACTTTCTCCACTAAAAACACGTTTCTTCATATTCAACACATCTCATGGATGTGCATGTTCCTCCCCAAGGTAAGGTATAATTCCACAGTCTAAYTCTCCTTGGATGAAGCCTAATGCTGTTTCCCTTTCCTTATTTTTATGCTATTACTGAACCCTCAGTAATTTTTATTTCCTTCCCAAACCACTGTAGAATAACAGCCACACAGGTTTCTTTGCCTTTCACATATTTAGCAGGCTGATGAAGGCGAGCTGAGTTCATTTAATCAGGGGAGAGGAAAGYAAYAGAAACAAGGGGTGTTGCTGGTGGTAGTGTTTGTAACATRCTCAATATCAAATATCTGTGTTTCTTGAAACTGAGGAAGTAATAARCAGCAAAAATATCCTCCTTTTTCAGGGTGATTACGATGACACATCTTGGGCAAGAATCTAGCTACTGTCATATGGTAGCCAACTCATAACTGGACCAAGTAACTTGTCTGGTCTTGACCATCAAATACAAAAAGTTCCAGATTCATAGGGTAGCACACATTTTGAGAAACACTGCTAAACAAGCACACCCCAAAGATAAACAGCTTTTTTTGTCCTCCTGCAGTTAACTTCCTGCTACAAAGTTCAATTCCAAGCCACCCTCTTCATTTTTAAAGTTGCCATTGGGTGGAGATCATTMAGTGTCCAAACCATGACAGCTGTAAAAGGACATGATCTCCGAGGGACCAAGTAAAAATTGGTTTCATTATATGATGCAGTTACCTACAGCATGGTGACAACTGTAATTCTTTTTTTTTATTTCACTGCACCGCCTTCTATTTAAAGGCTCAGACTTGTAGCTGTTATCTGAGGGAAAGAGATTCTACAAGCCTTTGGTGGAAAAAGTAACCAGAGGAGTTCATCTGTCTGCTCTGACACACATGAATGCAGGCAGTACAACACAARCTTCATAGAGACAGAAGAATGCACACTTGTAACTTCAAGTTGGAGGGAGCTGGGATGCTTGTTTGGTTTGTATCACAACATTTTTTTACGCCATGTGGGTACTGCTCATCTAAATAAATAGCTAACAGCAAGGAAAAGTACTGGCTACCTGAAAAATAACATAATACTAGCAAAACAGCTGCTGSTGAGATAATTTTTAAACTGGAGTGCCATATAAATAGGTGTCTTCAAACTGACAGCTGTCGTGCTTGCCATGTGCCAAACCAAAGCTAAAACCACAGCCACTAATTAGACATCTCACCTCTTCAAAGTCATCCCTATTAACAGGATGCTGTATCTGTCCTCTAGAGTATTCTGGATTACATTCAAGAATATACATATAGAGCATTACAGCCTACTGCTTTATTACTGCATGTAATAAAAGTAAAATACTTCAAACCATGTCTTTTGAGAAGCGCTATCATAATCTTCAACATATTTTAAGAAATGCATTTAATGGTTTTGGCTTTTTAGTATAAAGCTTAGTTAATTCCATTTCTTAAAAAAGACAAGGGTGGCAGAAAGCTACACAAACAAGAGAAGTTTGTACTATCTGAAGATGACCAACTGCAGCTAAAGATGGTGACATACATGTGTATTTTCATGTGCTGAAGCACAAACCCAGCCTGTCATCTATAGCAGAAGGAYTGGTTCCCTGACCAAAACCCAAACCCCCCCAGTCTTTTGTAACAGGGGTTACAACCCTGTCCTCTCAAGAGACTTGCAGTTACTAGACTTCTCTTTGTGTAATTTAGGCACAGAATTTGGAAAATTTATGCAATAAAATAATCCTGGTATCTGGAAGAAAAAGGAACCCACACCTAGACTAAAGACTTATGCCACCATTCATTTGCCCATATCTAGATATTCTATTCAGTTTTGGACCCCTCAATACAAAACACACTGACAAAAAGAGCACAGGGCTCTGAGATACTGAGGGGCTGGAGGTCTTGCCCTGAGGAGTGGCTGGGGAAGCAGGTTCAGCCCAGGAAAGAGATGACCAGAGAGAAAACCCATCACCTGCCTGTCAGTGTGCATGAGAGGGTCACCAAGAGCCACGGGGCTCTTCAGTAGAGCATGGCAGGTGCAGCATAAATCATGAATTGAAATATGTTCCAGCCTTCTACCAGAAGAAACTGTTTCACACAAGGCAGCAGTAACAGCTTGGCCAAAGTTGTCGTGCACTCTCTCTGCTTGGAAGACTTCAAAATTCTAGTGGACACAGTCCTGAGCAACTGGGATCTGAACC
The DNA here is from genome assembly GCA_902810485.1 of Alauda arvensis. NCBI lineage: Eukaryota > Metazoa > Chordata > Aves > Passeriformes > Alaudidae > Alauda > Alauda arvensis. The sequence continues at coordinate 6,751 of CADDXX010000155.1, forward strand.
CAGAGCCAGCCTTGTTTGGGGCTCCCTTCCACCCTGAGCTACACTGTGATCCCTTCTCCTGACCTTTGGAAGGCAAAGGAGSTATCTGCTCCTGGCTGAGGTAACCTGCAGCATTGCCCTGAGCTTGGCCACTCAACAGCATTCTAAAGTACATTATTTCCCAGAGTTATGAAAAGTAGACTTCATTTCTCTTTTCTAAAATATGTAAACATAAGCTCTTTTTWTGCTTTTATAGAAGATGTTGCTGTTAAAAATCTTTCAATAGCAAATACAAACATAATTAGGCTATACTTTAGTCAAGTTCTAAGTTCTACCTGATGTCTATTTTTCAGCAAGTTCGAACATTTTCATCCAGAACCACCTTCCGAAACTTACACATTTGTCAATTTGAACCAAACACCTGAGAGATCAATAGTTTACAATTTTTTGTTTGTTTTTGGGGTTTTGTTTTGTTTTTGTGGGGGTTTTTGTTTGTTTTGGGGTGGGGGGGTTTTGTTTGTTTTTGTTATTTTGTTTTGTTTTTAATGTAAGCAGCACTGACAGCTTCTCACTGCCCAGTTTGTGACGTTCAGATCTGAGCATTATTAACCAAACTCTTTCCCGACGTAGCCTCAAGTTCATCATACGCTACTGCGAATTGACCTTCACGTCAGAGCTTTTACTGCTCGGCAACCCCACGGTCTCACTGAGGTTCCTTGCGCTGTGGCCACAGGCTCTGAAGAGCCCCGGGGGAATGCCTGTGTCCCCAAGAAGCCAGCATGCACTAGATAGTTATTACTCATGGGAGACTTGGAACCACACTGGAGAGCAACAGCCATGGGGAGCACTGTGTTGTCAAGCCCTTCTCTTTCATCTTCCTCATCTACTACGTCCAGACAAAGCGACCACCGAACAAGCCCTCTGCTGCGGCAGAGTGAACGCCACTCGCACACACGCCAGCCGCCCTTATGAGGCTGGTTAGGGCCAGGAAGCCTCCCCCTGCTCCAGGCACAGGGCTCACTGTTACTTATTCACACGGGCGCTGCTGTTTGTCAACACAGCTCGGGCGCCGCTCCGCCAGCAGGCTGGGGCGAGCGCGGGACGGGAAGGCGGCTGCGGGACACGCTCTTCCCTCCTCGACAGAAAAACTCCCTGGTCTCCAGCCGTGCYCGGCCCTCCGCTCCCCCCACCGCCCGCTCGGGTGTCGCGCTTACCGCGGAGCCGGGCACTCGAGGGTCGAGGCGGACGGCGGGGCGCAGGCGGGCGCGGCACCGCCGCTCTCCCGGGGATGCTGCTCCTTCTTCTTGGGGCGCCAGTGCGGGAACGCGGGGCGCCGCTTGGGCGCGGCGGCGGCGGAGGGGCGGCGGCGGGGGGCGGCGGTCGCCCCCTCGGGCTCCGAGTCCTCCGACTCGCTGCGGCCGAAGAGGCGCTGGAAGCGGCCGCGCCGCGCCATGCGGGGCTCCGCGGGGCCGTGCGCGGGGATCTCCCGCCGGCAGCCGGGGCAGCGGGGGGAGCGCGGCGCACTGGGGCTCTCCGAGGGCATGGACGGGGCGGCGGTGGCAGCCGCCCGCCCCGSTGTATGCGTTTAATAAGGAGATTCCCTCCCTCCCTCGCTCCCTGCCCACCGCCGGACGCGTCGGTCCCTCCCCGCGGAGCGAGCCGCGCCGCGCCGCGGCAGGCGCGCTCCCCGCCGCTCGCACAGGAAGGGAGCGGCCCACGTGTGATCCGTGCCCAGGGTGCGCATTAGGGGCCATTATCTTGTTGTTGTTCTCTGCTAACCTTGAGGTGTGCCCCGTGCCCGGACACTTGTGCAAGGCGCGGAGAAAGGCTGCGCGCCCGCCCGCAGCGCGCCGGGGGCTCCGCATCCTCCCGCGGCCGCCCCCCAGCCCCTCCTCATTTCAGGCGAAAAACATGATAAAGGAAGTCAGCTGTACAGCCGAGGGGCTCAGGAACCAGCACACCCCAAAGATTGCAGCGCTGCTTTTTGTCTCGGTGCCTGCCACATTAATTAATTAGCTGCTTATCCCTYCCTGGGAATGAATTGGCTCTGACCGCCCTGCTGGCTCGCTATCCCGCTGAGGAGGACGAGGAAGGGATTCCGTAGGAAGGCAGAGCCGCTCCCGCGTGAAGGATCAGGCTGAGACGCCTTGCAGCGGGGAGGATCGTGTCAGGTCGTATCGTGACCAGCCCCTGCCAGGACCTGGCGATCCCATGTGTTCCGCGGTGCTGTTAGGAGTCTTCTCTTAAATGACCTTGAGGTCCAGCTTTCCTTAGGAAACGCTGTTGTGCGCTGACGGATACCGTCCTTCCTAAATTGCCCGCATTTGTCTGGTGTGAGGAACTTTTAGGGCTCTTGTGGTTTTCGTTCTGATTTTTACTTGTTGCTGATGGGACATGGATGTTATAATTCTCTGCTAAAAATTCTAAGATGACATAATAAGTCATAATAAAAATGTTGGAASTCTGTATTCTGGAAAAACTTTAAATTCCGTGTTATGCAATGGTCATAATCAGCCAATAATTGACAAACACTACATAAATTGATGGATATAAATGAATGCTGGGGTTTTTTTGGCAGGAGGAAAAGGATGTGAGCAAGGCAGGGGGACACAAAATRCACAGGAGCTGGCTGAGCAGCTAAGTCTTACCTATGCTACTGTTTTACCCCTGCAATGTACACCTATTTGGGGGAGTAGATTCAGTTATTTTGACTTGTAATTTATTTGGTTAGTGATTAACTAAACAAAACAACTAAAAAGAAAGTTATTTTCCCCGAAGTGAGGTATGTGTCGTGCCAAAATTGGGCAGAACTGGAAAGAAAGATCCTTGTACTCTMAGGAACTGCGTAAGGGATTGAGAAAAAAGTTTCAGTAAAGCAAGCTATATAAGCATGAAGAGTGTAGAATTACAAAACACTTGAGATGGAAAGGGACCTCTGAAGGTTGGCTAGTGCAGCCCCCTGCTCAAGCACATTCAGCAAGAGCYGGCTATTCAGGACCATATCCATTTGGATTTTAAGTATTTCTAAGGACAGAGACAGGAGACGTGATGGCAGGTACATGCTGTCCTTGACAGATGGCTAGGACCAAAGCAGAAAGTCCTGTCTGCTRTATCTGGGTAGGATTTTTGGACACTGGGTAGACACTGTAAAGAAAAAATAGCTATACCTCTTCTCTTACTTTAGCCTAAAATTATTCCTGTCTATTTCCTTGACTAGGGAACCAGAACTGACATAACCATGGCATTTTCTGACATTCACCATTGAAGAAGCCAGATAAATACATTGCTAAGTTTGTGTGCTTCATTTCCATTCAGGTGTCAGTTATAATTGGGATTCTGCTGTGCCAGAGCAAAGGTAAATCTATTGGTGTTGGGGAACTGCTTCACCTAAACAGCACTGGAGAGAAGAGGGTCTTGGCTGCTGGAGCCATGGTGTGTCTTCTCCCTGCCACTCTACCCATTGCATACCTTGAGTTGATGGCAGACCAGGCAAATGAGGGCATGTTGAGCAGACCTGTGTTACTTCATTCCACACACAAAAAAATAGTGTTTTAGAAAACATACAGTTTAAATGACATAAGAGAGAAAAGAGAGAAATGCAAGGCACAAGTTTTTTCAAATCCTCTTAGATTATTTTTGCAGGGTCTGGATTAGGATTAGCCCCATAGAGTACCTAGAAAATGTGCAGAGTTCCATATCTCTCACATATAAGAAATGTGCATTCTCACATATAAGACATATATAAGAAATGTGCATTCCACATGAGCCTTGACATATCCAGCATTTGTGCTTCAGTGCTAAAATATCCTAAAAAATCCTGCTATACAAAATTAAGTGAAGGGATTTGGTTGTTTTGGTTSTTTTTCAAAATTGGCGCAAAATTTAAGTCTGGTTGTTAAATATGGCAGTGTCAGAACAATGTGTGATTTTGATCCAAACAGATCTGTGGAGGCCCTGTACTTTTAGTTGTGCCTGTCTCATGTAGAAGGTTTGGACTTCTTCAGTCAGGAAGGGCATTTTTAAGGCCATTAGTTAAGATAGACATTCATAAGAATTAGCCAGCCATTCAGGAAACTTTAAATGATGATCGTGTTTATGTCAGCAGCCAGTTTATGTCAGTTTAATCCAGACACATGCAACAGAACAAGTTGGTCTGGCTTTATCTGAACCAACACAATTTTGCAACAGTTCATGGTACTTCATACCGTAGAAAGGTATTGTGCAACAAATTATCCCTCTCCTGTTTGGTATCATTCCAGCATGGTGAAAAAGAAGATGATTGAGTATCTAGATTAGACTTTACCATACTCAATAGTCTTGCTTGACTGCAAACTGTATGTGAGATTTTAAAAAGAACCAAAAAATCCCCTAAACCTGAAAYATGCTAATAWTGAARTTACAAWGATAATCCAATAAATACAGACTCAGAATTTTTAAAGTTGTTGTAGAAATCAGCTAACAYACAGGTTGAGATAATACTGTTTATTCAGTTAATTGATTCTCCCTTTTTATTGTTTCAAAACAGAAACAATCYCTGTTCTTRTATAAAACTATTCCAGTATATGTCACAATAGCTCTGAAACAAACAAACCTCCAATCTAAAGCCCACACACAAATTACAGAAAAATAGGAATGGATTATCATCAACTTTGTCATCAAATATTTTTTCTTCTTTTCCAATACAACATTTCCTTCAGAAATGGTGCATGCATGTAAACATTTGAGATTCAGATAATTGACTGTCAGGATATATGAAGACTACTTCGGGTTTCCACACTTTGGAGTTGGTGGTAAAAGAGCAATAAAGTACACAGGGGCCAAAATCCTCCCTGTGTCCCGTATAAAACATGTAAGTCCCAAACTATGGTCCTGAAATCCCACATTCATTTGACACCTAACCCTGTGGGCACTTAAATTCTAGGGTTGCCTCCCTGTTTGTCTTGAAAGTGCCCCAGGTACTTAGGGATTCACTTCCCCACATGCTCAGAGTTGCCTAAGTCTTCATGGGACTGAGAGTTGGGTGCCTGCTTTTTGCCTAAGTCTKACAAGGAGCTAAAAACTAGATGTTKCTTGGCCTGAATCTCTGCTGGGACTCCCTGTGCTTGCATATTTGGATCTTATTTAACTCATGCAGTTACAGCAGACTCCATACAAAATGCCATATTGGCTTCCATTGTTTTCCAGGAGTTTCAGGTACGATGTAGAAATAGTGATGGAAATGGTAGCCTTAATTTGGGAATATCCTACGTACAAGAATGTGTTCTATCTCATAGTCATATCACCACTAATGTTTGTTTTCTGGCCCAACAAGAGACTAGAGGTTCCCTGGCCACASCTGAAAAGAGGAGTGAGTCCCATTCCACGCCTTGAAAAAAAAAAAAAAGGGTATAAATTAATGTTCTCAGTAAATTATCAGACATGGTGGGATGTGAGTGATCGCCCCTGGGGGTTAAAGACAGCCTGGAAAATGCAACTAAATATTAGGACCAGGAAAAGCCAAGGCTAGGAAACAAATTATTTCAGGAACATGGCAGCCAGAATTGTAGCAAGAGCAATATGTAGGAAGCCAGGGAAGCAAAGAGACCCTTAAATCAAATAGCAGGGTAAACCCCATAAAGGTAAGCAATTGGGGAAGGACTTTCGGAAAATGGCAATAGCTTGACTGAGAGTAGGACTAAGAAATCTGGAAGCAAAAAACAGTGACGCGACCTTCAACCAAGAAGTAAATTTGGAAGTCAGGCATTTCTGAGAYTGCCTTATGTACCTGGTTGGTGGGGTAAAATACCACTGAGGCTCAAAGGGCAGTCATTACTGGCGTGCCAGTTGCCATGACTTACCCTGGTGTGTCTGGTGGCCGCACGGCTGGATCGCCTGGGGGACACACAGGGAGCACACAGGCACTGCAGCTCAGGGAGATGGAAGCACCTCAGGCTCTGAGGACATTTTGGAATGGGGTTGAATTTACATAACCTCATGCTCTGAATTTGATCTTCTGCACACTGTGTGATTACTTCAGGTTGCAATTTAGATTTGTGTGTTGGATGCTTTTGGTCTTATTTTAAGCTGCCTGGTTCAATTTGGGATCTTTGGTATTTAGGTACATCTGTGAGCTAATACCTCTCTTGAAAGCATGCAATGACCACCTCTTAGGTGTTAGTTATTGATCAGATAAGTCAAAAACGGATGTGACTCTTACCAGGMTCAAGATTTCACCTGCATTTTTGTGTTAGCTTTAGCTTAATTTATAACCCATTTATTCATGAATAGTTCTGCCAAACCCTTTGATACTCTGAGATTTTTATTTTGTAAACTGTTTCACAGCAGATAGGTGTGAGCAGGATTTTTAATGGAAAATTAGCATGTGTAATTAATCAATTCAATATTATATGGTTTCTTATTATTATTTTTGCTGTAGAATGCCAAAAATTTATCTGAGCCTTTGAGTTGCTTATATATTCGCATAGATGAAAAGTATCATATAGATCTCCCCATTACCCATACACCTCCTGTCAGGTACTCAAGGAAGAGTCCTACCACCCATCTTTGKGCCTTTAAAGAATCTTCTGCACTAGGATCCTACAGCTCAAGGGAAGCAAACAAGTTATGTATGTAATCCATGGGGTTGTAAAATTTCAGTGCTCACCMATTAGAAGTGTCCCACAGCGATGCCAAGGTGTAGCATGTGGTCCTTGACTTTAACATGGAGTATTATAGTGCTAACCAGAGCCATTGTAGGTTTTTTCAACATACAAGGGAACTACTTCTGCATCAGTTACTACCTCCAAATACTCCCRTCATGATGCTAACAGTGAGAGTGCCCTGTTTGGTTTCAATGCCAGCTAGGTTCAGCCCATAAGTCCAGGCAGATAGCCAAATAGATTTCAGTTATGAAATGTTCAGGAGTTCCCAGTGTTGAATATTCCTCTTACTCTTGCTAATACATCCATGTCAGTAGTTTTCATTCTTTCTCCAGTCAGTTCACAGGGGGAAAAAATGTCTCACAGAAAAAACATTTATATCAGGGGCTTTCTTCTCTTTTGCCTGCCAAGTGCTTTTCTCATTCTGTTAATAACWATCCAATGTTACTTCTCTTTAACAATAAGTATCTTTCACTGAAGTGCAGTGTCAGTACAAAGCCAAGATAACACCTACAACTGACCTACAAATCACTTCATTTTTGCTCTGAGTATYCAAGTATTTTGTTCTTTTGCCCAGCTGCAAAAGATGAATGTTTCTTCCGTGCATTTTTCAACTTAYAGTTTATTGAAAGCTTTCAGTCTTTGGACTTACCAGTTTGCATAAAGAGTTAAGATCAATATTTTGAGCCTGGTCTCAAGCTGAGCACTAATATCTGTAAAACGCCTTACAKGTGCTATGTCAAGGTTGGTTCATTATGGCATTTATTTGGCATCTGAAGTTTTTCACTAAGTATGTTTTTCCTTCTCAAAGCTATTAGAGGGGAAGATAAAACAGCTGTGAGAAAACAGGCTATATAACTAGTCTGAAACAAATTATGTGGATACTACTCAGAGGAGAGAATATTCCACATTGTGGCTACTTTTTTTGGTTTCCCATCTTAGTGGGAAAGGAGGAGGGAGGTGAGACTTGCTGCTTCTCCTGGGAGCAGAACGCCACTGATTGGCAGCATCATCGATGCCACTCTGTGCAGCCTGTGCAGCAGGGGTTCCAGCCTCCTCTGAGTTCGATTAAAAGAAAAAAAAGTATGTGAATTCTAACACTCAGTTCTCCTATAGTCACAATTTGAAGCTATACCAGTAAAACCATAAATAAATCCAATTAGAAAAACACCACAAATTAACATAACAATGCAGCATTAGGAATATAATATTGACAAATTATTGATTTACTGCTTAATATCAAGATGTGCTTCTGTTTTCCTGAGTAGATATAACTTGGCTGAAATGTATATATTTCCAGGCTAGTATTTTATGGCTTTGTTTCTCTTGCTTTCCAGTTTTGCACTGGTTAGTGTGCATAGTACTGCTACACTTTCATGCTTGGCCAAAAGCAAAGCTATGGGTCATGTTCTTCTTTGGTCTAAATTCTTGATTATTATCTAGGTTGAAATTAATCTGTCACCTTAAAGAATAATTTTTAATTTGTTTGACTAAATCAGCAATGCCATTCTATTATATTTTCATCATATTCTCATGGTGATCTATCAGCCAACATTGCTTAAGTTAGGATAGGATCATTCTCTTTTAATTTTTAAGAAGGAAGGCCAAAACTACCAGGAAATTTAAAATAAATTATTTCATGGAGATTCTAGGTGTATTACTAAATCAATAGCCATGAAAATTAGATACATAATTACCAATTATGTATTATTGTTCATACTGACTGACAGATGAGCTGGGAAATGGACAAGCATGAAGGTCCCTCTCTGTCTTCAGCAATTTACAGTCTAGAGCCAATGTGCTAAAGAATGACATGTAAGCACAGCTGATTAAAKTGCTATGGGATATGAGCATCCTGTGACAAATCCTACAGCTATCCAGTCTTCTGTAACCTAGTTGAGTGCTAAAGAATCTGCAATTAAATACTAAGCTGACCAGATGTAATTAAAAGCATAACTGTTCTTATRTATCTGCAGATAATACAGGAGCATTACTAGGAAAYTGAAACTGTCTGTTCATAGTTATGYTTACCAGTCACTTCTTCYTCCWGTAYATTACACAGGGTCTATAATAYAGGTCCTGTGAACACCATCAGCCTCTGTGCAGCCATCAGCTCTGTCCTCTTCYCAGTGACCTTGCACTGTCCCATGAAAAGTTATCCAAAGAGGAGGTGTTGAAATGGCCTGATGAARCAAACCAGTTATTGAGAGTCCTGGGGAGGAGAAGCACAAAGTAGTAGAGCTGTTTGTCAGCATTTGCTTTTCCCAGGATAATCAGCTGCGATTACAAAGAATAAGGATGTAATATTTAAAACAAACACAGAGAGTGACTGTGAGAATGTGGGTCAGTGAATTTCCACCATTAATAAACAATAATTAGGGAGTTATCTCTCAGCTGTTCCACAAAAAGATAGATGAAGGYGAATGCATAAGCTAAGCAAAGTCTTTATAAACATGCCCTTCCCAATAAGTTATCAAGGGAACCACACTATTATGGGTTCAGGGRAAAAAAAGACAAACAGAAAGAGTAAGAATAATCAGTATGAGATGTAACAAGGAATTGACTTCCTTAAACTTCTCTAATAAGATTATTCTTATTTAAAAGACTTCCTTCTCTAGGGGCCAGAGTACCCACCTGCAGGTCAGACCTGCTGTCAGGAAGCTGATTGCCTGTCCTGGGCCCTGGTGTGGGACACCACAGAAGGACCAAGTGTCTTTGGATTATTGCTATCTGTTACTGCCTTTTCACTGTTACTGTGTACTTCTTACCCATCTGGATACAAGAGTTACTGCCGAAAGAGAACTTGAGCAGATCAAAGGCTACTGCTGTGCTCTGAGCTGTGGTAAAGAGCCAARGTGGTGTTCCCCTTTGACCCTACCAGTGCAGGATATGGGCTTAGTAGGAGAGGATGTATTATGCAGATCAAAGCCAGTGTAGATGGTGTCACARGGAGAGCCTTTGGCTTCTATGTCCATGGATTGTTTTCTGGGAGTGGGCACTGGTGGGAAGTGATGGCACCACCATAAGAAAGAAAGGCAAGAGCACCTTTCCCAATAGTCTTGCTGTTGAGAAAGGTTTCTAAGCAGGTTCATCAAAGCATGCAGATCAAAACCTAAAAAGAAGTGGGAAAACAGGTTCAATTTAAGATGCTAAGGGAAGTAAGGAAGGTACATAGCAAAGACTTGAACCTCAGGAGAGTGGACTTTAGCTTGGTCAAGGAATAGGTCAGCAGGAATCACTGGGGAGCCAAGAAAGAAAAAAGAGACAGTCTTCAAATCAAATCTCCTTGAAGCACTAGAATGGCCCCTTGTGATTGCACAAGGAGATGGGSAGATACAGCAGGAAGCCAGATTGGSTGAAGAGGAAARTTCTAGCTGAGCTCAGACATAGGAAGGAGGTTACCAGGAAATCTAGCAGCATCACTCAGGCATTCAAAAGTCAAATTGGGAAAGCCACACAGCTGGGGTCAAAACCACCAAGGAACATAGAGGACAGCAAGAGGAGCTTCTAAAGATAAGTAGCTCTGAAAGAAAGGTGAAGAAAAATGTAAACTTGCTGCTAAATAGTGCAGGTAAGATGCAAAGGATGTAGTGACAAATTGCATAGAAAGGACTTGAGTACTTAATGCCTCGACTACCTTGTTTTTTACTGCCAAGGTCAGGTCTCTGAGCCTAGTATCAAATTGTGGGGACTGAGGCACTACCATCCTACAGGAAGATCAAATTAGGAATTTAAGTATTTCTGGACATAGGACCAGGCAAAATGCATCCAGAGAAGTTGAGACAGCCRATGTGAGGCTCTTCTTTGTCATCTTAGAAAGGCTGTGGCAGCTGGGGGAATCCCCAGTTACTGGTAGAAGACAAATATCACATCAATATTTTTWAAAAATCAAGAAGGAAAGTCTACAGCATGGTCAGCTCCTGGGAAATAGAAGGAACAAGTCCTCCACATTTTAGATATGTGAAGGACAGAATGATGACTGGAATCAGCCACAAGAGATTTATCAAAGTTGTATCATCCTTGACYAATCTGATTGCCTTTTATGATGAAATCGCTGGCTCTGTGGATGAAAAGAGAGTAACAGATGTAGCTTATCTGAAGCAAGACTTTCAACACTCTTTTGTAGTGTACTGATAGCTAAACTGAGGAGATGTAGACTGGATGAGTACACTGCAAGGGTAGTGAAAAACTGGCTGGACTGCCAGGATCAGAGAGTAGTGGTTAATAATTCAGTGTGTATTGGGTTTTCGTGGCAAGGTTTTGGTAGCAGGGGTGCTACAGTGTTTTTTATGGGAACGTGCCATAACTTCCCCCATGTCCTACAGAGCCAACACCAGCTGGCTCCGAGATGGACCCACTGCTGGCCAAGGCTGAGCCCATCAGCAGTGGTGATAACAGATTTAAGAAGAGGAAAACACCACTGCAGAAACAGCAGCAGAGAGAGGAGGGAGAATATGTGAGAGCAACAGCCCTGTAGACACCAAGGTCAGTGAAGAAGGAGGGGGAGGAGGTGCTCCAGGTGCCAGAGCAGACCACAGCCCCTGGTGCAGACCATGATGAGGCAGGATGCAGCCCATGGAGGTCCATGGTGGAACAGATATCCCCACCTGCAGCCTGTGGAGGAGCCTATGCCAGGAGCATGCCCAAAGGAGATTGTGGCCCTGTGGTAAGCCTACACTGGAGCAGACTCCTGACAAGGCCTGTGGTCCCATGGAGAGGAGTCCATGCTGGAGCAKGTTTTTGACAGGACCTGTGGTCCCATGGAGAGGAATCCACACTGGAGCAGGTTTCTGATGGGACCTGTGGTCCTGTGGAGGAGTTCATGCTGCATCAGGAAGGCTGGCAGGACTTGATACCCTGTAGCAGACCCATGCTGGAGCAACCTATTCCTGAAGGACTGCAGCCCACRGAAGGGACCCACGCAGGAGCAGTTCATTGTAACTCATGAGTGATCTCTCCCTGTCCTTATGGTGACCCATGAGCCTTTCTTTACATTCTCTCTCCCCTGTCCACCTGAGGAGGGCAGTGATAGAGTGGCTTTGGTGGGAACCTGGCATCCAGCCACAGTCAACCCATCACAAAGCCASGTAACACATTTATCATTGAACTGGACAAGGAGCTGGAACACACACTTGTTTGGGTTTTGGGTGATACAAACTGGGCAGGGTGGAGTGATTAATATGCTGGAGGGCTGAGCTGTTATTTACAGGAATCTCAGCAAACAGGAGGATGCAAGAATCATGGAGTTCAAGAGAGGCAAATGCAAACTCATGTGGGAGGGAAGGAAGGGAAAGCAAGGGAATCAAGCATACACCGAGCTACAGTATACCTTGGCCAGCAAGGGAAGTGATTTCCTACAATCACTCACGGGAAGTGATTTCCAACAACCCTCTGATCAGCATTGATGAGACCACTGGTAATTATACTTCTCATAGAATAGGATAGAGTTTAGGATTTTTACTTTTTTTCACCATCAACTTGAACACTCATTCTCCTATTTATGTGCATTGTATTCTTACTTTTTTCCCCTGAGAAATCAGTGATTTAATAGCTAATTCATATAACAAATGTTGTACAAAWACAACCAAGAGGAAAAGAAAAACTTGCATCCAATACTGATTTTAAGTTCACTAAAAGGTCTTTGTAAATGTAAATCTCCATAACACACTTTATTAGTGGAGAAACAAATATATATCAGAGCTTCAGAACTGGAGTTATTGACACTTTAGTACTACAAAATTATCAAAATGGATTTGGAATCACTGAGAAAAATTCTTTTCCTGGGTAAAACTRCTGAAGGTCATCCAGTCATATAAAAAAAAAAACCTTTTTCTGCAACAGAGAAATCCTGTATTTTCTTACAAATCAGTACTATTTTTTTTCAGAACTCTAAGGAAAAAACTGTGGTCTATGTTAGATGTAATAAGACATGTATGTTTACTCAGACCAGAAAACTACTTTTCTGAAGCCTTCGAAGACTTGGATGGGCAGGGAATGTGGGCTGCTGTCTCTGTGTCACACTTAGCACTGTGTTTATCCATCAACCTGTGTGATATTTGGTACTTTATTGCAAGAGTAAGTCCGTAATATAGCCAATAGACCAGGTTGTAAAGAGTCTAACTCTCRTGCTTGGAATGACACGGTGTAACACAGAATAGGAATGAAGTCCTTATTGAAATTATTTTAATATAGAGCTGTACAGCAAGAAGCCTTCTTACTGAGGTATAAAAGATTACTTGTCAACAAACRGCAGTTAATTCTGGTTTCAGTTCTGGGAGTTCCCAAGTGCTGGGTGACACATGGGTGCTTAATGTCTTCTTATACTSAGGGCTGGACTGCCCATGTCTCAGCAGCTGACATTTCAATGGTATTAACAAGGTAGGTTATTGGTGAAACCTCTTCTTGCCTAAAAGTAAACAACCTAAAGGCTGTTCCAATTGCCAAACAGCACAGGATTATTGTATTATCTTCCTTCTACTTTTGTGCTACTTTCTGGCTGTGCTGTGATTCAGCACTAGGTTAGTGCTGATCCTTGGTCATAAATGKCTAAATTTATGTATCACACACAGATAGAGCCAAACCTGTCCCATACTGAGATAGTACTGACAAAGCCATTAACCTTTCTGTCAGTATTCCCAACAGAAAAAAACAGAAGCAGCAGGAATCACTGTCCCACTATGTTTTGAATACCAGATACATGTCTTTGGTAAGTGAGAATACTTGACAGAATAAGTATTAGTTAACATGCAGAGGGGTAAAAATCTAGTTAAGTGAACAGTAGGCTGTTGGCATTGTCACTATATTAAAAAAGAAAGCTTATAATCTGATCTATGTTCATAAGAAATCCCCAAATGTACACACTGTGAAATTTTTAAAAGGGGTATTTCCCTTCCTCCTCACTAAGACCAAGATGTCTTCATGAGTCTGTGACAAAGTAGCAAAACCAAGAAATTTTGTTCAAGGTAAATAATAAGCAGCAGACCTAGAACTAGGATTTCCTAATGTTCAGTCACTTGGTTTAGCAATTTTTTTCACAGTCTGAAATATGATTTAGGAATTTTAAGTTAGGACTAAAGTAGGAAATGTAGGTTGGAACTAGATTATCTTCAAGGTCTCTTTCCARTGCAAATCAYTCTATGATTCTATGAAATCAGCAAAGTAAAAAAGATTTAACAACTGTGAGGGAAAACTAGGAGAGTTGTCAGCACACCTCAAGTATTTAGACAAGAGAGAGTTTAAAACCAGTCTAGAATATTTCCAAATATATTCAGTGTTATGGAASACAAATATTAGTATGTGAGGAAAGCATGAAAGGAGAATTACATCCTGATAACAGTGATTTTTTTGCTTCCACAAACTTATAAATTAAAACTGTATCTGGAAAACATTAAATGCTATCTTGTCATATTTTCAGGAAGTTCTCAGATGAATGAATCAGCTTCTCATGTAATTAATCAAATTAATTCTTCACTGGGAGTAGGCAACAATGAACTATTTAGCTAGATATAAATAGCAGCTTTATGAGTTTCATTTGACTCTTACTCACTGTTGCATGTTAAAAGGTGTACATTAATGATTCCCACAAGGTGGTTTTGTTGACGCACTCAAAAGACAATATCTAGAAAATTAAAGTATGATTTGCTTTCTTTTGAAAACTGTTAGGGAAGGGAAAGGAAAACAGCAATAGTGATTGCTGATCAGTTGCTGATGAAACAACACTGGAACAGGTAAAKTTTCACATATCTGTGTGTTTTGCCAATGATTTAACGGATTCTGGGTTTTACAGAAGAGGAGCCAGGACTGAATAAATGGAATCTTTTGTCCACCYACTAATGCTATTTGTCATACATCCATGTATGTGTAACTTACATAAATATATACAGTGTATCCATACAAATTATCCTTACTTTGTGGTACCTGTAAGCGACATAAAATACCAATTCTACGAAAGCACCATTAAATTCATTCCATGTGATCAAAGCAATGAATATCAGTAATCCCTATTCTAGCAAAATACAGAGGGAAATAGAATTTCGTGTTTTATTTCGGGTAACTTTTCAGCAATCAAATGCTGGCATGATTTGCCTTTACCAATAGKTTCTAACTTTGTACTTATTCCTGCTTTGGGAAGGGGTGTTGACCTAGATGTTAGGGAAGAACTCCAGAGGTCCCTTCTGACATAAATTATACACTGATTCTGCTTACAAATCTTCATCTGCACTACCATTACACAAAAACATAACTGCCCACAAATATGTAAACCATCTGTTCCATTTCTCTTATTTTTACTAGAATTAATGCATCTTTAATTAATATCTTGTTCKTTACAAGCATCTGCACATTCCATATGTACTCAATAACAGGTATTTTGATTCAGCTGCCACTGGGCAATGACTCACTGTGTGTTGTCTGATGATGACGTTTAAAATGAGAGAATACTGCTCRAGGATCTTTGGAATTGGAAATATGTTTGAGGAGATCTTCCCTTTCCAATTTAGATGAGTCAATTGTGCCAAGTGATGGTGCAACTTAAAGCGTTAGATAGCAATGTGGAAAACTATATATCAAAGGGTACAACAACCCTTTTTGTTATATTTATTTTGACATTACATTCTGGCAATTATTTTTGTTGTTTGGATTTGGATTATTTATAGTCATCATAAAAGAAAAGCTGGCATTCACTTCAGGTTCAATTTGTTCAGTAGTCACATTATACCTCCTGTGTTTATCTACAACCAGCTTTGTCTCAGTAGCAGAGCCTCATTCACCTACAGAAATATTGCCTTTAAGATCTTACATGGACAATGTATCTTGCTGTATCTGTGTCTGGTAACWGCACCAAGCAGGATGTTTAAATTGGAAGGTAATTTAGATAGCAAGTTATCTCACTTTATAACTTGACTAAGTTTTATTCTGTACCTGACTTCTTGTATCTAGATCCAGCCAAAGACTTGAGCACTCGATGGAGTTCAGTTTTCAGCCTATCCATATGCCTGAGTCAGGTACCTTATGTTCCTTATATTGCACATGAGAGAAAAATGCAAAAGTAAATGTTTAATCTGCTTGGTAGTGGTCATAAGTAATCAACAAAATGCTGATTGCACAGTCTACCTGGCCAATGTCATGCTTCAAGAACTGTAGTGGGGGTTAAGTAAGACCTCAGGAGGTGAGCACAGGCAGCACCAAGGAGTCACATCCTAACAGTATCACTGATAATAGCTTGCAGACTCCTGCCTACCTGTGAGAAATGACCTGGCATTACCTTTAGTGATGCTGCTACAATGATCAGTCAAACCCTTCAGCCTACAGATCCTACCAAARCCACCCTTTTCTACAGGAGAGCTTCGAGGAGTTCATAGGAGGAAAGGGCAAAGACTAAGCTGGTGGTTCTTCTTGATTTCCTGTAGAGATATCCATGTGTGCAAGCTTTCTGAAAGCTTGCAAATCTTGTAATGAGGAAAAACCTTTGTAAAAATACTGGGTTTTTGTTTATTGACTGTCTGGTCAGGGTTTTCTGTTTATTTGTTCTTCCAGTGGTGCTGGCAGCTCACAGCAGCTCCACTAGCCAGTGCATCCTCCTGAAACTGGTTTCAGCAGATCTGTAACAATATTAAGGGGGTTCCTTGCAGAAACACACAGAGAAGCCTTTGTTAAATGTGCAGTGCTTGTGGGTTTGATGTCTCTGTAATTGTGGGAATGTGCACGTCTCCTGCCATTCCAGGTCTGCAAGACAATCATTTCCACACCATCCACACTAATTACAACTGTTGTGAGTGCACAGACAATACTTCTGGAGGAACCTCTCCCCTTCCACCATCATGCCCAACATGTGCAGGGTGAGTGCAGTCGCCCACATTCAGGAGTGTAAGGAAAGGAGTCCCTTCAGAGCATAAAGCAGTATCACATGTGCTCTGTGCCTTCTTTCCCTGTCCTTGGGGTAGCCATACCAAACACTAAGTTTTCTCCAGGTTTACAGCAGTTTACCTCCTTTTTAAATCAATGTGTCACAGAAAACTTTGGAGGGAAGGCAAGGAAAGCTTCCTTGTGTATGTCTCAAATCACAAAAGTGCCATAGCTTAACTTTTGGCTTATAGAGCACTAACAAAAGAGGTAATTTTTTAATTAGGCCTCATGTTTGGAATATTATGTTTTACCAAAAAGAGGTCATCATGATGATCTTATTTGAACTGGGAAAAAAATAAAATGAGCCTTCCAGAYTTTTCTAATCCTTCAGATGACTGAAAAAATACTAGAGTTCTGCAAATCATACTGTTGGCTCAGCAACACACAAACTTATTTAAATGCCAGTCGTCTTTGGGTAAACTCAAAGTCTGTAATAATTGCAGTTTAGTTCCCGAACTCCCGAGGACTCCTCCAGCAGCCGTGGCCACTGCCTGACATCTGGCGGCCACRAGGCAGCATGGCCAGGACGAGGCATTCTGCATACGCTAAAACCACACCGGATCAGCTCTCATCCCAACATGCCAAAACACCCGCTCGGAGATGTTCGCTGCGGTTGTGCATCTCGCCACGGAACAACCCAGCTTTGACAACTGCTAGTGTGTAGCACAATAGGCTACATATCTTCCTTGGGAGTTAYGATGTTCCCTACCACGAGTGTTGATCTTCCCCTGCACTCCTTCAGTTGTAGGACATCGAGATGGGGATTTGCAAAATGACAGAATTGTAGGAGATGTTCTTTGAGGTGCAGAGGTGGAATTCGYTGTCAACTTGCACTTGATAAAAACCAATCCAGAATGATGCTTTGGTATGCAAGAGGTGTCACTGGTGGCAAAAGGTGCCTTCTCACCCTCCTGTGATCAYGGTATAAAATCACAGAATTATAGAATATGAAGGGCTGGAAGGGATCTTAAATATTATCTAGTCCCAGTCTGCCCTGCCACGGGCAAGGACACCCTCCCAGTGGACCAGGCTGATCAAGGCCKTATCCAACCTGGCACTGAGCACTGCCAGGCTGGGGCACCCACAGCCTACCTGAACAACCCTYACAGTAAGGAATTTCTTCCTAATACCTTAAATAATTTTCCCATCTTTCCGTTTGTGCCCATTCTTTCTAGTCCTATCACTACAGTTCCTGACGCAGAGTGCCTTCCTGGCTTCCCTGTAGGCCCCTTCAGCTACTGGAAGRTTGCCATGAGATCTCCACACAACCCTCTCTTCACCAGGCTCAACAGCCCCACCTTTCTGAGCTCGTCTTTGTAGGGGAGGGGCKCCAGTTCTCGTATCAACGTTGCGGCCTCCTCTGGACTTGCTCCATSTAGCACGGAGGGTAACATCTACTACAGAAAAAGTCACAGAATGTTCTGAGTTGGAAGGGACCCATGGAGTTCAACTCTTGGCCCTGCACAGACACCCCATAAAGTCACACGATGTGCCTGAAAGCATTGTCTAAACGCTGGTTGAACTCCGCGAGGCTTGGTGCTATGGTTACTTCCTTGGGGAAGTAGGAAAAAGAACAATCGGGTAAGAGAAAACAGAGAGATTAAGTGTTTAAAATCCTCAAACGCGCGGTCCATCGGCTGAGCGACCCCGCCGATGCCTCAGGAGCGCGCCCACGGCCGGGTCCAGTACAGCTGCAGCCCCGCGGCTCTCCGGCTCCGGCACTGCCGCTGCAGCACCAGCAGCACTCTCGGAGCGGCTCGGGACCGACTCCAGGACCAGCTCCGAGACCGACCCTCGGCTCCATCCCTTCCCACCGGGCCGGTCGGAGCCCGCCGCCACTTCCGGCTTCCGGCGCCGCCGGGGGCGGG